>BSBN01000919.1:6000000-6415540 GCA_027924645.1 Cunninghamia lanceolata
GCAATAAGTGCTCAGCATCCCTGACCAATAGGGTCATGTTCTTCTTCACCCAGGGAAGGTCATACATTTTCTTTTCCTTCTTCCTAGCGCCATATTCATTATCAACCACAGACACTTGCTGGGTGACCACTAAAAAGGCTATCCTAGGAGTCAAAACCTTGGGTAGCAACATTGGCTCTCCATTAAAACCATGGACCCTGATAATAGTATGGTGAGACCCAAAGAAATAATCACAGGGAATGGGGGAATTTGCCATGAGGCCTCTGATACTTAATGTCAATCTATTCTCAATAGGCTCCGGGCTTAGGTGAGTAAAAGCAGGGGCGACAAAAAGTTCCCAAAATTCATAAGGGTCAGACGATTCAAACAAAACATGGGTCCATGCAGACATAGGGATAGTTCTATTGGGATGAAAACTTGGGTCATACATGTCCAGATGCATATACTAGGAAAAGATGGCATAGTTTTGGTATAACATAAGGTGAAACAGATAGGAGGAATACCTGAAAACCCCTGTTGATTTGAAATTGGTGAGTTGTTCGGCCATTGAGTAGGCAATCTGCTCTGAGAAATCTAACCGAAACTCCTAAGACTTATCTACGGTCTTCATTCTGAATAAAATGGCCAGTTGCCAATCATAGATAGTTATGTCTTCCTTCATTCTGAAGATAAATGCCATCATTGATAGTGCTTCCTAACTGGCTTGTGTAAATTGTGCCCTTCCTGTTGGCAGCGCTGGGATTTGGGTATTTTCAACTCCCAACTGCATCTCTGAATTAAGAAACTTTAATTGATGCTTAACATTTGCCCACGTCTTCTGCATTCTGGCAACTATGGGAAACGTGGCTATGCTGTCATAGTGTAGGGCCAACATATCTTTGATGGCCTTTAGTGTAATTTGCACCATGAAGGGTCCCTTTTGAATGGTGCTTGAGGGTGCATGGAACAATTTGATGTATACCTCAATCAGGTCGAGGCATAAATGCACACTCGGGACCATGAATTTTGCCAATTGGGAGGTCCATATACGCATGCTAAATGTTTCAAATTGTTTAGCTTTGGCCTTCAGGAGGCATCTTTGGTGTGCTCCCTCTCGCAAAGCTTTGCCAGACTTTTGTAGGGATGGTTCAGTAATACCATCTGTAAAATCTAGCACCTTAGCTGGGTCAACTGCATAGCCAACCTCTGGAACCCTAGTCCTTTGATAGGCCCTTAAAGGTTGCGCAAGGGCCGAAACGTATGATTTGCTGGCGAGGAGCTTGTCAAGAGACTCGTAAATCCCAAGCCCCTGCTGAGAAGACTATGCTTCTGCCATCTCTATGTTTGCTGGAAACTGTTGAACTTACTGTAAATGAGTATGGAAACTTTGCGACAGGGACGATACAATTAGGAAGCAGGTTTTGTAATGAAAAACGCAGCAGCAGGGAAGACACTTAGTAGAAGTAGAAACAAATGAAACTTGGTTTAAGCCTTAACTCATGTTGTTGGGATATTATAATGATGCATCAAGTCTCATGAATGGCATTAAAAATGGAAATCGTTATAAAATCTTAAGCGATCTGAGTGGGACAGAGTGTCAGACACGTCATAAAAAGTGGCTGCGCTGGGTACCTTTTAGGAATTTTGGGGATTTGAGAGGTTTAATGAATGCAAAAGTTTTGAGACTTTTAGGAGACTTAAGCTGTGGCCACGTGTTTATAAAACACTTATTCAAACAAAAGCGGGAAAAACAAAGCAACGACAAAAAGGAAACTATCTAACTATAATACACAGGAAAGACACTGTCTAATTGAAATGCTTCAAGTAGATCCCATTGACAAGAATCTCTTTCAGGCTCACCCTCCATCGTTTCAAGTTCAAAAGAATTCTACTGTTTACAAGAACGGATCTTATAGGGGCTGGTCCATAATGACTCAAATTTACTGTGTTGACTCGGCTTGGCAGCTCTCTCATCCCATTTCAAAACAACTGATCCAACTTCAAAATGAGGGTTTGAAGTTTTCCTATCAAAATAGTCTTTGATTATTTTCTGATGTTTCAATAATGATTCATGTGTTGAATCCCTCCTTTCTTGAACTTCCAGGAGCTCGGCAAGTCTGACCTGCATGGGGCCATTTTCCTCAATCTCAATTTGTTTCAATAACTGGAGAGTAGGAATCTCCAAGCTCAGGGGCATCACAGCAGGTTTACCATAGACCAATTCATATGGGGACATTTTTGTCACTTGTTTTGGTGTAATTCTGTCTACCCACAGTGCTATATTAAGCACTTTATGCCACTCTTTGTGATGATCAACCCCAATTCTTTTAATAAGTCTGATCAGATTCTTGTTAGTTGATTCTGCTAAACCATTACCCTAAGGATAATAATTAGAAGAGGTCTTCACGTAGATCCCATACTTTAGTGCAAAGTCAGATATCCTTGCCCCCAAAAATGCCTTAGCATTATCTGAAATTATAGTACGAGGAGGCCCAAAGCGAGTAGTGATACCCTCCAGAAAGTCTAGAATCACTTTTTCTGTTGCTTCTTTTAGTGGGACTGCCTCACTCCATCTACTAAAATAATCTATGGCAGTTAGGATCCATTTGTACCCCATACTTGACATTGGATTGATCATTCCAATGAAATCTAGACCCCATTGAGCAAAAGGTTCATCAACGATTATAGGACTAAGGGGCATTGTTGCATTCCTTCTCTTTCCTACATAGTACTGACAAGATTGGCATTCTTTAACCAGTTGATAACAGTTTGTGAATAAAGTGGTCCAGAAGTAACCTGCCTAACTTATCTTTATAGCTATGGTTCTTGTAGAAAAATGTCCACCTGACACTCCATGGTGCATCTCATGCAGTATTCTTTGGGCTTCATCCTTTTCTATGCATCTTAACAGTATGCCATAAGTGTTTCTTCTAAAAAAAACTTGGTCAATTAAAACAAAATGAACTCCCTGTTGCCCATAGTACCTCTTCTTATCCCGAGAGAGCTCTTTTGGGAAAATCCCATGTTTTATAAACTGGATCCTATTTGTGACCCAAGAATTCTGATCAACTTCTTGTATCCTCAATACATTTTCTTCCTCTATTTCTTCAGTTATCATTTTTTCCATATCTTGAACCATATACTAGCACAAACCCTTGCCTCTGACAAGTTTAGTTGGTCTTACCTCCACATCATATTCAAGAATCTTTGTTATCTAGTTTTCTCTTTTCTCAGTGATTTCTCCTTCCATAATATATTCTCTGACACTTGGATGAGCCACTAGTATTAGAATCTTATTACCTGTGACCATGTGTCTGAATTTCTTGAGGGCTTTTACCATAGCATATGCCTGTTTCTCTACAAAGTTATACCTGGCTTCATACTCCCTAAGAGTCCTTGAGAAAAAGGCTATTGGATGCTCTCCCTCTTGTTGATCATCTTTCTGTGTTAGGACAACAGCAACGCTGAATTTCCTCCATAAACATACATCATAAAAGACTTAGAGAAGTCAGGGTTCCTCAATACTGGAGCTGTTGAAATTGCTTTCTTGACCTCTTCAAAAGCTTGTCTCCCTTCTGTAGTCCATTTGAATACCAGGTCTTTCTTTAATAGCAGTGTAATTGGTCTTATTAGGCCTGCAAAGTCTGATCTGAACCTACTGACAAAGTTAATCTTTCCCAAGAAGGACTAAACTGCTTTCTTATTGACAGGCAGAGACAGGTTCATTATGGCAGTGACTCTTTCTGGATCTATAGAGACTCCTTCTTTAAAAACTATATGCCCTAATAGTTTACCTTGAGGTACTGCAAAAATGCATTTCTTAGGATTTAGAGATATTCCAAACTCTTGGCATTTCTTAAAAACTGCTTCTAAATGGTCAAAATGATCAGCAGGATTTTTAGAGAAAACAGTGAGGTCTTCTAGGTAAATTAGAATGATTTTATTGATAATCTCTCCAAATGCTACATCCATTGCGCTCTGAAATGTGGCTCCAGCATTTGAAAGACCAAAAGGCATCTTTGCATAGGCAAATGTTCCCCATTTTGTGGTGAAAGCAGTCTTATGATGGTCCTCATCAGCCAACCAAATCTGATTGTACCCAGAGAAACCATCTAGCAGGGAAAATCTCTCTGATCCAGCCACAGTCTGTAAAATTTGTTCCATAGAGGGCAAGGGGTAGTGATCCTTCAAGGAAGCCCTATTTAGATCCCTGAAATCCACACAAAGCCTTATGTCTCCATTCTTTTTCCTGACTGGTACTAGGTTGGACACCCAAGTTGAGTGTTTGATTGGGAAAATGATCTTTGACTCTAATAGTTTCTGCAACTCATCCACCATCAGAGGTTCAATCCTAGGGTTCACTGGCCTCTACTTCTGTCTAACTGGTTTGGATCCTTCAGTCAGCTCTATAGTGTGTTGAATGATACTTCTATCATAACCATGGAAATCCTCATAGGTCTAGGCTATGACCCTATCATATTTCTCACATAAATCAATTAACCTTTTTCTTTCCTGTTGAGTGGCAGAATTCCCAACCTTCAGTTTTCTCCCCTCACTAACCTGAATCTCAGAGTAGTCTTCTTTGTTTGCTTGGAATCTCTTCTTTTCTAGGCTAGCATCTTCAGGATCAAACAAGTTTTCCAGGGTAATTAGTCTCTTAGAGAGCTTGTTTGATTTCAGTTGAATGATCTGATCACCATATGCTTCTTCAATTTTTGGTTGTAACTGATCAGCAAATTCTCCTAACTGTTGCAAAAATGAGAGTACTTGGAAATCATTTTCAAAAACTTGCCAATTTTCATCATTGTCTGGGATGGTTGGCCTCACAATAACTTTGACTGACTCATTATTGACCATTAGATCAGTTATTGGGTCAAACTGTGAACTAATTTGTGCCATCCTATCTGCCTCAGAATTTTGGGCTCTAGGGACTACTTCTATATTAAAGGCTTCAAAATTTTCTATTAAGTCCCAAATTCTATGCCTATAAGATCTCATCCTTACATTTTTTGCTATTGCCTTCTCTCTTATTTGTTTCACCACTAGTTCTGAATCTCCTTTGACTATCAGATTCTTTACTCCTTTCTTTTTTTCCAATATAATTCTATGCACTAAAGATTCATACTCAGCATCATTATTGGTACAGGCAAAATGAAAGCGAATGGCTCTTAAAATCTTTTCACCATTGGGGGCAGTAAGACAAATCCCTGCTCCAGCTCCATTTTTGCTTCTAGCCCCATCAAAATTTAGGGTCCAGATTCCTGAGTCATTTATAGATTCTTGGGTCTGAGAGGGCTCTTTCCTTAAGACATTAGGGATCTCCTGGTCTTCCTCAAATATAACATAAGTGCCCAACCCTGTTGAGTCATAGTTTCCAAAGGGATCATTTTGCATCATGGTTAACAACTGGTTATCCTCTACTTGCTGATCATATTCAGTCCAATCCCATATTTCTCAACAAAAACCCTTTCCTCTTTATTTAACATGGCATGGGCTGCTTCTAACTTGGGGGTTGGTTCATTAGTGATATGGTCCTTTGACAATGGTTCTGATAGTACCTTCATCTTAGTCCCATATTTGGTCCTTATGATGAGATGAGACCAATCAAATGACATATAACCTCCTATCTTAGCTGTGAAATCTCTGGACAGGCATAAGCCAAAAATAGGAGGAATATCTATGACTACAACATCTTGATTAACAATTATATTGGGATAGGTATACAACTGTAGTGGAAGTTTGTTTAATTTTCCCTATTGTTTGCACAGACTTTCCATCTAATTGCATAACTCCTTTTACAAGAGGCTCATATTTTATTTTCAAAGCATCTGCTATTTGCTTTGGCATCACTGTGGTGCTAGCCCCAGAGTCTATCATTGCATTGTGCAATAGTTTCTTCCCAACTATTAAGGTTAAATAAAAGGGATCTGGCTTGGATTTACTTACCTCTGGTGCATTGTTTAGAAGAGCTATTGTCTGCAGAGGAATAGTGTCTTTGAGCTTTTCTTTATCATTAGGTCCTCCTTTGGCAATAGTCTGTTTAGGCACAGCTTGGCCCTGTAAAGCTTCTTGCAACATTGTCTTTTGCTCAGGAATGGCTAACATGTCCCATATTGACACATGTACTAGAGTCCTCTTCAACTGATCCACCACATTCACAGGCCCTAGTGCTTGTGTTCTTGGATAATAAGGGCACATTGTTTTTTCTTGAACTTGTCCAGAAACTACTTGATTCTGCATTGGCTGAGGTATTTCTTGTCTAGTAGCTGTATTTTGATGATCTTGAAATGGTGGAACTCCCATAATTTTATTATTTGTGACTCTAGGCTATTCCATCATCCTTCTCTTGGCCCTAGTATAGTAATCTGATTGTACCAATGGCTTCTTAGAAGCTGAAGCTTCATTTAAGAATACTGACTCTTCATCCTCAATCCATGAGAAAAGAGCATGCTCAGGGGCTATTTCTTCTTCTTGCTGTAAGGACATCCCTTGCATCTGAGCCACCAGGACTGAATTTTGCATACCAGGGGATTGGTAGGGCTAAGTGTCAGAAGTATTTGCAAATTGTCCATCCACTCTTCTTTGCTCTGCTATCTTTTGCTGTAGATTACCCCTAAGACAATCTCTGGGCATATGTGCATTATTGCAAGGGAAACACTGGGCATTGGTGCCATCTACATAATTATTCTGTCCTAGGACAATCTCTCTGTTTGGATTGGGAGGAACAGTCTGCAAGGGTGTAGGGACTGCAACCAATTGGTTCGATGGCTGAGGGTTAGTTTGCCTTTGGGGGCCCTGATACTGGTTTGACTGTGAAGGAGGTTTATTCCCTTGATAGCCTTGATATTGGGGTCTGGGATAAGGATTTTGCTATCTTTTTAGGTTAATTATTTCATTAGAAAATGTTCTCAGGATGTTCTTGACATCATCCATCTCTGAAGACTGAGTAGGGACAGCAACTTTAGCAGGTTGTTGGGGAAACGTATACATGGACACAAGTGGGGTTATGGGGTTAGGAGTTTCTTGAGGCAATGGTAGGGTAATCTCTAGAAACATAGGCATGGGAGGCCTTGGGGGCAATTTTCCAGCATCTATCAAATTATTTTCAGCTCTAACTGCATAGTCATAGGCTTCTGGCAGGGTCTGGCCTCTAAGTGATTGAATCATTACTGCTATATCTGAATTTAGGGCCTTAAGATAAAATACTATAGCCATACCTGGTAATGGTCTTGTTGTAGCAGGAATCCTTTCCCAAGTCTTCTGAAATCTGGAATTGAAATCAGTCATTGCCTCTTGTGGTGCCCTCTTGATGATAATCAGTTGCTGTAACAAAGAAGATTTATCACCCTTCTCTTTGAATCTTGCAAAGAAAGTGTCTCCAAGCTGATCCCATGTAGATATTAAATTTGGGGTCAAAGATCTGTACCAGTCTAGAGCCTTTCCCTTAAAAGAAGCTGCTAAGAGTCTTATAGCTACATTTTGCTGTGTGATCACATGTATTGCACAGACATCAGACACATCTTGTAGATGTTCTTCAGGTGTTTTGAAATCCTCCCCATTGAATTTGGGCAGAGCCTTCACGGCATTTGCTAGAATAGGATCCCAAGTGGCTGGTGGTACTGGAAGAATCAGGGCACTACCAGTATTCCAATTTGCATAATTCCTTGGGGCTATAGGTGCTCCCATGTTTGCACTTGGGGTTGCTGTAAACTAGTTGACCCTTCTTCTTGAATTATTTATCCATGGTGATAAAAGAATCCCTGGGTTCACAGTAGATTGAGCTCTTGTCACAAGTCCACAGCTCTGACTCCTCGTGACTCTCTGGTTCATGCAGTCTTGAAAGAAACTTCAACAAATGGTCCCACCAGGTGTGCCAAAAATTGTTGATGCTCAGAATTGCGCTATTTCCAACACCAACATGGGAAACTCTGAAATATGGGAATGCTCTTCAAAGTAACCTCTAGATTTTAAAGAAGGTGGCTCTTCTTTATCTCAAAAGTGTTTTGGGAAAAGGGATAGAAACAAATAGAATCACAAATGCAACTAAAAAAGGGAAACTATACTATGGCGATGCGCCTAAATGTGATTTTGTTTCTCAACATTAAGCACAGTGAAACTACTTTAGGATTCAGTCACATTAAAGAGCAAACAATGCATGATCAATGTAACAGATGAAAAACAAATAGGATCAAAGGCCCACAACTTAGAAGATTTTGTAATAACACAGAAAATATCAGCAAAGGCATAGAACTCTGTCTTTATTAATTTTCCATTTACATAAAAGGCACAGAATCATGCACAGTTATACAAACTCTCTGAATCAAGAAAACAGAAAAAAAGCAAATGATATTACTGGCCACTACAAAAGATCCTCAAACTTCTCAAACAATCTATGATGTAGAAAATTCTCTATATCTCCAATCTTGTATATATTTCGCACTATGATCTGAACCTATATTTATAGCATAGAACTAGCTCAAAGATTGCCCGCACGATCAAATCTCAACGGTCTAACCGAACTGGCAGTTAACTGAAAGTGTCTGTTAGAAGATCTCTTTCGAATCAGAAATGGTTAGCCACTCTGTAAATTCATTGGTTGCAACAGATACATGTAACCCCACTTACTTGAATCAGGGAGGAATGTGTGGCAGCTTCTGATAGTCTTTGCAACTATAAACCCTTGAAACAGCTGGCATTCATACGCACCTCTTTCTTTAAACTCCTTCATCTTTCCAGAACAATAAGAAACTAACACATGGCATCCTCCACGTGACTTACTCAAGAAACTGCTTCTTTCTCAAGAGACACTGGAACTTGACACTTGGCAGCGTCCGCGGCCCCTACTGAGATACGTGGCGATGTCCGCTTTACTTTGAGTCTTTACTGTGGCTTATATTAAGAGTGCTCGGGCCTCGCCATCTGTCACGGTCCGCTGAACTTTGAAAACTAAGAAACATTAAAAATGGGACCCACCAATAGTTCGTGCCTGAGTAGCTTCAAAAAGAAAAAAGGGACAGATGGCGCTTTCCACTGATATGAGAAACTATAGGTGGCGGCTTCCGTTGCTTTTAAAGAGACTGTAGATACCTTTAGGGACTTCTGTGGAAGATGACACATGGCAATCTCTGCTGCAACTTTAAAAAACTCTCGAAACATTATAGGGTCCTACGGAAGATGACACTTGGCGATCTCCGCTGCAGTCTGAGAAACTTTATCATTTCAACAAAACCTCCACAGACACTACCACTTGGCACTTTCTACGCAACTCTGAGAAACTTTATAGAAACATTAGGGACTCACAAGAATCACACGGATGGTGACAGATGTTGCACTCTGCTGAAGCTACAGAAATATTAACGGGGCCCACCAACCTCTTCACTTAGCGATGAAAACAAAAAGGAACCCACGGAAGTTGACACTTGGAGCATTCCACTGAAACTAAAATGGGACACGTGGCACCTTTCGTGTAACTTTAGGAAACTCTAAAGACACTCTCCGCATTTGCCACTTGGCACCTTCCACGCTCACCAAAGCTCTTAAAAGGGACTCGCTATATTATGAGAAACATTCAAAAACAACATTTGAAACTTAGAAGAAACTTGAACGGGTGCCGACACTTGGCGGCTTTCACTTTAATGCAAAAAGATACTTGGCACCCTCCGCGGCCACTCTGAGAAACTCTAAAATGTATCACGGCTGCTGACACGTGGTGGTTTCCGCTGCACTGAAAGAAACTTAAAAATGGGGCCCGCCCGACTTACTTTGTAAAAAGGGGCTTTTGAAACTTATAGAAACTGAACCTCGGATGCCGACACTTGGCATGCTCTACAGGAATTACAAGGGACGCGTGGCTCCATCCGCATTACTCTAAGCAACTTTATAATGTGTCCCGGGTATTGACACTTGGTGGCTTCCGCTGAACTCTGGGACTTTGGCAAAATTTTAAAAAATGAAAAACCCTCGCGCCCGTGCTCTGTGCTCGCGCTGAGTGTCAAAAACCCTTGCTACAAAACTGAAGCGCACAGAAACAAAACTGAAACTCGCACAACGTGAAACTCAAAAATCAAAATTTAGAGTATTTTACTCTACAGTTACTGTAAAAGAGAATGCATCAATTCATCATAATATGGTTTTTATTGTCCATCATGTTGAAGCAAGAAAAATTATAGTTGGACAGAAAGAAATAGAAAAGTCATCTATCTGGGAGCAATATATGGTACATGAGAAATTTTAGCGACAAACATCACAACTTCAGTTTGTGAAATTGAAAAAACTCATAGAAATGGTATATTAGCTCTCCATCAATGAAGAATCATATGTTCAAGTTAAGTTTTCTCAAGAAATTTTAGAAACTAAGCAAGTTGAGGGAAGTCAAATCCAATCAATCATAGTACAAATAAATTTTAAGGCTATATAATATGGGCAAGATGCAATTCTTGCACCAAGAGATTTAGGCTCGCATTTGTAGATTCAAATTATGAAGCATGAAAAAAGCACTAACAATTGGAATTAACATAGTTGCAGATCAAGTGCAACTATCAGAGCCATCAAACAATGATAATGATTAAAAAGGAACAAAAGCATCTCAACATGAAGATTAGAAGCTTAAAAACAAACAAGTAATGATTTGATAAGAACATAGGAATAGATCTAATTTACATGATAGATTCTCTCATCCATTTGCGTAATACTACTAAAGCACTCATCCATTCTTTACCATGTAATTGGACAAGTAGATGAAGGTTACATAATTCCAATAGTAATCCAATCTAGTTTTCATGTTGAAGATAAGTGGCCTCCAGATAGAGATAGACTTTTGATAGAAGGCTAATGAATCAAGTTCTTACTGATTATTTAGTGCAATCGAAAGATATTCTTGTAGATGATTATTTGGAATGAAATTATGCTATTTTATGCTTAATTGAAGAATGGCTATCTTAAAAAATGAAAATGGCTAACCTGTGAGCTTGGGTCATTTTCATTGTTGGTTATAATTAGATTAGAGTTTAAATGCCCTCATTCTACCATAAAAGTAGATTCTATTTTAAATCCTAAAAATAATATCTTAATTTTTTAGGTACATTTTCATTTCTAGAACTATAAGTTTCAAAATTTTGGAATCTAATTTAGCTCATAACAATCATGCTTTTGACAAATTAATGCATAAACGCAACAATGCACCTAGTTTTGGTACCACCTAACTCACAGCTACCATTTGAGTTAGAAACCAATGCAAGAGATTATGCTAAGGGGATTGTTCTATTGCAAGGAGCTCAGTTGGATTGCTATCATTTTGAACCTTTTCCATGGAGCAGATTTGATGTATCTTACATATAATAAAGAATTGCAAGCACTAGTTCAAGCAATTTATATATAAAATCACTATATGATGGGTACATAAACCTGTGTTCACACAGATCACCAACCTTTGGTGTGGCTCTATTAATTCCCTCATATCTATTCAGATTCATAGATGTATTTATGGATATGAGGGAGGATGCTAGCAAAGGTTGTAGAATTTGGATTTACACTAGCCAATTGCATTTGCTTTAAAATTTCTAAAGACTTTTCAAAAAATCCATTTTGTGCATATCTTGCAATCATTGCAATCCATGAGACCACATTTTGTGCATATCTTGTGGGTTTCTGTCAGATGTATCAATTACAAATGCCCTGGTAGACTTGTATAAAAAATGTGGTAGCATAGACCAGATGCCTAAACTCTTTTGTGCATATCCTGCAGTTCTTTGAGATATTTTGTCAAACAATTCACGTGCCTTCTCTACGCTTCCACATTTTGCATACATGTCTAGCAAGGTAGTTGCAACTACAACATCTATCAAATTTTGTACCTATTCACAAATTTTAAACAAAATATACCCATTTTGCACATTCAAATCAAAGACATACAAACCCATTTTACTTGCATACAATCATATAAGGTGTAGGTTTATTTCAAACTCTTTTATACATCATGCCATACAAAATATTTGACAGAAAATGCCAAGGTGAAAATGGCATACCTAGTTCAAGGTGATGAGAGTATTGTAAAAGGTGGTGAGGATATCCTTCACGCGAAAAACTTTCAAACCCTACCACTATTGTTGTTAGAAAATGGCCGCCATGAAATGTGGCAATTTCTTTTTTTTTTTAATTGCATGATTTCGAGAGAAATTGACTTGCCCAAAATCAACTCACCTGAAAATAGCTTGCCACATATGTGCCATGCAACGGCCACGTGTTTTTGGGAGAAATTAGCTCGGGCGAGTCAAACTCACATGAAAATGACTTGCTCTAAACTGTTTTGTTGGCCCAAACTGTGACACGGCTTTATTCTTTTACACTTTCATACATTCCCTTATTACCTATTCAACCATAGACTAAATATGAATAATAATTCATGCAGGTTTCTCAATGTTGCTTGTGTTGTTGGGAATGACAGTCTTAGTTTAAATGAAGAGGATATACAATTTTATTTAGGTCCATTGGATAGTAACATAATATATGTGAGTATAACAACATAAAAACTAAGATATAAAGCTTTCACATAGTGAGCTAACTATATGTTCTGAAGTAAGTGGTAGATAAAATGTTGTACAATGGTCAAGCGTAAATATGATCTATAGAATTTCTCTTTTTAAGGGGTTAATTTTCATAAGGTTGATTCTAAGTAAAAAAAAAATGTGTCTTTCTTAAAATATATTTTAATGGCTTAATTTGTTTGGTGTGAATTTTTTAAAAGAATTACATTTTTTTTAGAGGCTTATGTCAAGCTTAAACCTTAAATAAGGTGAACGATAATTGTCTTGAAGAGGTTTATATGAGGATAGTGAGGAAATACAAATTCAATGATATGAAACTTGCCATGATATCCTATTTAGGATTGAAAAAGACCAACATATATAATATAGAAACACTTTTGTTTTTAGATAATCAATAAAAATGCATGTATTCTCTCTTTATAAAAATTATAATATAAAGTATTGTTATAGCATCCAACATAAATAATGGCTAAGTTTGAATCTCAAATCTATATTGGCTAAATATTAAAAAAATGGTAACAACCACACTATATTATACATAGTAGGTTCTTATCCTTAGAGTTTATACTTCCCATACATTTTAAAAAATTGTGTAGGTTTATTTTAAACAAAATAACAACTAAATACATTATTACTATTTAACTACAAACCCATGTGATAGTTAAGGTCAACCTTCTTAAAGATGCAAATCAATCAAAATAGCTTCAAAATACTCGTATATTTATATAATCGAGATAAATATAATATCATTTTTTTTAAAATGAGGTTACAAGAAAAAATTTATTAGAATTATAATTTAATCTGATATCATAGACATGACAAAATCCACATTATCAAGCTTGGTTTTGATGATACCTAATCCTCAAAATGTAGAACATTATTCATCGTCTTTGATAATAAAGGCGGGCTTTTACATTCTCACAAATTTTGGTATACAAATGGGATAGATAGATAACTTATAGGTACATCAAGACTTACTATTATCTAGACAATACCATGTTCTTTTCCTATATGTAGTGAAATGGGTATCCCCTATTATGATGTTTAGGATCAAAATCACTGGCTTGAATTTGATTAGTTTGCTAACAACTTTCCTTACAAATAATCATCGTAATCAATACAAACAGAGTATAGACCATCAATTTACATGTTGTTGAAGACTACCATACATTTTGACAATTGTATTGAGTGGGCAAGTCAGTAAGTTCATGCGACAAGAGATTGTCACATAATACACTTCTAAAAATAATTACCTTGTTCTATTAGTGAAGAAAACAACACTACTTTGTTCCACATGTGTTATTGTTTCCTTTATATAAGAATTCAAGGCAATACCTTATGACTGAATAAAAATAATTTCACAACCAATTAATTAAAAACACAACTATATTGAGAAATTTTTTGAGGCAATAATAGAGGGAAGAGTTTAAATAGTGGGCAATTTGGTGAAATGTAAATTTTCTCTACTAAGAGGATAAAATTATTTTATCATTTTTTTGTATCTATGAGGTGTAAGATTACTATTGACTCTATGATGCAGGGGCATTGCTCTCCATCTTAATTTTAGTTTTGCATTTTGTTCAGTTTTGGGATTTCGATTGTGTTTTGGTGATTTGAGTGTTTGTACGTATGCATTTTATCTCCCTGTCGCTTATAATGCAAGAACTAGTTCCTGTCACAGAAACTACCAAGAGTTAGTTCAATCTATTACAGTTTTGGAGGAAAATGGAAGGTGAGAACAACTAGAAGGTAATTAGAGGGACTCCTTGAAATGGTTGTGTTGAGGGCAGTCATAGGAAAGAAAATAGGGCATGGAGTAAAGGAAACTAATAGAGGGCATTGAGAAACAAAAGGAAGTTTTAGAAGCTTCCTAGCACCGTAAGGGAAGAGAAAATGTCGCCACATGAGAAGGAGAATAAATAGTTACCAATAATAATTGGCTAAGAGCAATGTTCATTGGTAGTTCCTAGAGATTGGTGAAAGAAGTCATGTCACTAGTAGCAACGAAATTTCCTGTCACTAAATATTCCTATCGCCATCCATTATGTAAAGTTGGTATAAAAATTTTCTGTCATCAAGAAACACAAATGAAATTCAATTGACATCTGGGATAGTCTGTGGGGAATTAAAAGGGCAGCGGCATGTCATTCGAAGATAGTTGGGAGAAAAGCACGACGAGGAAATTTATGTGATGGTTGCAGAATCAACATCATTGTGATAGGGGAGAGATATATGCATAAATTGGTGTGAATTCATAGCGAGGAGTGGAGGCCAATGAAGTGGTTGATGGAATGTTAGGGGATGGTCTAAGTATACAGGAGAAGGCTGATAGTTGTTGAAGAGAAAAGGAGGTCAAATGTGGAATGAAAGAGTCGAGACCAGAGAGGAAAGAGGGTTGTAGGCCAAAGGATGAAGAGGGAGATCTAAAAAAGACATGAGTCAGGTTCTGTAGAAGATGGAGAGTAGAAGAAAGGAAGAAAGTGAAATTTGTAGAAGGAAGTGAATATGGAAGGTGTCAAATACCCCAGTAGAATATGTGTTTAAACATTGTAATAAAGGAAGCGGAATCTGTTTTGTTTTTTTATTGCATACAATACTCTATATGTTAATGAATTGAATGTTGTTATCCTGAAATGATTCTTTTTCCTGAATGGTTATCTAGTTATAAGTAAACAATTCAGTATTAGTAGGTCTCCCTATCTATGAGTGTATACTCTAAAGTTCCTACCATTATTATGGAATTATACATGGTGATGAATCTTGTTTGAATCTAAATCAAGTGAATCTTTGCAAGTTAACATCAGGTGGTCCGATCAAGTGGTATCAGATCATATGTTTGTGAGTATCCATGCCATCAAGTGGTATCAGAGCGTAGAAGGTTCTAAACATTGAGTACATCACCGAAGTGAGGCAACTTAGCCAAGACTTGTAGGTAGTAGAGGAAGGAGAAGGTGAAGTGTTGTAGAAATGTATCAAAGCCACAAAAGATCTGGGTGGTAAAAGTTTGCTATTAGTTTTGGTAGTTTGATGATTCCTAAGAATCCTATAATGTTATATGTGTTTGCAGATTAATGGGTTGTGAACGAACCTAGAGCCCAAAGGATCTGGGCAACAAGCACTAAATGTGTTCTTGATTTTAATGGGTATTGTTGTATGAGTGTTGCAGTCTAATGTATTTTGTAGTTTGATGGACAAAGAGAACACTAGCTAAGGTAGATATTAGATGATAGAAAGATACAACAATTTTGCATGGGTAGAGCACCAAAGGAGAGGCAAACTATGCTAGAATTTGTAGTGACGTGTTGTTGTGTGAACCGATTGTTGAAGGAGAGGTAGTTTGCACTTGCAATTTGAGCAGAGTTTGTGGATTGCAGCAGTGAGAGGATGGGTATTAGTGTAAGGAGACCCATCATAATCCCATTTTGGGATAGATATTGGGATGAAGTGGAAGGAAAAAAATTTCAAGAGGAATTGGAAGAGATTACAAGAAGAATGGATATTTTGGAAAGGATTTATTTTATTGATAAGGTGGTGATTGCAGAAAGTGGAGTAAATGAGAAGAGGAAAGTTCTCATGATAGAGGACTTGGATAAAAATAAGAAGGAAAGGAGAAGAGAGAAAGTGCAGCAAGGAGCACTTGAAGAAGAAGAGAAGATAGTGTCTATGGAAGAGGCACTTGAAGAGACATCGTTGTCTCTTGATTCATTTGCTACTGATTTGTTTGAAAGTGTGGATGCAGGTATGATAAAGGCTGAGAACAAGCCTTTGGAGGAAAAAAGAGGAAGGGTAAGAAGAGAGTTCATAGACAAAGATGAAGATGAGAATGAAAGAAGACAAGTTGTAGCAATAGATAAAAGATGATAGTTTGTAGCAGCAGTACAATACAAGGTACCCAAAGATGAAGAGAGGGCTAATGAAGAAGAGAAGAAAGCATGTAAAGAGAAAGAGGTGGCCATACATGAAGACAAGAATGCAAGAAAATTGGGATAGTAGACCGATGAAGAGGTAAAAGTGAATTTTGATGGTTATGCAAGTGGAAAAAGGAATGTAAACTTACAAGTTAGAAAGGAGAAGAGTAAATTAATGAATCATGGCTATATAGTACCCTTTTGGTAAGGAAAATCAGTTGTCAATGAAGAACAAAAAGAAGAGAGGCAAGCAGTGGCTGAAGACAAAAGCAAGACAACACCAAGGATGGAAGCTATGTTGAAGTGTCAAAGGAGAGTTAAGGATAGGCCCAGTGTAGAGGCAGCAAAACAATAATTCAAGGAGATGAAGAACCAAGTAGAGAAGCATGGAACAACAATAGGAGAAGATGGTGATAAGAGGCCAGTGCAAGATGATAGAAACCGTAATGAAGAAGACAAGTCCAAAGGACAAGAAAATAAGATAATAGCCATAGAGGATGAAAAGAGGGATAAGGCTCCAGAGCATATTGCAGAGCCTGAGAAAGAGAAACATGGTATGGGAAAGGTAAGAGGTAGCCAATTTGATTTGTATGATGATGATGTTGAGGCTTTGAATAAAATTTATGAACATGAGGAAAAGTTGTGGCTGACTATGGATGAAAAGAAAATGAGGAAGGAGAGCAAAGGAAGGCAGAGTGGAATGTCTAGTAATGAGTACAACAGAGAGATGAAGAGTGTGTTGGTTAAGATGGATGGAAACAAAGGAGGAAGAGTAGAGAAAGACATGGAGAGTGAAGGAGGAGTAGAAGAAAATAGAGATGAAGAAGCTGATGCAACAAAAGATAAAAAGAAGGTAAAAATAAAATTCATAATGAAAACAAGGCAGACATGAAAGTTGAAGGAGCAGCAGAAGAAGTTGAGGCAACAAAGAGTACAGAAGATGAAGACAAATACATTCTTAAGGGAAGCATAAAAGAGACAGAATTTAAAGTTAGGGAAGCAAACAAGAATGGTGATTTATGGGCTCAATCCTTTGAGATCGAATAAGAATTTGAGGATATTGTTAGTGAAGGAATAAATACAAGTGGGACAGCAAAGAAGGATTTAATTAGTAACCAAGAAGTTGGTACAACAATGAACGCTGAGGTAAACAAAAATGCCTTTTATCAAAATGTGGATTTGTATTTCTTTAGAGTTTTGATCAATGATAGGTTTGAGCATAAATCTATAAGAGAGCATGATATTGTGGTTTGTGATGAGAAAGAAGGAATTTCAAGAAAGTAATTTGACCATAGGCAAAGAAGTCTATGAAATGATGAATGCAGATTTTTTTAAGGCAGAGCATACATTCGGTAACGTAGACAGTCTAATGGGTAAGGTTGACTTGTTTAGGGAATTAAATGCTGAGATGTTTTGTTTTAATAAAGTTGAATGGATTGATAAATGTGTGAATGGCTTTGATGAAGAGGTACAAACAACTAGAACAACAAGAGACTATAAAATCTTTATTGCGGAGATACTAGAACAAGTAAAAGATGACATTCATTTATTGACATTAGGTATGTTGAAAAATGGAAAGATATGTGACATCTTATATTCATATTTTTGTAAGGATGTTGGTAGTGGTAGTATGTCTACCAAAGATCAAATTGATTCATTAATGAAGTCTAATTTTACTCACATAATCCAACAAGTGGATAAGATGAATGAATTAGAAGAAATGGAATGTGTTAATTTTTTGGAACTTGGTTGTGTTGTTATATGTAAAGGTGAATGGGTGAGAAGACTTTGGAGGAGGCTGTTGTACAATGGAAATGAAATGATAAGAATAGAACAGAGAAAACAATGTTTAGAAAGTTTGATGATGATTATAGAGCGATTGTGGAAGAAGAGAACATCAACATATAAGTCTGATTGTTAGCCTCATGTGTAGGAGCACATGCATTTTGTCCCCTAGGGAGTTTTCTATAGGGGCATCGACCTCCATCTTAATTTTGGTTTTGAATTCTTTTTAGTTTTGGGATTTCTGTTGTGTTTTGGTGATTTGAGTGTTTGTAAGTATGCATTTTATCTCCCTGTTACTTATAATTCAAGGACTAGTTTCTGTCATAGAAACTACCAAGAGTTAGTTCAATCTATTATATTTTTCAAGGCAAATGAAAGGTCAGGACAGCTGGAAGGTAATTAGAGGGACTCATTGAAATGGTTGTGTTGAGGGCATTCACAGGAAAGAAAAGAGGGCATCAGGTAAAGGAAGCTAATAATTGGCATTGAGAAACAAAAGGAAGTTTTGGAAGCTTCCTTGCACCGTAAGAGCAGAGAAAATGTTGCCACATGATAAGGAGAATAAATAGTTACCAATAATAATTAGCTAAGAGTAGTGTTCATTGATAGTTACTAGAAATTGGGGAAAGAAGTTCTGTGGCCGGTAGCAAAGGAATTTCCTATCACTGAATATACCTGTTGCCATCAATTATGTAAACGTTACTAAATTTTGTTCACACTAAATATAGTTTGACCTAAGTGCAGTTGTTTCATGAACAATAAAAGAAATCTTTGAGGTTATTGCATTTAATGAACAGTTGATGTCTTGACAAAGCAGAGATAAATACTCAGTTGCCAGGATAACCCATCAGTCCAATCAGGACTGATGAATCATCATAACAAGTGAATCAGGATGTCAAGGAATCAATCATTCAAGAAATATAGTTGATCTAACATAGTGTTATTTTTCAGGAGTTGTAAGACAGATTGATTATTCAATTGATCATATTTGAAAGAAAGAAAGAAAGAAAGATATTTACTTAAACTATCATTTCATGTCATATTTGGAACATACAATTCAATGTCTATTTCTCTATCCTATGCATTGATTGAAAAAGAAATATACATACATCAAGTGCATAAGATAAATTAACTAATCATGTTGAAAAGAAGTGTTCAAATGTGTCCCACACAAGCCTTGGCAGTAACTAAACTAAGAAATGTAGACATATGCAAGCTATACATCCGATGATAAAAGAAATAAGGAAGAACACATGATAAAACTAAATATCCATCATTGCTTGAGCAAGGAGGTTGTTGAGCCAGTTGATAGTTGATCTTTAGTCCTCATCTTCAGCTCCAGTTGTATCAATTGAACCTGTAAAAAATTGGGGAAAGTCCTATAAGAGCTCCAGATATTTAATGTTATCATATGCTTTATCATGCAAACATATCAACTTGTCACATTATGCATTTCACATGAAAGATCAAATCAGACATGTGCCATAAATCAGAATATCATGAAGAGGATCAATCAATTCCATCATGTATGTTGTTTATGCTAACTTGTTTGTTCACTGTGCAGCTATAGGAAAAGTAATGTTGTTGATTTGAAGACATTAAAACATGTGGAGAAAATGTGGCTCCCATAAAGGTTGAGCCCAGCATGTTCCCTTTTCTATTCATTTGGAAAGGATACCAGAATAAAGACAGGATGCATCATTCAAAGATATATCATGCATCATAGAATCAACTTGCAGAGAAGGTGTGTCATCATGTTCATGAAAAGGAGAAGTTGCTCCTATAAACTATGCGGTTTCAAGAGTATAGAATTGTATTCATAAGAAGGTATTCTTCTTTTTCTATCAATGTTTGAAGTATGTTTCTACTGTCATATATATGTCATAGGTTATGACAGCCACCTATCTAGGTGAACATCATGTTAAACTGACAGTAGATGTCATAAAAAATGCATAAAAATGTCCTCATGATCATTTATAGATAAGAGATCTAGTGATATGAGGAACAACCTAGGTGGATCATCATACTATGAAGAAAAATAAAAATAGAGTCAGCTTGATATTGTATTGTATAGCAATAGAATAGCCAACATTGAAGACTTCATAGTTTTTCCAAGTGTCTTCATCAATACATCAATGTTATGGTTCAAGCATGAGAAGAGTTCATCAGATATAGTCATTTACATCATGAACAACAAAATAAATCAGATAAATGTCATGAGAAGGCTACAGTTTAGTGCATAGAAGGAAACTAGACAAGGGTCATCACTAAGAAAATGAACATGATGGCAAACAAGAGATATTTAAAAGTGTACTACACAGGAGGAAGAACAGAGTACATATAGCAACCATTGGACTGTCAAAAAGGACTATTACAGTCACAGTTTTGATTGTCCATATCAGCTAGATTTTTATGACTGCCATGAATAGTTGGAAGATGCATTGAAGTATGTAATACAATAAATATGTCATGTGTTAAGGAAACACAGGTCCAAGAGACAAAGGATAGTGACCTTGAAAACTCCAAAGGACAATGAACCATTCACTCACACATCATTTGTCATGCATCAATAAATCAGATCAGTCATAATGCTACACATTCTTCTTGACTGTCATAAAGAGCTATAATACAGATTTAGGAGAACAAAGATGAAACACATGAATGCATATGAAGTTTCAAAGATCTATCATACTATGTGACATTCTAGAATAGTCAAAAGCCTATAGCCAACATGATTGTCATATCATAGCCCTATTTTGCCTTGAAGGTTAGCATAAAGTGATAGACGGTAGTGACAAGTAAAGAGAGTAGCAACCATGCACAGTTCGGGCATAAAGGACTTCAAACCATAGAAGCCTATCAAAAGTCAAACATTGAGAAACCATGAAGGTAATGAAGAGAACGTATGCATAGTCAGGTCTGAATAATGGATAGATGTGTTAGATAGTCAACATGAGATGATGATGACAGTAGTCATAAAGAATGACAGACATGGATCCAGCACAGGGTTTCACTATCAATCAATAGACAGAGTGATGCATGATGATCAAAGGACACTGTATTATATTACTCAGAGGAGTTCATGTGCTACACAGGTATAATGTTTGAACTATGAAAATGTTATAGTTGTGCCTTCAGCAAAAGCTACAGATAAACATTGCAAACATGATGGCATCAAACAGTTGCATTACAAAAACAAATGTTTCATGTATTCAATAGGAGAAATCACAAATGGAGCAACATCATTCTAGATAATTGCTAAATGAGGTAATAAGATGGTCAGATAGGGAAAAGTCTGAGGAGCAGCCTGCCAAATCAATCATTAAGAAGATTTCTTCCTCCTTAACATTAAACTCATAACTTGTTCAAGGAGACATATCCCTGTCAAATAAGGTAAGAGTCTATTTTACTCTAGAAATTTTGCAAATGAGAAGAAAAATATACAGTCATTGAGTATGTTTTTATAAAGTGGTAGTATCATTGTAGATAGTTTTAATAAGGATGACACATTAAGAAGACAAAATAGAAGTATGCCAATGAGCTAACAGTGAGAGTTTAGAGGGTATATTTCTGTTAAGGAAGATCTAAGTTAATCATAGGCCTTGGAACCACAATGAAAGAGGGCACAATAATGGAGATTTAGAGCAGCATTTATTATAGGTCTTGATGGTAGCTCATTGAGGAAAATATGGTACCATTAGGTAGAGAATCATCATCCAATTTTAGCCCCTGTAGCCTTCAATACAACATAGAAATTCATGTGCTCAGGGTTGTTAATAGAATCCTCATATTTATAGAGAATTGAAGGTGTGTAAAGTAACATTGGACTATCAAAAAGTACTAATACAGTCATGGTTTTGACTTCCCATATCAGCTAGAGCTGCCATTTTATAATTATCATGAATAGTTAAAAGGCCATTCAAAGTATCTGAAACAAAAGACCTACAAAGAGAGTGAAGAAAATAGCCGTAGGCATGGAGAAGTGTTCTTTTTATAAAGAGTTAAAACCCTTGACAATATTTCAAAACCCTTTTTTTTCTTGCAGTTACAGTCAAGAGAAAATGATACAATGTGTGTAAATGCATGGTCGTGAAGGAGAAGAAGTTCCTGTGCCCATTAAAAAGAAACCCTCATTTCATATTGTTAAAAACCCTCAAGTTTTGCATTAGAAATCAAAGAAAGGATCGCAGAAGCACATGTATGTCATGGCTATGCCAGAGAAGGAATAAATCCTCTAAAAAATGAGATATCCAGTTTCATATCTTTCAAAACCCTCATCATTTTTTTTGAAGCTACAATGATGTCAAAATTTATATAGGAGGAATGGAAAGAGCTTACCTTCATTTGTAGAGAGTAGAGAAGCATGGCCGCAGCCCCTTCTTTTGAGGTTTTTATTATCATTTTTGCCACATTTACAGAGTTTCAACACAAAGAAATCAAAGAAACAAATGTCAAAAAATGTAGTAGGAGAAAGAGCAAGTATGGCCGCAACCATTAAGGTACAAGAAGTCACAAAGCCATTTAAAACTTCAGATACATACTCACCAGCATCTACCAAGCTCTCTTACTCAGAAAATGCAACATTTTTGACCACAAAGAACCAGATAATGGAGAAATAAATGCAAGAGTCATCAAACCCTAGGTGGCCATGAAGGAGTTGCAGAGTGGCAAGTCAAAGATAACACAATGAAAATGAAACAAGTTTAGGGTTCCTTCGTTCCTTTTGTTCAAAGCTTCTAATCCTTTTGATGCTTTTTGACTTTACAATTTCAAAATCATTTCCTTATCTAAATGCCAACAGGGTCAAGACTTCAAATGGATATGATCCCTAGTCATTATTATTAGTGATGGCCGACAAGTCCCAAATTCAAATGGCGATCAACATTATTAGAATGTAAGTGTTGTGCCTTATACAAAATTCAAACAAGACTTATTACCTTATGGGTGACTATGCATGGTCGAAGATCCTTAGACCCTTGCATGTTGCAACTATACCTTGTCTCCTTCCAATCAGAGATTCCATACATGCAGTATGACTAAATGATCAAAAGGAATGATTTTTATGTCTTGTAATTTTATCATCTAAAGTCAAAAGGAAAGAGACCACATGGAGACAAAATGATTACAAGGTGATAGAGGGGTATAATTATATTTGCATAATGATGCATATGGACAAAGTATGGAAAAGTGACAAAGGTTGCTTAGGGTTTTGATTTATTTTTGCATGGAATATATATGGCAGTGAGGCTAATATTTTTTGCATTGTAAATGGAGTAATAAGGTAGAGAGGGTTATTGTTTTTTCCTTAGTGCATGTGGAGTGATAAGGAGTATTTTTTATGCCTATGGTGTCTTGTAAGACATTTTGATATTGTAAATGGAGTTATAAGGATATATTTTTTTGTTGAATGCATATGGCATGCAACTAAGTGATTTTTTCTCACAAGAAGGTATAAGGGGTTTTTATTTTCTTCTAAGTCCTTTTTTTGGCTCAAATCATGCAAATTAGGCAATTGTAAAGTGGAGGCATAAGGACTTTTATTTTTCTTCTCATCATGCATGATTTTACAAAATAAACCAACGTAAATAAATAGTAAAGTAATATCCTTCAAATTACTTTATTATTTTTTCACAAATTGTAAAATTAGAAATAGTACAAGTTGTAACTAACAATAGAATAATTATCCTAATTACTTTATTATTTACTCGCATCAATTTTGCAAAAGCAAAATCATGCAAATTGATGAGTTGAGTTAACTAAGGCTATTTGGAGCCTTTTTGCATGTTTTGAGGAGCGATTTGAGGGGTTTTGGTCAACTTCTTGGTCATTTTGTGGTAGTTTGAGCCCTTATTGGTTTGCTCGTGGATCACTTTGGAGGACTTATTTTTAGAGGTAGTTAGCTGCAGTTTCATTTTGCATGCCTCTTGGAAAGAGAAAACTATATATTGTAAAACAAAACTTGGATTTTGCAAGTTCTTTCATTCTTTTCTCTTTTACACATTGAGAGAGAAGGAGGTTTTGTAGCTCATTATTTGATAGTTTTATAGAGATTACAGTAGGTTACATGTTCCATTTTTTGTATCTCTTGCAATATTTTCCTTTATTTCTTGGAGTCAAGTAGTTGCCTTTCCATTTGATGCTAATTGTATGAAATGATTTGATGAAGTTTTACTATATTTAAATATCAAAACCTTTAAAATTATTGTCTCACTCTTATTTGTAGTATTAAGCATAGTGATGTTACAGGTCTTAGGTTGTGTTATTGAAAATAATTTTTTTATATGTTGTGAAGAATCCTTTTTCCTTCATAAAAAATAGGTTTTTCTAGCCTTCCTTAGAAGTACTTTTGTGATATTTATGCCAAGATTGGATTGTGTAGGTTAGATTTATGAATTCTATTGTGAACCAGATTGCAAATTTTCCATCCTTATTAGGTGCATCACCAAATTTTACAGTTTTATTTCCTTATAGTTTCCTTCTTCCTCTTTTTCAAAATAGAAAATCATAGTTTCAAATAGAATATTTTAAGGGAACTAGCCCACAATTTGTAGGTTCAAACTCACTATAGCTCACCCATAGCCTGAGTTTGTCCCCATGTTTCGAAGGATTGCAGAGTGTCACAGCTTTGCATAAGGGTGCAATCCTCATCGACAATAGTAAAGTTGGCATAGAAGTTTTCTATCACCAAGGAATAGAAATGAAACTCAATCGACATATAGGACAGTCCGAGGGGAAGTTGAAAGGTCGCAGCATGTCATCGAAGACAGTTGGGAGAAAAGAAGAATGAGGGAATCTATGAGACGGTTGCAAAATCAACATCATCACGATAGGGGAGAGATATATGCATCAGTTGGTGTGAATTGGTAGCGAGGAGTGGAGGCCAATGAAGTGGCTGATGGAATGTTAACGGGCGGTCTGAGTATACAAGAGAAGGCTGACGGTTGCTGAAGAGAAAAGGAGTTCAAATGTGAAATGAAAGAGTCGAGACCGGAGAGGAAAGAGGGTTATAGGCTAAAGGATGAGGAGGGAGATCTAAAAAAGATGTGATTTGGGTTTTGTAGAAGACCGAGAGTAGAAGAAAGGAAGAGGGCAAAATCTATAGAAGGAAGCAAATATGGAAGGTGTTGAATACCCTAGTAGAATATGTTTTGAAACATTGTAATAAAGGAAAAGTCTACTAATAAAAGGTCTATGTTTTGTTTGTTCTGTCGCATACAATACTCTATATGTTAATGAATCGAATGTTGTTACCCTACAACTTGATTCTTGTTCCTATCAAATTCATTGAATGGTTATCTGGTTATAAGTAAACATTTCAGTATTAGTAGCTACCTGTCTGTGTCTGAACTTCCTACCATTATTGTGGAATTATGTGGTGATGAATCTTGTTTGAATCTAAATCGAGTGAATCTCTGCAAGTTGAAACTGAATAACATCAGGTGGTCCCATCAAGTGGTATCAGAGCCTATGTTTTTGATTATCCGTGCCATCACTCTATTTGACCATTGAAGTGTATGATTGTAAGTAGAGTGATTTGGAGTCAACACACCAATTGTCCATTATGGGAGTTGGTCCCACATATAAATAAATGATGCATTGACTCCAATACACTCGTTGTTTAGGAAGGGATAATAGAGGGATAACTTTTAAGTAGTCGGTGAATTGTGTTTTAAATTTTACCTGAAATAAAGTCACAATTTAAGGTCAATAAGATTTACATGTGCACATGTAGTGGAGTTGATAAGGTCATTAAATTTAAAATAAAAGCTTGTGGGTTTGAAGACAACTAAACATTTATTTATGTAGAGAGGACATTTTAGATAACTTTCTAGTAGTCAGTGAGTTGTGTTTTTTATTTTAGTTGAAATAAAGACACAAAAGGTCAATGAGATTCACATGTGCACATGCAGTGGAGTTGAGAAGATTGTTATATTTAAGATAAAAGTTTGTGGGTTTGAAGTCCACTAAACATTTTTTTACATAGATAGTACATTGTAGAGGGCCAACTATTTATGTAAAGCCAATAATAGAGAGAGATTGAATGTGATCTACAATAATGTATTTAAAATACAACGTTGCGGGTTTGAAGTCAAATAAAAAACTTTTTACATAAAGAGTACATTAAAGTGTCGACCATCTATTTATGTAAAGCCATAATAGAGAGAGAGTGAATGTGACCTACAATAATATATTTAAAATAAAAGGTTGTGGGTTTGAAGTCAAATAACATTCTTACATAGATAGTACATTAAAGTGTCAACTAATTATGTAAGACTATAATAGAAAGAGATTGAATGTGATATATGATGATAAGTTAATATAGATGGTGATGTATCCTCTTATTTAGTAGTCCCTACTATGAAAATAATACTATAGTACTCTATACAATCAAGATTTTGGAGTAACAAAAAGATTACATTAATTTATTCTTCTTTTCCTACAATTTTAATTTTTTTCTAATATTTATATTGTTAAAAATAAAAGAAATAAATATATCATATATTACTATCTCCAATAAAAAATAATTTTATGTCTTCTTTTAAAATATTTTCTTTTTCTTTAAATTTATTATTTTCAAATCACTCAATATATTTTTTTAAAAATAATTGTTATATAAATTCATAATGATGTTATTTATGCCAATTATTATAACCTATTTATAATAAGGTTAATATGTACTCAATATATCTAAATTGGAGTGAAATTATACAACATGCACTCTTAATGCACTCCTAATGACTATTACTTGTGTAATTTGTGCATTCCCCATAGAAATTAATGGTGCCTAACTAGAAGCTTCTTCTTTTGTAAACCAACGGCCAGAATTAATATTTCTCCGGCACTTGCTAATCGACGCTTGTTCCTCACGACCCGCAAGCTCAGTTTTCGATATGTTGCTGACGTTTACAGCCATTCGTTCGCCGCGAATAATGAAGAGTTTTAACAAATGTCAAAATGTCAAGTTGGGATCGATTGACTACCAAACATCTTACCAAACATTTCTGCATTGTAAATTCCATCGTTTGTTCTTTCTGCGGAAGTGTTTCTTTTGTAATTTCCATCTTTTCTGAGCGTACTTATTGGAAATTTGATCAATTCGATTGAGCTAGATTTATATTTTGACTTCCAATGTGGGTTTGGTTCGTAATTGTCCACATATTTAATGGGAAAAGGATAAATGTTGAACAAAGGAGATGCTCTAGTGGAGGCGAGAGCAGTTGACAGCTATAATTACTAGCTACCTTTTCTAGTCCCCTCTTACTTCCCAGTTCCGACACAGAAAGAGCACTTCTTTGCTTTTGTCATCTTCCATGCCCGTGTTATTATCATATTTTTGTTGGTAGTGGATATGCTGGAGTTTAAATGCAAGATATTGTTGTAATTTTTGAATTTAGAAGGATTAGTGTTTCATATAGGAGAGAGGATGTATCTTATTTCATCTATCTCAAATTTTTTAATGGTATGTTAAGTTTTTGTAAGAAAATTGAGCATATTTTTATACGTGAGATAAGAGCTTAAAGTTATTGTTTTGGCTTTTGGGCATAGTCAAATTAGCTACATCTTTGTTGAGTTCTTCAAAGGCACCCTAACAAAAGTTAAATTGAAACATGTGCATCGAGACATGCATTACCAATCACCTTATGGATCACCATGGCATTGTTTGTTTCTTTGATATGACTAGTGAAAGTGGATAATTTGTGTCCATTTTCAAGTACAAACATAATGATTACTAATGCTTAACATTACAAATAATGGTTAAAAGTATTAAAAAGAAAAGGTCATTGTTGCATTGCAGCATAATGGTATTGGAGCATGCTCATGTGTTGAATCCTTTCCCATATATGTGTGTGAAATTGGTGTGTATTTAGAATTATGTTTTATTATATTTATGCATATGTAAGGATAAAGTGAGTCATATGCAACTCATGTTTAACTAAGGTTGAAGCCACATTATTCATTTTCATTTTTAACTTGCATTTGTGTAGAAAAAAAATAAGCGGACACATTATATAAGGTTCCATAGATAATATTTACCACATCATGTGATGCAACCTAATTTGGGACTAGGTTGTGGGGCTTAATCATATCCTTAGCAACAAAACAAAGCAGCTCTGTTGCATCTACTTAGTCTTTCCTTAGTGTCCAAATCTCAATTTTAGCTATTCTCTCACAAATATTTCTGGATCTTAATTATTGACTAACTATTAGCAAAACATATTATTATTTTTACTTTCAAATATATTATTGAGTTACGTGACCCTCATTTCTCTACCTATTATAACCTGAAATTGATAATTTATTAGTTCCAAAATAATAGGTTTCTAAAACGTGGCTTTTCGTTAAAACATTTATTAATTGATTGAGAAAGGAATTTATTAGTGAAGGTTTTGTATGGGATACATTTTGTCATTATATAGAGATTTTCTCAATAAACATATGTCATATCACCTTCATTTATAACTAAAAAGTAGAAATGAACTCTTTTTTTATTCAAGGTTCTTAGGATAAAATTGAGCAATGGTAAAAAAATGCCTTAGGAAAATATATGTTGAAGTGAATATTAAAATTGAAATATTGGTAAAATTGACTAAAATAAATATTTTAGAAATTAGAATAAATAAGCAAGGTACTAAGCTTGTTTTTGATGCAAACAAGTTGCAAGAGATGACACCGGTATGATTTGTCAAGGTCGATCAAATTCATCAAAGGTTTGAAAAATGCTCTAAAATTACTAATTTTTTTTCTATCATAGCACGGGTCACTTCTATGAGTAATGTCATTGAAAAATACTCATTTGTCTCCATGTCAATGCTAAAAGATGCCACAACTAAATTAGGAGTCCAAGGTGTAACTGATGAAAGTGACAATCCAGAACCAAGTGGAAACTGGAATAGAATAGGATCCGAAGATGATATCTCCTCTAAAGACAAAGATACCTTCTCCAAATGCAAGTCAAGGATCTCTAAGCCAATGTCAACCTATGACAAATGTTGATATCATGGATTAGGTACCAGAGAAGATTTAGGTATAGTAACCATGGGTCTATGGTGATAACCATAGGCAAGATAATTAGACCAATGGGAATCTGGTACTTCTACAGAGGATGTCAACATGAATGATGACTGATTCGGATATGTAGACTCATGAATATCTACAGAAATTGTCACTGTAGAAGTAGATGAAGGTGAAGGACCAAGAGGGTTTGAATGTGCCCTCATATCATTTCAAAAATAGTAAACTCTATCAAAGAGAAGATGAATGCAATTAATAATGTCTCCAAAATCTGAAATGTGGGACTCTACAAACAAAGATAAGATGTCTCGTAGGAATACATCCCAAACAACTGAATCAGGAAGACCAATGTGAACCTCCTACATTAATACAATGTTGTGCTCAAATGTGAGAATAAAGACAAGGCTCAAGAACTAGATCAAATGGGAGAATACCTAAGTTCAAGTAACCAAAATTCTTCTCAAAATCAAAGGTCACACAAGGAGTGTGATAATAGCCAAATGATTAGAGCCATCATCAAGTGCAAAGTATGAAAAGGAGTATAACTGAGATGTACAATCAATCATCCTAGTAGAAATAATCTCTCTACTCTCCGAGTCTTGAATGGCAATTGAATCGGGTCTTAGAAATTCCATACTCTTCCCTACTCCACCATGGGTGATAAATGGAATGAAGATTGTTTGAAAATGAGGTACATACAAAACATCATTGAAAGTTCCACCCCCAATACTAATTGATTCCCTCCCAATTAAATTCATGTAAGTATTTTTCCCTCATAATAGGTGGCATAACACAAGGCTCAAAAGAAGAGAACATAGACTATGAAGAAGCCATATGGTGAGAAGCTTGAGAATCAAGAAGCCATCTCCCTGATGCAAGACTTGTAGAAGCACAAAGAGCCTTTCTTTTTTTTTATGTGACCCAAAAGAAAGATCGGTATGGCCTTTTGCCTTACCAGATCCTGATTGTTTTGAATGTGAAGAAGAAAAAGCAGACTTAGAAATTTAAGAAGGTAACTCAATGTTGTTCTTCTTAAGAAGATGTTTCAACTCATCAATATCCTTCTTATAAAAGGAATTTTATTCATGTCTAGTCCTCTTTCAATATGCACAAGTAGTCTTCTCCTTAGATGAGTGGACTCTTTTGAAAAGGATTTGTGTTTTTCTTGATCTCTGTGGATTTTTTTTAGATTTATTTTATTTCTTGTCAAATTGATGTGATTCTTTCTATCCTTTCATGTAACTAGCCAATAAAGCCTGAGATAGTAATGGCTTTATGAGATCCATAAAAAGAATCTTATGTTTTTCTTGCATTAACATCTCAAAAAAAGATGAAAATGAAGGCATAGTGTATGTGAATCCCATAGTTAGCCCATGAGTGTGAAAACTAGAAACAAAAGCTACAAATTTAGGACCAAGTTTGTTTAGTAAAATATAGATTAATTGAATATACTTTTTCTTAATACCACATGCTTTACATTGTTCTCTTAGATCATTAACCTTAGTTATATAATAAAATGGGTGTTGCCAATGTTCTTAGGATCAAGGCTCATCAAATCATTGTCACTCTGATATCCTCTTACTTCATTAGACTTTGTACCTTACAGGGTTTTCAATTTTTCCCAAGCATTATGTCAATTTTTACATGATTCAGTTTGAAACAAAAGATCAAGGGAAACAAGGCTACGAAGACATCCAAGAGCTTTTGTATGTTCAAGCATATTTTCATTATCATATGTGGGTTCATCTACCTTTTGTTCGACATATGGAGTATACCCAAGTTGCATTAAGGTATTCCATGCATGTTTATGCCATGTTGCATAATTGTAAGGTGTTAGTAACCAAACTTTTGAATGATCCATAAGTGAAGGAAAACACAAGTAAACAAATCAAAAAACACACCAAGAGGCCCCCCCTTTTCACTCAATCAAGAATCACACCCCAAAAAAATATTTGGCATTTTATAGACCAATGTGTTTACAATGTTGGAGTTGTTTTCCAAAGTTCTACAATGTCTAGAATGGACCAAATACTTCAAGAAAAAAATTTATCTTAGAATGAGAACCTCAAACTAGCACCAATATGTAGTGCTAAAAGAAAATCCACTTTCAAAAAAATAATGACCTGAATCCAAGATCATATGTGAAAGTTATAGCCTTTTGAAGTTACAAAAACTAAAACTACTTGTCGCATCTGATGAGAAAATTGGTTTTTTATAAAAATAGGATCACTTGAGAAAAAATTAATTACCCACTGCAAAGAGCATGAAAGTTACCCCAAATAAAAAAAATCTCAGAAAAATACCTTTGTATGGCTGAGAACGAGCCTTTTGAAGACTAAGGGCAAAAAATAAAACACCAATGGTGAGGGTTCAAGATTTCAAAAAGTCAACATCCATCAAATTTGATGAAATTGCCACTAAATATAGTGGTCCACCAAGTTTAGGAGTTTTCCAGATAAGTTAGACCTCTGATATATTTAACAGGCCTCCAGTCATGTTTAAAGAACTTCTAGATCTAGCAGAGGAGATAGAAAAACTACTAAAAATAACAGACATGCAAAATTTGGGCACAAGGGCCGAGGTGTAGGATTTAAAGAAGATATATTTTTAATAAAAAATAATATAAAGGTGGCTATGTAGGCTGCACCCCATCCCAAATAATAGGGTTCGTGGCCCAAAAGGGACCGCTGCCCTATGGGTGTGAGATCCTAGAGTCCACGGCCTCAGCGGGGGCATTGGGCCGTATGGGGTACTCGAAGTACCCAATAATAGAGGCTTGTCTAGGTACCCTATACAATGCCTATGAAGGGAATCCCTTTTTATTATTTTTTATTTAAGAAAAATTACAATATATAAAAATTATGGATTTTTTTTTAAAGAACAATATTTAACTGCAAAAAAAATTATTTTTTAAATATTATCTCAAACTACATGCTGGGGACTATATGGTGCCTTGGGCAAAAAAATTGCCTTTGCCAACAAATGCTTCAATTTTGACGATTTGACAGTTAATCTGGGGGTTTTTGGGCTTTCTGAGCACGATGGCAAGGTTATATTTGATGTAAAATGCTTTAAAATAATGGCTCCCTATTGTATCTAGCAATGATCCTTTTGCTTCACACCCTCATAGATCTATCCTTCAATGTTTGATCTAGGTGAAATAAAGGGCTATTCTGACTTTTCTGGTGGCTCTAAACTCAATGGTGAACTCATATTTGATCCAAGAATCCTCCAAAGTTGCTTGCAACACAAAGCCACTAAGAAAACCTCCCTAGAAACCGGTATTTCTATGAAGTTTTTTTCAGATTCTCTAGGTCATCATCAGATGCAAGAGAAGAGCATACTCAACTTTCAAGAACAACCTTGATGTCTAATCCTAGATCTATGAATGACTAGCCTTTAGCATTCACCCGCTTTGATACCATGTTAGACTTTTTTATGGAAATAGAAACCCAAAATCTAGAAATCTAAAGGCAAGCATAATGAGAAGATCAAAATTATGAATGCAAAAGAGATCAAAAGTGAAGCTACAACAAAATATGCATTGCAATGTTATATCCAAATTAAAAAATACAAGCAAGGTAGTGAGTTTATATAGACCAGGGAAAGGGTGGAAATGGCAAAACAAACCAATAGGGTGTGACCACCAAGTGAGCTAGAGATTGAAAAAGCATCTTCCAAAGATAGCAAATGCACCTACCTTGTAGGATGGTGACATCTCAAACTACCTGCTTACCTAATTAAACTCACTTTATTAACCTAGGCAAGCTTAATAATATGCGTAGGAAAAACCTTAGCGAAAGGAATAAAAAACTTGCACTATCATTGTAAAGGGTACTTGGGAGTTTTGAGAGTGTAGGTTTGGGGGTCTTCACCCATTTTGAGTTGATAACACTTTTACGTTCATTTGGACCCTAATTGTAAACTGTTAGCTCATCCTCCTTAATCAAACCCACCATAGTCGAGTATATAGGGATGTCGAAAGCCTCAAAAATGACCTAGATAGACAAATCAACTAATAACCTTTTGGACCTAAAGTTTGACCTAACAAAATTTAGATTGAAATAACCTATTTCCCACCATATTTCCATCCCCAAAATGTTATCTTAAATTTTTCCCTCAAAATAATAGATCCAGTCAACTTTAAATCCTAACCCTAACAAGTCCATGACATGTCACCTATACCCAAAAGAATGAAGTCATTTCTGTATTATTAAAATTGACCCAAAATTCCCTATAATAAAGCCAATAAACGGATATTGGTGGGAGACTACTACATCAGGAGGACTCAATTTAGAGTCTCTTCGATAACTTGAAGTGATAAAAATTTCAAATATGCAACTTGTTTTTGTATCAGGTTGACAACAGAAAATCAAAGAGATAGAAGCATTTTGAAGAGACCAAAGGTTATCAGGGTAACTCAATTATATGTCTCTATGATATCATGATAGCACCAAAACATATTGAAGGGACCAATACATATTGGCATGACACCTAAATGTGTCCCGCCGATATAATGATATCGATCAAGAACAAGCATTTTGAAGGTACTTCAGGGTATCGGAGTAACATAGTTTCCAGTCTTGCTGATACACTAATAACATTTGTAAAGGGGCATTTCGAATAGACTTAGGGATATCAAAGTGAGTGAATTCCTAATCCCCCTGATAAAGATAAAACCACATAATAAATGAAAGAGGATTATGCAAAATCAAAGTAATGATACATAAAGGAGATGTTGGGAGGATATAACGATATCGGTATGATGCTATCGGGGGTCATTCTGACATCCCGAAAGGAAATAAAATGAGATCGCGGAAAGAAAGTGCAATCATCTCGATGAGTTATTAACATGACTATTTGATATAGATCAGATGACTCATATTCAAATAAATTAATTACTCCTTCACTGATATTGAATTTTCCACAAAATGCCATCAATGAACCAGAGCTGAGTATAGAAAGAACTAATCTCTAAAAGGTTTAAGAAATCATTGAATAGTTAGAGAAAGTTAAGGAGGCGAGAGACTGAACATGGCAAGTTGAAAACCAAAGAAAGCCAATTCAAGTAAGTACACAAGCCCAAGTCTGAATTTATAGAATTCACCTAAATTGTTGATTCATAAACACATAAACACAATGGAAATTGAGAATGAGAACCCTAAGAAGAGACAAAAAATAGAGGAGAGACATTTAAATTAGGACCTGATAGAACAATGCTAGGGTCTGGACAAAGGTCTAGAAGAAATGCTCAATTAAACCCCCATGCTGAGAAATTAGAAGATACTAATAGACATGTAAGAGATTCATGGACCTCTATAAGAGGGTACGACCTGTTTATATACCATTACAAGAAAATGCATAGACACAAATTTGTCTCGAATCCATGGAGGTTAAACTTGGGAAAATTGGTAGTACCTAATGTATTTGAATTGCTTAAAATGTTGGCAGATAGTTATAATCCACAATCCCATATGATTGAACTAAAGAATGGGTCTGGTTTTATTCCTATTATCAGGGATTATATTTCAATGGTTTTTTAATTGGACTCAAGTTTTGATATGAAATTCAGGATTAAGGACCTCTTGAATGAGTACCACAATATGAGTTAATACTTATAAAAGGTGGAGGTTGCTGTTTCATAGGCCTTGTGATGAAAATAATCAGATCGGGGTGTTTTCTGGGGTGGAGGATCCCCCTTATTCTATTGATTTGTTTGAACCATATTTCAGATACACATATTATTTCATTTTTCATGTATTACGTGTGGATGCCCCAACATTTATGGAGATAGCACCAATGGTTTTGACTGTGGATGTGTAGAGCCCAAATGCTAGAACATCAAATTATGCTGAGTACCCCACAAATGATCTTCACAATGATTTAAAGGTTGTAAATGATAGCAAGAAAGGTTTGAGATTTATGCACTATTCTTTATTTATGCATCTTGTTTTATATGAAGGGAAAAACATGAGTTTGTCGAATGAAGCTCTTAAGGTCAGGGATTTGGATAGAAATGGAGATATTAAGCCTATACATATGTGGACATCCATCTGGGATAGTAAATGTGATAGATCACACTACTTGTACTTTGAAGAATATCTTGTAAAGCCACTATATGCTCTATTTGGTCATCCATGCAACTATAATTTGTGTTTCCTGACATACATAAATTTCTTAGACCTAAAGATATGGATAAGAACAATAAAATCAATCACAACTGAGGTGATTGGTATGCATACAAGGACTACACCAAGATCAGAGTTTTTGGATATGAAGGAGCACCACTCTTGCTCCCAAAAACATGTGTTAAAAGAATTGCATATTTGAATATTGTTAGGCAATTGCCTTTCTTTGACTCCATGCATTTGAAGAATCATAACAAATAGTCTTTTATGCCGAGTACCATGTGTTTTAGAGATTTTACTACATATTTTGAAAAGGGGTATGAAGCAATTGAAAAGAGATTAGATTATTTTAGGATGCCTAAAGGAAATGATAGGGAAAAGTTTGACCCTGAGCATTTTATAAATCATGTCAAAACAAGTCAAAAGTTTAAAAACTATTAGCATACACTCTTTGTAGATGATGATTTGATTAGAAATGTTGATGAAACTTATACAATTTAAAGGAGACATTTTTATCATAAAGTGATGTTAACTAAGGTTTAGAGGGTAGCCCAAAACCCCAATTATAAAGGAGCTTTTCCAGAAATCAATGATCCTATAGAAAGACTAAACATGTTAGTTTCACGTGCAACAGATTTGATTTTGAATGTCCCTTCTAAGGTTTTTCAAAGAAAAGAAAGGAATATCAAGGAAACGCAAGAAGAATATGAGGCTCACCTAAGTCATCTTTCCCCTTAGCCCACACTAGATATCAATTTTTCTGTTGATACTAACATTGCAGAAGATGAAGAATTGGAAGGTGGAGATGAAAGTGTATAAAGTTTTTAACCTGTAATTGGTAGTATGAGCCTCCTATGGATAGAGAAGCAGTTAATATGGAATCCCTTGATGAACTATCAAAGGATATAATACATTTGGCAAGAATTTTTTTTTTCTCAAATAACGATTTTATAAAAACCCCTGAATTTAAAGCCTTTCTGTATGAATTCAAAGGCAAACAATCTAGAGAGAAAATGAAATATATTACCCTTGAGGTACACAATGAGGTATTGCATGAACTTTAAAATAAAATTGAGAAAGCAATGGATAACATGACCCCATAAAAAAGGAAGGGAGTTGCTTGAAGAAGTAGGGGTGATACTAGTCTCAGGTTGGGATATGACATTAGCTATTGTTTTTTATTCTTTTAGAATAAACGAAGATAAAAAATTGCAACTAAGTATTGAAGTAGTAGATAAGATCAAGATAGGGTCTGGCTATGATCCTGACAAAGCAACACTATTGATATGGGCAATTTATCCCCCAAGCAAAAGACCTCAAATCATTAATAATACAGATGAGGTATTTGGTCACCTTGTGATACAAAGAGTTGAAGATACCGATCCTCTTGAAATTGCTGAATTGAATGTTAATGTGGCTAAATTTACAAAGGCTTAGATTGAGCAATTGGTAAAGAAAAATAATGCATATATGGCAAACAATGCAAAATTAAGGCAAGACATTTCCACCTATAAGGATAAGTTGTCAGCATTATCCAATAGTTACTCAACTTAATTAGAGGCTGATGAAAAGGTGGTAGAGGCAAGAGTAGATTCCAATTATTGGAGGATCAAAGTAGAGAAATTTTAGAAAAGGAGTGACCAATTAGAGGTTGAAATAAAAACTGTTAAATATAATTTAGCTTCAGAATTGATCAAAAGGAGATTTGAGAAGATAGAGGGGAATAGTGATAAAATATGGGAGTTGCATAAAAGGACACATAATGTTTACCAGGAACATAAAAGATTACATCTTGGGATGCTTGAAAATGAGGAGCTATGAGCTAAAGCAGATGTTGAAGAAAGAGTGTTCAAAGAATATGATGATTTGATTATTGAGCATAAGAGATTCAATGCTTTGTTGACAAAAGACTTAAGTGACTTTGATCAACATATGGACATGGCACTACCTAGCTTCTTTGACACTAAAGGGAATTTGCAAGAAAAAGATATTTGGAAAAATGAATTAATCCAATTATTGCCCATGGCTCTTCAAAAGATAAATGATGAAGATAGAGTAATGGAGAACACACATACCTATTTAGATAAAATCTTTACTCTAGACTCAGTCATGAGTGACATTATCTCTATAGATACTTATGCAACTTAGGAATACATAGATAACCTCTCTAAAATAAACTTATTCATTTCCAGAGCAGCATGAAGAGGTCACCGGGTGAAATAAGAATTAAATTTTGATGATTTGTGATATATAAGACGATGTATTGCTTTCAGCAATAAGAACGGGTGAAGCACATTCGATAGAAACTGCAACATGGAGAGGAGTACCTTTCCAGGCATGTGGTCACGAGTGCTCCATGAAGATTAACGGATCCAGATCCTAATCAAGTTGTTTATGCCCATAATCTATTTCTTAATTATTCTTTGTTATGAAAAAGTACAATTTCTAAATAGTTGTGTCATTTCAGGCTTAAAGCTTGTTAGCTTCCCATATATATAAGGGAAACCAAGGCCATGAAAAATCATCAATCAATTTGCAAAAAGACAATTTATATACTCAATATCAATGATTTTTTAGTGGCTAATATTTGCCAATTGGCTAATAGTTGAAATTGGTGTTTCAAAATTTGGCTATTAGTACAAGCTATAAGGTGACCTGACTCGCCACATTTTTACAAAAAAAATTTTTAGTCCTAGTTGTTAAATCACCAAAATATTTATGTTATTAAAATTTTAAAGTAAAAAATTTGTCACAATATTTGATACCTAATTACATCAAATTCGCCAAAATTTATTAAGTTTTACTAGAAAATGAAATTAATTCACCAATAATATTATATAATTATTGGTTACTTTAGGGCCATATCACCAATTTTTAATCACCGTCATTGATTTTATTTATAATCTAACAACTGTAGTTATATTCCATGGGTTAAAATGTACCCATTGAGCTCCAATGCCCATCAAGCCTGAAAACTGTATCTAGGCCATTGATGTCAATATATAATCTAATGGCTAGAGCTAAATTTTGAGGGCCAAAATGTACCCACAGAGCTCCAATGCCCATGGGGCCCAAAATTACATTTGGGCCATTGATCTCCATTTAGATCAATGGTCCAAATGCAATTTTCGGGTCCCATGGGCATTGGAGCTCTGTAGGTACATTTTGGTCTGCAGAATTGAACCCAAACCATTAGATTATAAATTATAAAATTTAGGGGCAATTTAAAATATTCAATGTTTGATTTAAAATATTAAGTAATTAAGTAATTATAGACATGAGCACTACACCTTAAACTAGTCAATCACTTCCGCCTTCAAGCCTTTACTTTTCCATAGGAATTTAATTTGTTTTTTTAGGAATGATTCCAATTAATGCATTTCATGATTTTTGTCAAGATTCACCAGGATTTTCTAGTGATTTAAAAAATTCGCCAATAATTTTTTATTTTATTTTTTAAAAAGGAAAGATTTGCCAATAGAAATTAATATTCTTTTCTAAAAAGTTAGAAGATTCACCAGGATTTTATATCTTTCTTCAGGAGGGGTTTCTTAAAGTTATCACTGCTCAATATTATTGTTTCTTCATATTTCAAGCATAAGATACTGAATGTCTATGATATTTTATTATTTTTATAATAGGCTAGAATGATTTCATCTGTGGATATATTTATGGTGTTATGATATTCTATTGATATTCAAGTTGTTGATTTGCTTGACTGTCTCCATCTTGGTTATTTCTAGTTATTTAAATCATTAGATTTATCAAGGCACATTTGTTGTTTTTGTGTGGTGTATCTTGATTGGTTTCTATCAGAAGTTGATTTAAGTCCTCCTAAATGATTTACATTTATTGGTCTCTTCCCTAAGTTAAAATCCTTTAAGTAAATCAATTTAGCTGGTTTCCTTCAAAGTAGAATTAAACCCTTTCAAATAACCATAGTAATTTGGAAAAATCAACTGGATTTTAAAGAAGAGTCTAATAACCAGTAATCTTGCATGTTTACTTAAGGTGTAAACATTTAAAAGGAGCAATATATTCAAAGTTAAGCCAATTTGATCTTTAAAGCATATGAATCTTGACCCTATTACCTAAGCATTAGGCACTGGTCACAACCATTATATAACAATCAATTACACTCTACAACTTTACTCACACATTTAAAAGCTCACATATTAGGAGTAATGATAATTCATAGTGTCACATCTACTTCATTCCCATATGCCATTGTGAAGGTCATACAAATCTACATTAATAGTTAAGGTATACCCACCTAGGTCTGGTAGAGCCTGAAGTCAAGGGGGCTTTAACCATATTTTCCTCATGTCATTAGCCAAAAGCATCAAGAGATCTTGGCAACCTCTTAAGGTTAACAACCTGCATTTTTGAGACCTAACATAACCTACAACCATTAGTTACAATCCTTCTCAATCCCTAGTAGTAGTGTTGAGCACACTCCATTATAAGGTCAGGGAATTAGGGTGAAGTAAGAAACCCTATTGCTTGGCCTATTCCATTGACAACAAGTTTCTTCACCTTCTCAGTAGGATTGGGTCCATAAATCATCTCTCTGAAATCCTCAATGTCCACATGCCCTAAGTTTGTGTCATCTACATTCTTCCAAATTGAAGTAATTTTGGAGGTAGGGAAAACCCCTTTGAACTCATACTCCATGTCTTTTACTCTTGACATTTACCCTACAAAACAAAAAATCATAATAAAATATTCTTCCTAAAATTCATTATATTTAGTCATTTATGTGGAGATTTACTATCTATAAGGATATCAAGAACTTTAAAGATTACAGATGTAATTTCTATTAGTAAATCCAATTTAAACATAAATGTAATAATATCCTAATTATTAGTCCACCTAAATGTAATATCCCTTGCTATTTCATACCTTATTTTGCTGATTAGAGGCTCAAGGAATATTGTCAAACACTTCTGATGTAAACCCAATGCTTGCTGGTCTGTGTTTTCAGTCTGATATTTTTGCTTGATAATGATAGCTGAGTATTCTAAATGCTCATAAATCCAAACTATAATGTCTAAGAATTAATCTAAATACATATATAACTTCTCTTTTGGTATTTTTGATGCATATACATGAAAATTAGACATGAAATGCACACCTACAGCCAATTGGCATGCAACTACTATGCTGATCATGTATGTTATTAGATGGACATTTCGTTAGACAAATGGTATGCAACATACATCTCCTTTATTGAATTCATTCCCAAGTACAATGTTGCTATGAATTTGCCAAGACTAATTGGCTTACAATGACGACTACAGCAATGCCAAATCTGATTTTGAGTTATTACTTACAGCAGCAAAAGTAAATGCCTAAGATGACAATGCAAACTACTAATAGTTGTAAGAAGAACCTGATAATAGTGACGCCCAATGACGCTGACAGAGAATAAACCAATATCCAAGGAAAGGAGTTCCGTCCAAACCCAATTTGAAACCTTCTCCCAGCTGCCCTATTCATGCCGAGACTGTAGTTTTACTATTCATGGTACTGTAGCGCGCACTGTAGCATACTGTAGCAAAACACTGTAGCGAGACACTGTAGCGCTATTGTAGCAAACACTGTAGCGATCACTGTAGCAAAAACACTGTAGCGCACTGTAGCAAAAACACTGTAGCAAACACTGTAGCAGCCAATAGAAAACTTCTGATATGCAAATTGATACCTCCAAACCCCTGGTTAACACTGCAGATTTAAGCACAAATGAAAGGACTGAAGTATCCCTTCCAATTTGTAACCCTTCGGAGGATATTTCACCACCTCAATTATGCTAATCTATGGGAGTTTCCGTTCCCAAAGACCAAGTATGCAGAAACCCTTGGCTCCACAACACTCATCAAATGCAAATATCAATAATCAGATGCCTGGAAGCTTGCCTTGCCCCTTCCTTTATACTTTTTCAATCCCACTTCAAGAAGCTTGTAGAAAAATAATATTATTTTATTTTAGTGACTTTATGTAATAATATTTATTTAAGTCACTTTATTAAATTAATTAAATATAAGGTCACTTTATAATATTTATTTATTTAATAACCTTACAAATAATTAATTTAATTATTATCTAACTTATTTTTCCCATCCAACTGAATCTAGGAAACCAACCATCGACCAGGTGACTGCCTCAAGAAGACCCTATTGATAACTGAGAGGGGGGGGTGAATCAGTTATCCTAATTATTTCCCTTATTGAACTTTCCTTTTAATTGATGCAGCATAGAATCAAACACAAAAACATTAATCATGAAATAAGAAACACATGACACAGTATTTTTGACGTGGAAACCCTGTTAAGGGAGAAAACCATGGGGTGATTAACCCAAAATTATTCTCTGTTAGAAGAATAGGAAATTACAAAAATGGCACTTGCCAATTAGAGCTCACTGCCCGAGCACACTGCTCACAAGAGGCCCACTGCCTACAAGAAGACACACTGTCTACAAAGTGATGAGAATCACAGTCTTGAACTGATTGGAAGCATCTGCATATGCTAGAGTTCAGTTCCGGTTAGGCTCAGTACACTGATCTGCTGCACTTCATCTTTCCTCTGTTCTTTATTCTGCTATCTTTCACATACCGGATCCTTTTTGCTACCTCTGCTCTTATCTGGACTTATTCGCATATATCTCCACATCATCACAAACTTCACAACTAAATCCATCCTCTATATATATCCGCATAAGTAATTTCATCACTTTTCTAGTCGGCATCCGGAACAGTCTAGTTTCTTACAAACTCTCATTCTGTCGGCTGAATCCTTCCTCACCAAGCAATGCGGATCAAGCATATACTTGTAGATATCATTAATCATGTCAGCCAAACATGATTCATGCCTTCACAACCTCTGTCATCAACAGTAACACATCCGGAAAGCAGTCTGATACTCTGCCAGTCAGTTCTTCCTCTGTTTTCACTGTCTCTAAGGAATCCGGTACTCAACCATTCATATCTTTTTCCTTGTCCATCACCGGAGGCTAAATCCTTGGAATATACCACTCAAGGTAGTCCTCTTGACTTCCCCAAATCCGCACTGTACCAAGACACTTCCTCTGAGAGATCCAGACCAATCTGTCAGACCTTGCCACATGCTCTGTTCTTCTTCACCGGACCACAACATTCTTTATTCCGACTTCCGGTAGAGACACATCATGACTTGCAGATATGTGGGATGACCTTTGTTGCCATCAATGACAACAACCATGAATCCATATAGTGTCTCTTGCCAACAATCTCCCCCTTTGGCATTGATGGCAACACTTAGTGAAAAATGACTACTATGCTCCCCCTTTGCTGATGCTCTGTCTTTATATACAATTTCCAGAACTCCCCCTTAGTTGGATTCCTCATTTTTCACTGCTCCTCACTCCCCCTTTGACATCAATGGTAAAGGGTAGGGTCCGCACACCAAAATTTTCAAAAATTTTCTATATATAGCCGCATATTTACATACTCACATGTACTGAAGAATGTCTGCAAAGGATGTCTGCAATTGGATCATTTCTGTAGCCCAACTTTGCTTCATTCTATCCAAAATTGAAATGTGACCACTTAACAAAAATGCAAAAGCTTCTGCCCGCTTGAGATCTGTCGGATCTTTTGTTTGGGCGGTGGTCTGAGCATCACTGATGGCCTCATGCATAGTTTCCAACTTAGGGATTATAATCCTTCTAAGTTCTCCCATCCGGTTAGTGATGTTCTTTCTTTCCTTCTCAAGATTCTTTATTTCATTCAAGACTGCAATAGTCTGACATTCTTGATTTATTATAGAGGAAGAGAGAGGATCAAAACTTTGAGATAAGCTTTGTAGCTTATCCTGTTCCTCTTTTATTTTCTTGTCAAATGCTGCTGTTGCCTTTGACCAGGATATACAAAATTTATAGATGTCACCGCCATCCTTAAGAGCATTCTCTAAGCTCTTTATTCCAATGCTTACAATCTTCCTATCTTTAGAGATTAATTCTAATATTTCTGAAAATCTCTTATCCAAAAATTCCTTCCGGACCTTTTCTTCAGCTGATTTTTCTAGAGAATCAAAATGTGTATCAACACTGCTGACTAAGGTTTTTAGATTACCGGAAGTGGAGGCTGTCGGATCTATTTGGATTGATGGCATAATCTTTACAAGTACTCCGGAAGCAGCCTCTATCAACTCACAGTCTTCCATATGAGACTTCAGGAGCTTTTCATTTGCCTTGGCATTTGCAAATGAAGCTATCTTCATTGTTTGTACCGGAGAGAGAGAGTCAAAGTCGAATGGGCCTTTTAGAAGCTCCGGTTCATCAATCTCTAAAGTTTCTTTGCTCAAAAATTGTTGAACAGTTTGTGCAGTGTCTCTTGCCGGAGACAGATGTTTCTTTTCTTCTGCAGTCTTGGAGCTGTCAACCTCTTTGTCTTTCACCACTGCTTCCTTCTCCTGTAATTGCTCTTCTTCTTTAGATCCGGAGACTGTAGGGGAAACCGGAGGAGAGATGCTAGCTTGTTCATGGGCCACTTCTTCTGGAGCAGAGGGTCCCAAGTCCTCAGCTGTTTCTGTACCTAAGTCCTCTACAACAGGAAGATTGAACCTTTTGAAGGCCTTCCGGAGGATCTCTTCTGTTTCTTGGGCCACTTTGTCAGTCTCACCAAGCATGAGTTGATTCATCCTGGCTTTGCTTCTGAACTCATCTTTGCAGTCCTTGAAGATAATGTTCATTGTCTTGGGATCAATTTGAGGATATAGCTGAATAGCTATCTGCTCCCGGATCTCAAGATCTTTAGCATGAGCATTATTCTTTCTTACTTCCAATTCCTTTTCTAGGCTTTTAGGAATAAGAGATATGATTTCAATGAAAGCCTTATTATATATGTTAAGATATTTGACTGTGGCCTCCTGCAGAGTCTTTTGGTCGGCCTCACTGAAGTCATCATAAGATTCAGTCATTGGTTGAAGGTTTCCATCCACCGTGACCGACTTGATTATGCTCTCTAGAGACAGAGTGGGCTTTTCAACAGATACCTCTGCCATTTCATCCTTGTCTTGGCCTGTGGAGGGCTTACCGGATCCTTTCTTCTTCTATTTCTTTATTTCTTTTACTCCCTCATCTGACTCTGTTTCCTCTTCATCCTTTTGGCTTCCATAAGCCCTTGTGGCTTTTGTCTTGGATCTCTTACCGGATGCCTGGACTTCTGGTTTTGAACTTTTGGTTGTGGGAGGTGCAGATCTCTTTGATGATCTGGTCCAGGTGGGAGCTTCAACCGGAGCACTTTCTTTACTTTTCTCTTCTTCCTCAGCCTTCCTTCTCTTTTCCCGGCTGGCATCAAGTGCCTCCTTTGAGATGCCTAGGCCTTGAGCAATGTGCTCTACTTCTTTTCTCACCTTTCTTTTAATCTCAGGTTCCCTGAGTTCTACATGTATTTTTACACTCAGCTCCTCAAAGGTTCCAAACCTTTCTGCCTTAGGATCTTTGGGCTGACTTAGCATGTGTTGAACATGCAGCTCCACTATCTATTCATCCACTTCATACCCCATGGGCATGATCCAGACAGTCCTTGGCTCTACTGCCTCCATTAGGCACTGATCAGTGTCAACCATAAAGCACACTGAGTCTTTGTATTTTTCAACAAGAGACTGGGGAATTCTCTCTCTTGCTTGCATCATGCTCTGAAAGTTTTTGAAGTATCCCCATAGAGCTGTATTTCTCGCTTTTGCATCCCCAAGTCCATGCAAATAGTCTCTTATCTGGACTGCAACAGGTTTGTCATTCTGCCATACCCATCCACTTGTTCCGGGTAGCTCATTCATGAAGTAGAAGAATAGACATACAATAAGAGTACCATACTTAAAGGAATTCTTCTTATCCTTCTTGATTTTCTGTATATTTTCCATTAATTGGCTTAGCAGTAGTTCGCAGAGATCATATTCTGCATTCTTTCTTAGCATTTCATAGGCAGTGTATACTGCAGTTCCGGATACAGAATTCTCCCTGCTGGAGTGATAGATCTTGTATCCTATTATCATTGATGCATATTTGATATCCGGATCCGAAATATCTTCAATGGTCATTGCCCTCTTATCAAATTTTGATCCGGTGGCCTCAGTTACAATGTTGTTCTTGACAGATTTGAGGATAGGTACCCCTCTGGAAGAGTATAGACCAGTTACTGCTCTAATTGCCTCTTTTGTGATCTTGCAGGGTCTATCTAGCCATAGAAAGTTGTCATGCATCCTGCTCAGTACATACCGGACCCATTCATCTTCTTCAAAGCAGGGGAAATGAATAAATTGCTCAAATTGTTTCTTCTGGATATCCTTATACTCTGGTTTAAGTTCAAAAGCATTGTCTATCAGTTGCTTGTGATAGAGGTCTCTTAATTTGAATTCCCCAAATTCCTCAATGCTTGCATGTATGTAAACCCTAATGTCTTCGGTATGTAAAACTCCGTGAGGAACACTAGAGAAGGCTCCTAGTGGATCTACCTCCAATGATTTGTAGGGATGTTTCTTGAATGAGGGGCGAGGTCTATCAGAGATCTTAACTATGTTTGGAGTAGCCATTCTTCAAAGATTTGCAGTGAGGTAATGAAAAACAGAGAATACCTTATGTGCCTTCGGTTTGCACGGAGTGGTTGGATTGATTTCTTTATGCAATAACTTCGGCAGGAGATCCTTGGTTTGGTGTGCTTGATGAACCTTGTTGCAGAGCTCCACTTTTCGCTTCTTCTCGAGTGCAGAATGAGCAAATGACCTTTGAGAAATCCCTTAAATTGCTCCGTGAACGCTAATATCTGTCTGCAATAAATGCTTCACCTACATCATTCCGGTTTGCCTTGTCTGGATAGCTTGGAGTATCCCGGATTAGTCCTGATCTGTGGATATCATCTGGATCTTTCAATCATGAATAAATCGAGGTAACATATTACAAGAACATCCCAAACACTCTGTCCAATCCGCAGAACAAGATAGTGCATTTCCGGATCTTTCCGGACCTTTTTGTAATCCTTTATCATACCGGAGCATCTCCCTGAACAGGTCTTATTTGGTCGATCACAGCTTCTTCATAACTCCATGCGGACCTCTGAAAACTTGACTGAAGTATCTCAAGACTCATATCTACAAACCCTTTGATCCGCATCTTGTGCCACATCCGGCACCACTTGTTTGGCTGGGGGAACAAGATTTTCTTTGAGTCTCCCCCTGAGCCTGAGCTCACTTTTTAATTTCCGGAAGAAATATCAGCACCAGAGTCTGGTGCGGATCCAACCTCTACATTCTCTAAACTTTTCTTCACCCAAATCTTGCTCATTTGATTCCTAACCTCATCCGCATTCATCTTTTGTTTACCCTTGTTTTGATTCTGATTATACACCGGACCTCTTTTGTCCTGATTCTTGTTTCTGCAGACTTTAGCATTATGACCGGACCTATTGCAGATTTGGCAAATAACATTTCTTTGCATATTTGACTGATATCCTCTTGATCTGCATTGATTAGCCATATGACCTACTCTATTGCATGTGAAGCATCTACCTTTGAATGATTTGTTTACTTGCATAATTCTGCATTCATGGGATTTGTGTCCATACCTTTTGCAGTTGAAGCACTGTCCGGAGAAGGATGAATTAATCTGATTCATTCTCATTCTGCACTGATTAGCTTTGTGACCAAAGTGGTTGCAGCTGTGGCAGTATCCATTGAAGGATGGATATCTTTGAGCATTTGGCTGTCTTACCGGAGGTCTTCTAGGCCTGCTCCTTGAATTTTCTGATCCAAGATTCTTCTGACCGGATCCGGAGCTTTCTCCTTTCTCATATCCCAAACCATACTTGTCATCTGTCCTCTTTTGACTTCCAAGAAGAACTTCAAGTTGAGCAGAACTTATCTTGAATTTCTCTTTATATTCATTTGCTGTTTGAAGGTCTCTTTTGAGAGAGGCAATTTGATCCTCAAGTTTTCCTTCATTATCTTTGTCATCTTCAAGATCAGATTCAAGATGTCTGATAATCCTGTCCATCTGGTGGCATTCTTCTGATTTTTCTTTAAGAGATTGTCTTAGATTGTCTTCAGCCTTTCTTTTTTCTTCAATCTCTTGAGTAAACTTTATAGTTCCTGATTCCATTTCATGTCTTAACATAATGACTTCTTTTGATAACTTTTCACATAACTTGGTTTGCTCAGTCAATTCTACATTTGTATTGCTTTCTTCACTTTGTCTTGCCAACTGTTGAAGCAGCTCCTTTCTCTTTTTCATAGAGAGACTTAATTTGTCTTTTAATTCTCTCATGAATTCATCAGCCTGTTTGAGTCTTTCCTTTAATTCACTGACTTCAGAATTTGACTGTTCAAGATCCTCAAGAGCAGTCTTGAGTTGCTCCCTTAAACCATATGCATCCATTTGAAATCCCAGATCTTCCTCAAGCTGTTAGGCTCTATTAGGAGGAACTTAGCTCTGATACCAATTGTTGATAACTGAGAGGGGGGGGGGTGAATCAGTTATCCTAATTATTTCCCTTATTGAACTTTCCTTTTAATTGATGCAGCATAGAATCAAACACAAAAACATTAATCATGAAATAAGAAACACATGACACAGTATTTTTGACGTGGAAACCCTGTTAAGGGAGAAAACCACGGGGTGATTAACCCAAAATTATTCTCTGTTAGAAGAATAGGAAATTACAAAAATGGCACTTGCCAATTAGGGCTCACTGCCCGAGCACACTGCTCACAAGAGGCCCACTGCCTACAAGAAGACACACTGTCTACAAAGTGATGAGAATCACAGTCTTGAACTGATTGGAAGCATCTGCATATGCTGGAGTTCAGTTCCGGTTAGGCTCAGTACACTGATCTGCTGCACTTCATCTTTCCTCTATTCTTTATTCTGCTATCTTTCACATACCGGATCCTTTTTGCTACCTCTGCTCTTATCTGGACTTATTCACATATATCTCCACATCATCACAAACTTCACAACTAAATCCATCCTCTATATATATCCGCATAAGTAATTTCATCACTTTTCTAGTCGGCATCCGGAAAAGTCTAGTTTCTTACAAACTCTCATTCTGTCGGCTGAATCCTTCCTCTTCAAGCAATGCGGATCAAGCATATACTTGTAGATATCATTAATCATGTCGGCCAAACATGATTCATGCCTTCACAACCTCTGTCATCAACAGTAACACATCCGGAAAGCAGTCTGATACTCTGCCAGTCAGTTCTTCCTCTGTTTTCACTGTCTCTCAGGAATCCGGTACTCAACCATTCATATCTTTTTCCTTGTCCATCACCGGAGGCTAAATCCTTGGAATATACCACTCAAGGTAGTCCTCTTGACTTCCCCAAATCTGCACTGTACCAAGACACTTCCTCTGAGAGATCTGGACCAATCTGTCGGACCTTGCCACATGCTCTGTTCTTCTTCACCGGACCACAACATTCTTTATTCTGACTTCCGATAGAGACACATCATGACTTGCGGATATGTGGGATGACCTTTGTTGCCATCAATGACAACAACCATGAATCCATATAGTGTCTCTTGCCAACAGACCCCCTAACCATGTGCATTAGCCTACGAGGGTCAGGAATAGGCTAAACCATCCGCAAACAACATCAGCTAAAAAGGGGACATTACACTAAAGAAATAGAGATTGAAATCACATGCAGAAATTTTACTCCATTGAGGATATACATGGAGATTTCAACACATCCAAAGGTAAACAAAACCTTTTTAATCTTTTATCTACCCAAAATTTCAAATGTTTATGAAAATGATGGTTAGAAGGATAGAAAACAAGTGTGGGGTAAGTGCACAAAGATGAGGGACCAAAAGGGGGTTTTAAGATGCCACTTTTTTTCTAAAATTAGGAAAGACTAATGTTGGATGAGAAATTGAAGACAATTACACTCAAAATTTGAAGATACAACAAAAACAAGAGTCGTAGTGCTCCAAATTTAGCTTTTAAGCTACTATTTTTTTTAAATGGTTGATATTAAGGGGTCCAAAAAGGGGGACCACACAAATTGGTCCTATTTTTTTTAAAAAAACATAGCATAGCGTCTGGTGTGCTCCCCCTAAAATGTTAACTTTTAGTATTTCAGAAATCACTTTAGTGAGAAATTGGCTAACACCATATAGTTTACCCCTAACTTTTTCTGATAATTTTTTCATGAATAATTGATTTTTTACTAATTTTCAAAGTGGACACGTCCTAAAAAATAGAAAATTGAGCATGCTCCCCCCTAAAATATTTGAAAACTAATCGAAAATCAATTTTTTACTAGGTGTAGAATGGAGTCTAGTTTCCAAAAATGTAATTTATTTGAAATTTTGATGAATGGTTAAAAACAAAAGTCAAAATACCAACCACTAGTTTTTGACAAAAAAATGGATACACTAACAAAAGAAATTAAAGATGAAATCCTTAACATACTCAAAACATGAAAAAAATTATATGGTTAGAAAACAAATAGAGAGTTTAAGATTATGGTGGTATTTTTTTGATTTGTCATCAAAATAAGTGTAATCCTGATGGGGAGCACGCTCCAAATTATGTGATTTTTGTTACAATATGGAAAAATAGTTTTTGGACATCCTAAATATAGTCCATGCCTTTTGGTTGGAATCCCACGGAGAATCCAAGCCAAAGGCTTGGAAACTACCAAGGCAAAGAATAATGCAAGCACGTTATAACATGCTTGCATTATGGTGAACTAAAACATCTCTCTCTCTCTCTCTAACTCCTACCCTCTCTCTCACTCTCTACTTCCCTCCCCTCTACCCTCTCTCTCACTCTCTACTTCCCTCCCCTCTCTACCTCCTACCCTATCTACCTCCTTCCCTCTCTCTGAATCTCAACTTCCTTCCCCTCTCTACCTCCTTCCCTCTCTTTGAATCTCAACTTCCTTCCCCTCTCTACCTCCTACCCTCTCTCTCACTATCTACTCTTTCTTCGTATCTCTCTCCCCTCTTTACCCACCACCATTTCTCTAACCTATCTACCTTGTGAGAGTGAGAGATGGTAGGAGGAAGAGAGAGAGGTTTAGGTGTTAGGGATAAGGGTTTAGGGGCATTATTGAGGGTTTATGAGTTTAGCATTTATCAAGTTTAGGGTTTTTGGTTTAGGAATTAGGGGTTAAGGTTTAAGGGTTTAAGGTTTAGAGAGAGATATATAGAGGAGACTGATAGAGATTGGGAGAGATAGAGGAGACAGAGGGGAAAGATAAGGATATAGAGAGTGAGAGACATGTCCAGAGACATAGGGAGAGAGATTGAGAGGTAGAGGGATGATAGAGATAGGGAGATAGGGAGAGATACAGAGATAGAGGTTTAGGGTTACTTGGGTTTAGGTTTTAGAAGTTTCAGTTTTATGGTTTTATGGGTTAGGGGCATTATTTAGGGGTTAGGGGTTAAGGTTTAGAGGATTAGGATTTAGGGTTTAGAAAGAGAGGGGATTGCTAGGGATATATAAAGGAGTCTGAGGGGAGAGATAGGGAGATCTATATTGAGGGACATGGCCAGAGACATAGGTAAAGAGACTGAGAGGTAGGGGGATGATAGAGATATGGATATTAGGGAGAGATAGGGAGATAGAGGTTTAGGGAAAGATAGGGAGATAAAGGTTTAGGGTTGCTCAGGCTTAGGGTTTGTGTGTGTGTGTGTGTGTGTGTGTGTGTGAGAGAGAGAGAGAGAGAGAGAGAGAGAGAGAGAGAGAGAGAGAGATGTTTGCTTAGGGTTAGTGTTTAGGGTTGCTCAAGTTTAGGGTTTAGGAGTTAAGGGATAGGGTTTAGGGGAATTATTTAGGGTTTAGGGGTTTAGGGTCATTAGTGTTTAGGGGTTTAGGGTTTAGAGAGAGATAGAGAAGAGGGACCGGTAGAGACTGGGAAAGATAGAGGAGATAGAGGGTAGAGTTAGGGAGATAGAGACTGACAGACATGTCCAGAGACAGGAAGAGAGATTAAGAATTAGATGGATGATAGAGATAGGGAGATAGGGGAGAGTTCGGGAGATAGAGGTTTAGGTTTGTTGGCAAATGGTCAGCACTCCCTGTGGTATTCATGACATGGACTACTGCCTCCTGTGGATTCATTAACTATGATGCTTGTATTAGAAATTGACAGGTCAACCTTTTGGTTTAACAACAATCGTGGGCCAACAATTGGTATCAGAGTGAAAGATCACATGTTTGAATCCCCCTTGGTAATGCTGGGGGGAGTTTGTTGGCAAATGGTTAGTTCTCCCCATGGGATTCATGACATGGACTAACTGCCTCACTTGGATTCATTAACTCTGGCGCTTGTATCAGAAATTGATGGGTCGACCTTTCGGTTTAATGACAATTGTGGGCCAACAATTGGTATTAGAGAAAAAGGTCATGGGTTTGAATCCCCTCGGGTAATGCTGGGGATGGAGTTTGTTTGTAAATGGTCAATGCTCCTTGTGGGATTCGTGACATGGACTAATTGCCTCCCATGGATTCATTAACTCTAGCACTTGTATCAGAAATTCATGGGTCAACCTTTTGGTTTAACGACAATCTTGGGCCAACAAGGTTTGCTTGGGTTTAGCATTTAGGGTTTAGGGGTTTGAAATTTAGGGTTTCTCAAGTTTACAGTTTAGGGATTAGGTGTTAGGTTTTATATTTTTGGGGTTAGGGGTTACGGTTTAGAGTTTTAGGGTTTAGGGTTTAGAGAGAGGTAGATGACCAATAGGGTGATATAGAGGAGACTGAGGGGAGAGGTAGAGATATAGAGAGTGAGAGACATGGCCAGAGACATAGTGAGAGAGATTGAGAGGTAGAGGGACTATGGTGATAGGGAGATAGGAGGAGATAGGGATATAGTGGTTTAGGGTTGCTTGGGTTTAGGGTTTAGGGTTTAGGGGTTTGGGTTTAGGGGTTAAGGTTTAGAGGTTTAGTGTTTAGAGAGAGGACTAATGGGGAGATACTGAGGAGATTGAGGGGAGAGATAGGGATATAGAGAGTGAGGGACATGGCCAGAGACATAGGGAGAAAGATTGAGAGGTAAAGGGATGACAAAGATAGGGAGATAGAGGTTTAGGGTTGCTTGGGTTTAGTGTTTAGGGTTTAGGGGTTTGGGGCTTAGGGTTTATGGGTTTACGGTTCAGGGCTTAGGGGAATTATTTAGGGTTAAGGGTTTATGGTTTATGGATTAGGGGTTAGGGTTTAGGGGTATTATTTAGGTCTTAGAGGTTTAGGGTTTCTCAGGTTTAGTGTTTAGGTTTTAGGGGTTTTGGGTTTATGGTTTATGGGTTTAGGATTTAGGGGTTAGGGGTTAGGGCTTAGGTCTTAGGGGCATTATTTATGGTTAGAGTTTATTGTTTAGGGGTTAGGGTTTAGGGGAATTATTTAGGGTTCAGAGGTTTAGGGTTTGTCAGGTTTAGGGTTTAGGTGCATTAGTTAGGGTTTCAAGTTGCATGTCAAAAGCTCTCTCTCTCTCCAAACCCCTAAACCCTAAATAATGCCTTGAATCCCTAACCTATAACCCCTAAACCTCTATCTCCCTATCTCTCCATTATCTCCCTCTCTCTATTATCCCTCTACCTCTCAATCTCTCTCCCTATCTCTCTGGACATCTCATTCACTATTTATCTCTCTATCTCTCCTATCTATCTCCTCTATCACTCCCAATCTATCTCCTCTCTCTACCTATCTATCTCTCCCTATCTGTTGCCTCTCTCTCCTCTAGCATTCCTCTATCTCCCTATCTCTCCCCAATATCTCTCTCTCCCCTCTAGTTTTCTTGATTCCATTTCCTTCATTGATAAGGGAGACAAAGAGATAGAGGGAAGAGATAGGGAGATAGAGGAATGATAGGGGAGATAGAGGCAAGATATAGGGAGGGACAGATAGGTAGAGGGGAGAGATAGGGAGATAGAGACTGAGTGAGATCTCTAAAGAGATAGGGAGAGAGATTCAGAGGTTGAGGGACCATAAATATAGGGAGATAAGGTTTTAGGGTTTCTTGGTTTTAGGGTTTAGGGGTTATGGTTTAGGGGTATTATTTAAGGTTGCTTAGGTTTAGGTTTTAGGTGCATAATTTAGGGTTTATGGGTTTAGGGTTGCATGTAAAAATCACTGTCTCTCTCTCTATCTATCAAAAACTCTAAACTCTAAATAATGCCCATAATCCTTAACCCCTAAACCCTAAACTTGAGCAACCCTAAACCTCTATCTTCCCATCTCTCCCTTATCTCGCTATCTCTCGCTTATCTCCCTCTCTTTATCATCCCTCTACCTCTCAATCTCTCTCCCTATCTCTTTGGCTATCTTGCTCACTTTCTATCTCCCTATTTCTCCCTTTTGTCTCCTCTATCTCTCCCTATCTGTCTCCGCTCTCTCTCTCTACCTATCTATCTCTCCCTATCTCCCTATCTATTGTGCCTCTCTCCCATATAATTCCTCTATCTCCCTATGTCTCCCCTTTATATCTCCCTCTCCCTTATTGATGAAGGAAATGGAAACATGCAAACAAGGGTTCTTTCTCTCTCTAACTTCCTATCGCGTAGTACCAAGCCATAACACTAGCATATTATAATGTGAGTGCATTATAACGCGCTCTCATTATGACTTGCATGGGACCAAAAAGTCATGTGGCAACTTTTTGATCCCTCATCTTTGTGCATATACCCTGTGATTTGACCTTATGAGGGTTCACATATCCTTAAGATTTTATTTCATTAAATTTGGGAGTTTGGAAGAGAAAAGGATGTGGGTGAAATTAGGTAGTTAGGATATATCCACATCTAGGTTAAAACTTCACAAAAGGCTTTCAATAATGATTTTTAGGAATCTTGCAAAGTTTTGGATCTTGTGAGAAAATAATGTGAATATAAACATATCGGGGACCTTAATGAAATCCTACAAAATATCCCATAAGGACTAGTTTGTAGGGATGGAACTATAGACCAGATATTGTAGGGAAATAAAATGGTAGAGGATATATCCTTATCATAGGTTTTTGCAATCCACATAATGAAAGGGGATTTTTAGTATTTAGGAGCAAATTTGGGCATGCAGGAAAATCAAGTCAAAGCTGATATGCTTGGATGCACTATGTTATTCCTTGAGATAATTAATGAAAGGTATTTTCTAGGAAAATGCACCAAAACTAGATTTTCAAGAAATTGACAAAGGACTGGATATATCCAAAATGGTCATAGGACTCCACAATATGATTTTTAGGGTGTTTTCAGTAATGAAACTTCAAAAATTTTGAATTTTGGCACAAAGTAATCTACTTCATCAAATGGAAAGGATCTTTTAGTGCCCTAAAGAATTGTAAACAAGAATTCTACCAATGTCTTTTAAATATTGTGGGGTTTCAAAGGGGAAATGGTTCTTGTCATAGTCAATCAAAATGGCCAAAACTTTTTAATTATCCTCATTGCCTAAAAAAATCTACTGAACAAAAATAATAAGGATTCATTTGCATATCTTATGAAGGGACATTTGTATGTGTTTGGAGGGTTTAGTGGGATCATGGACATATTTTCAAATCTCACAAATCTAGGGCATATCGATTAATGACCTTAATTTATAGATGTTACCTTATCCGCCTTTGTCTAGTTCTACCTTAATCTTTGAACAATCCATTGCAATCAAAGAATTTGAAATTGTAATGTTTGTACCAATATTGTAGTCAAGGGACTTTGCCAAATATGGATTTTGAGATAATTAAAGAGGATTTAAGACCTTACTTGATTAGATGATTTTTTTAGAAAAGATACGATTTGCATCTAGTTTGTTGAAGTAGTCTCTAGAGGTATCTGCAGAAAATTCATGGAAGATGGTAGAAAAATCCTTGTTGGATCACTTATGGATGCTTGTAGATGGAAAAATAGAAACTCGAGAGAAAAAGATAGTAGAATGAATGTTGAAATCCCTTAAATACTTATTCCTACCATGTTAAGCTACCATTTATCTAGGTTTGAGTGACATGGAATCCACTTCGTTTAAAATTTGCAAGAGAAGGAAGTCCTCCAAAATATAGGAAAAATTTTGATTTTAATTGGGAACTCTACTTTTGTAGGAATTTATGTCTGGTTAGGATTAATTAGGAGCCATACATAAGTCTCAACTACTTTTGGACTCCACAATTTAGACTAAAACCTTTAAAATTACCTTGCAGGAAAATGAGGTCCTAAGGGACCAAAATACTCCATAGTGGAGATATCTAGACTAGGCTTAGAAGTTTGCATCCAGGTCACTTTAGAAACTCCACACATCCCAAAAGATGGAAATCCTAATTTCAAACTAAATCTGAAACATTCCAAACCCATCAAAGAGGTATAAAACCAAGCTAACATGATGATAAGTACTCAAATCACTTTAGAAAATCAATCTTGAAGCTAGGAGACCAAAATTTTGAGACTCAAGGAAAAATAAAAACATAGAAATGGGGTCCATATTTGTTCAAGGAAAATGGGGAATGTGTGCAAGGAACAAGAAATGGTAACTCTAAGGGAAAATGCTCCTGAGCATTTCAAAGATAAATAAAGTTAAGAACCCAAAATCTCTAAATACATCTACACATTAGGCCAAATATCTACACATTAGGCCAAATAAACATAAATATATATGTGGTCAGGCAATCAAAATCCAAGGTGAACATAACCTTTTATATCCCAAGATCCAATTGTATGCAAATGTATTCATTTCTATCCTCTGACAACTAAGGTCATCTAAGATTCTGGACATTAAGCTATGCAAATGATTCTCACCTCATGAACTACCTATACATTGCCTCATTGTTAGTCAAGCATCTATAGCTTTGATGAGGTTGTCTCTGTGATTCCACTCAAATCATAGCTTTACTATGAGAAAGATGTCTATAGTCCAGATAGAGATACTTGAATCCTTGTACTAGTTGAGTTGTGATTCATGTACTAAAAAGTCTGACATTTTCAACAACTTTCTTATTTGCATGATTCATTTAATTTAACTTTGATAAGAGTACTAAGAAGTATGACCTACCCATAGCACATGCTTTTTCCACATTGGCTATGCATATTTTTCAATTTTGCTGGGTTTGGAATCACAATGGTAGCAAAGGTGAGACCTTAAGATCTTTCACTTAATGCAAGATCACAAAGAATGACTTAATTACTTTAGGATTATTAAGATCTGAAAGGTATAAGATCTCAAAACACTTCAAGCCATGCCAAACAATCAACTCATCTCCAAAGAAAAAGCATCATGTCATCTAACACTAATAATGGAGTCCACAATAAATTGTCACATCTCATTTCTGGACTCTATTATAATTTATATTATGAGACATTTTCCTATAATTGTTTTACTATTGAGTGATTCTACATGTGTGAAAGGTAAGATAGTTGATATTTAGAATGCATAATTTTTTTTGAAAGACGATCAATGACCAATTATTATTAAGATTATGGATATATATTTTGTCTTGCTTTGACTATTATTATAAGGACAAATCTATTATTAGAAATCTAAGTGCAACAAAGTGCAGGAAGAATGTTGAAGATGAAAACATGGTTAAGGTAGAAATGTTCTAGCCACCAGCAAAGAGTTGGCATGACAGATAAATTTGATACATGCACACACTCACTTAGTTTCATAACATATTGCATCATTCTTATTTCTTCATTGAGTGGATTTATTATGCATCATTATGTGGTAACGTAGTCATTTTTGAGCATTTTATATGGTTAATAGATGTGATTGATGCATGATGATTAGACAAATATGTGAATTATGTTGCTACAATATGTTCATTTGAATTGCATAAGTTAGCCATGTATTTATATGTTCTTTTGACTTAGATTTAATAGAATTGTATAGGTTGAATTCAATTTGATTTTTGTATATGTACACACACACACACATATGTCTATATATGTATATATATATGTGTATATGTGTGTATAGACACACACACACACACACACACACATACATAATGCTCTTGCATGAAATGATATTTTAGATAGACTTAAAATAAGCATATATTTATCGATACATATTGTTTTTTTTCTTTCATTTATTTATTTTGGTAATTAATTTCTTTTGGAAAAAGAAATAAGTTGAATTATTTTAATTTGTTAATTTATTTAATTATTAAATGTGCATGTCTATTTGAAAGATTTAGAGAATCAATTATTAAATGTATCATATTTGTGAATTAGAAAATTATATTTTCTAATATTAGTTTTAAGTAGGATGTGCATGAATATGAATAAAGTCATTTTAGTATTTTTTTTCTCCTTAAGAAAATTATATTATACTTTTGTTTTTTAGGTTTTGAAAAAAAATAGGAAGAGTTATTAAAAGAAGAGAATTAACTCTTTCATTTTGTTTTTGTTCATCTCCATTGTTTTTACCAAATTGCTATAAGGATTGAGGTAGGATTCTTGTCATGAAAGGCTTTAGCAAAGACTTACTTTGGTTAATAATTGAATATAGGATTGTGTGAAGAAATTGCAATTTATATGCTTCTTGTGCAAAAAGAAAGCTTTACACAAATTATAGTTTCATTGATTTTGAAGATTACTAAATAATTTTGTTGAATTGGATTTGTTGGGAATTCTTAAAAGTTAGTAGGAAAATTTGATAGGTTATTTGATTTGAATATGATTTTTAAAATACTGAAATATTAATTTCTTGTATAGGAGAAAAAAAACATAATAGAAGACTTGGGAAGAGACTAAAAAGAAAAATAATAACATATCTTAGTTTAGACATATCTCTTAAACCGTGATCTGGGTATTTCTAATTTTAGGATACATGGTTTTAAATTAGGGGATAACGTTATCTCCAATTTTTATGATTTCATCTTTTATAGTTTATTTTTAGTTATTAAAACAAGTGGACTATTTTTTTTTTAATTGGTAAATTTGTCATGAGAAAAATTAGTTTGTTGCAACATCAATAACTTTAGTTTTATGAACTAGGTTTCTCTAAAGCTTTTATGGAAGGTGAAAAATAAGTATTTTGAATGATACAAAACAATTAGTCTTACCCAATGTTTCAATTTTGAGATATGTATTAATTAGTGTCTATCTATCTCAGTTGCTATTTTTAGTATGATGTTTATATGTGATTATATTGTATTTATAAAATTATATTAAAGATAGTTATTACAAAAATATTTATTAGGTTAAGTAGATGCTCTAGATTATCTTTCCAAAATATTTTAAAAATTAGAAAAATGTTGTGTTTTGAGAAAGTTATGTATGTTTTAGTGAAAACTATATTTATGCAATATAAATCTATGTTGCTGGCATGAAAGTCATGTTTGATTTATGTGTGATCTCCCAACATGGTTTTGTGACTTTGTAAGCATGTTGAAATTGCTATGTGGTTATCAGTTATGAGGGTGTGAGTATAAGTTGGAAATTATAGTGTTTCAGACCACATTTAAAGTCACCTGTAGTGTTGATGTCCATGCTTAATTTTGTTGTCATACTATTATGTCTCTACATCTTGATCACCTATAATTTTAATTTAACTAACTTATTTGTTTATGCCTTCACTTACATGGTGTTCTTGTTTGACAAACATGAATATGAAATTGTTAGAAAAGATGATTCTCCTTTATTCCTTATTACAAATTTAATCATTATAGTATTATAAATATGATCTTGCTTGTGGTTAGGTAAATCTAGAGTTATTTATTTTATCTTATTTTTGAGAAATTAAGAAAGGAATATGGGATAAAGATTATAACTAGTTTATAGTGATCTATGTATATCTTGAATGATTAAATGCAACTCTTTGATAGAAATATTGTTAGAAATGTATTCTCATTGATTGAGCAAATAAATGAAGTAGTAACTATATCTAGGCAAAAGTATGTGTTATAAGATCTAGACACAAGATTCTTTTGAGGTAATTAAGATTGGAATGAGTTAAGTTATCTTTAGTGTATATCTTATTTATGTATCTTGAATAAACATATGCTTAAGCTTTTCATTAGAATTATTTTCTTGAAAGTGAATCCATTTTGATTGTGCAAAAGAAAAGAATTAGTTTGTTCTGAAAGGAATCAGTTTATCTTTTCTATGTAATTGGGGTTACTTCTCAAGATAGAATGCCAAATGTGGGCAACAGAGAAGGCTTTCCTCTTTTCAAGATTTGGCCATAACTATTTTAGGTGCTTGGGCCAATCCAGGTGTTCATTAAATAGATGAAAGATTGTCTAGCAAAACCTTATATTTTTTTTCTACCACATCCTGTTGTGAGGTATTTGCACACCATCATTTAGATTTCCATTTAGACATCAGGTTGCACTGGATGTTCCCTCTTTCTAGTTGTTTCTAGGTTGCTAGAAATTTTGTGCAGGGATGAGTTTCCTTCATGTTATGAAGGGATCTGGGGAAGTGTAATTGCTTCATGGTTGGGCAGAAAAGCACCCAGGCCATGTTCTCATCTCTCGGCTTGTGGATGACCATGCAGGCTAGTGGCAGCTAGAGAGAGTGATTTGATTTAATATTCATTACTTGTACTTGATTATTGTACCTTGTTATTATTTGAGATGACTTATGGCAAGAGAGCCTAAGATGGATATTGTATATTATTTTATTGTGTTAACCTAGATATAGCACATGCTTTTGTAATATGTAATTGATATTTGAGTTAAAATAAATAAGTGGATTATTTACTTCAGTAACTTTTTGTTATGGAATGCGTACTTTACATAAACCCATAGGTCATAACTAATGTTTCTCAAAGGAAAAATAGGAGACACGACCCATAAAATTTCACTGTGTACACTGAAAAACAACCCTTTTTCTTGAGAAAATGAGGGACCTCCCCTAGACCAATTAGAAAAATAGGCAAAACAATAAAAAAGAAAAGGAAACCTACACTAACTATGTATAAAGGGGTAGGAGTTGATGTTATCTAAACCTAAAAATAGTGCTTGAGGAATTTCCTACTAATGAGAAATGCGACATCTTCACCTGTTAGAGTTTTCAACCTATAAGTACTGTCCCCTAGGATCTCAAAAATCTAAAGGGACCTAACCAAAGTTTATTAAATTTACCATGGTCTCCTTTCTTTTCATGGGTTTTTTACCAATACAAAACTAGGTTTGAAATATGAAAAGTTTTGACTTTGGCTCTTTTACCAAACCAATGCTTGATAACACTTTGATGCTTGGGTAATTTGTTTATGACATTGTCTCATTTTTCTTCTAGATGTAGGAGTTGTAGGAGCCTATCTTAAATTTTATCATTTGTATCCAAGTAGTCATTCATGAACTATAAGAGTGGTATCCTAAGATGCATTGGGAAAATATGCTTGAGACCATAAACTAGGTGGTAAGGTGAAGTAACTAAAAAAACCTTATTTCTAATCCTATAAGCTCATAATACATATTGAACAACTAATTGTGCCACTCCCATGGGTTTTTGTCTAGCAATTTTTTTAGGATGTCTAGTAATTTTTTGTTTGTTGATTCAAGAACTGCATTGCCTTAGGTTAATAGTTTGATGAAAATTTTAAAAATAATCCCATAATCGAAATCCCAGTTTGAAAAATTTAATGAAGAGAAAGATGGTCCATTATCACAAACTAGATCAGAAGGACATCCAATCCTAGTTATTACATGTGGAACAATTTTTCTAACCACATGTCAGTGGTGCATTTATTACATGTTTGTGGTTTTGTCCATCTAGTGCAATATTTAGTAGCGGTTAGAATATACTTATGTTTAGAAGAAGAAGGTGGGTTGATCATACCAATGAGATCAACTCCCCATTGTGCAAATGGTCGCATTGCTATCACTAGTTGAAGAGGGAGAGCAAGGTTCCTCTCTTTGGTTGCTATATCTTAGAAAATATGGTAGGTTTTCACATGTATATGTGCATCCTAGAAAAGAGTGGGCCAATAATAACTTGCCCTCAAAATCTAGCAAGCTATTGCTGATCTAGAACCATGTCCAATGCCAATTTCTTTTATGAAAACTAACAAGAACTTCAGAAAATTCCTTTTTTAAACACCTAGAGTATATCCCTTCATGATTTTTCTTGTAAAGTACTAATCCTTTTAACATGAAGTTGTTAATTTTGAAATGAAATTCCCTTCATTGAACTAAATTCAAATGTTGCATGCATATCTAATACAGTAGATAGAAAACAATATCATCATAGTATTCATCCCTGGAAAAATCTTCAATGGTGCACTAGTGAGAAGAAATCTTAGGATCACCTTTAGCCATAGTCCTAGTGAGTGTCTATCCTCTTATGAATTTCATGGGTTGGATATCTAAATCAAACTATTATAACATTATCACCCTTTTTACTCTTTGGTATCCTAATTCACTCTACATTAGTAGAGCCTTGATTATTGCAGCAGGAAATCCTATAGTCACCTTACTCTCGAGAATATAATGCCTAATTTTTTGGTAACTCTCACCAAACAATAAGCCTATTTTTCTACATTTGTGTACCTTTACCCTACATCCTTTAATTGAGTGCTCATAAAGGTGATCGGTCCCTCATCCCCTAGTTATCTCTTCTGAGTAAGCATTGTTGCATAGGTGTGCTTACAAGAAAAGGAGTAAATATAAAAAGGTAATGTGTAATCTGGACTAACCAAATTTGGAGCCTCTAAGATAGCTTGTTTGATTTCTAAAAAGTCTTTTCTTGCTTCTGTAGTCCACTCTATTTTAGTAGTAGCTTACTTCAACATGGAATTTAGAGGACTAAAATTTCAAAAAAATCAATGATTCAAACTTTAGTACAAAGTTGATCTTCCCAAAGTAGGATTTAAATTATTTCTTTCTCATTGGCAGTGAGATTTAAGAATGGACTACACTCTCTCTAGGTCTATAGATATTCCCTTTTCTAAGATTAAGTGACCTAGTAGTTTTCCTTGTGTGACTGCAAAGATACATTTTTAAGATTCAACAAGATGCCATGCTCCTGACATCTTTTTACTACTTTTCTTAAATCAGTAATATGATCTCCGCTCCTTTTTGAGAACACATTGAAGTCATCCATATAAATAATAATACATTTTCCTACGAGACCTTTGAATTTTATATCTATGGCCCTCTTGAGGGTGGCCCCTACATTGATCAATCCAAAAGGCATCCATCTATATGTGAAGATTCCCCACTTGGTTATGAAGGTTATTTTCAATCTGTCTTCATTCTCTTTCATTATTTGATTGTACCCTAAATATCTATCCAATAAACACATCATTTGAGAACTACTATCACATAGAATTGCAGCCAGCTTGGAGAGAGTCCAAGCATTCTAATGACACAATGGGAATGATCTCAAGGTGTGGGACCTTGCAAGTTGAGATCAGACTTCTAGAGAAGGATGGTTCCTCATTCTAAGCCTAATGCTTAGAGAAAACTATCTGAACCTAGTGCTAACAATGCAGGGTAAAAGGTTTAGGAGGAAACTGAAAGGAAATAAAGGTGATGCACCAGATTTCATGAGTAGTAGTAACCCTGAATAAACACAACAATGATTTCAACACACAAATTAGATTCACAAAGACTTATATGACTAATTGAGTCTTTGGTATGAAGTGCTAACCTATAGAGGAGTCATCTTACGCATAGAATAGATTACAGATTAAAGTAAAACACATAAATTAGAACACAAGAGAGGAAAGAATTATGAATATATTGATCATGAAGGCTAGCAACCATTACAATAAAAAATAACTAGTAGCAGAAAAAGACATAGTATAGCTAATTACACTCATTGTTGGATAACCAAAAGACAAACAGAGACCAAGCTTCAGGCCAAGCGAGTCAAATTTTGATAATCCTACAATTACACTAAGAGGTCTGACTACAAGAAATTTGGCAGCATAGCAGCCCAAAAAATTACTAACTCCCTCTCTAAATAATGAGATTACAATGCATTTTATAGATCAAATTCTTGTGTAGAGGGCGTTGAAGTAGATGTATGGAATCTAAGACCACCAATGCCACCATTAATGTAGAGCTAGGAACCAATGGTAAAGAGGATAGAGGCCATGCCTCTGGCAGATTTACAACCCTAGAAATGGTTACCCATACACAAGATAGGACATGGAATTGAAGATGAAAGGCCAAAAGTTGTTGCAGATCACCAAACTATCTAAAACCAAGCCATAGGAGTTGCCTTGCATTGAAGAACTGCACCAATCCCCACAAATTTCAACTACAGAGCCCACCAACTGAGATAAATGCAAAATATCTAACTCTACAACACTTCAAGTTGGTTGCTAAGATGTCTTGTCGGTCAAGACTGCAAATCCATCCTCAATTAGAAACCATCCTGATATCCATATGCACAAATATAGATCATGAAATTTGGATCATATTTTGAAATGAGAATATCCCCCAAAAATCTCGCCAAGTGAAAGAGGAGGAAATTCTAAGCACTTTTACCTTTTGGATCATGTGGAAATTCCTCAGAATGAGGGAGATATCCATAGTCAAAGTGGCAGTAAACCGACATCTAGATGTCCATGTGTTATCATCTCACAGTCACGTATAGAATCTTCCCTACGAGCAAGATTCACCTGCGGCACTATGCCACCATTCGAGCTTATCAGCCCTTGATACACTTTACATCTGTCCTCATCTTGCAGTCCCATAGAAGGGATGTGATGTCAGCTTCAGGTGGTCTGTGGGCTATGTGATATCTAGATATGTACCTATCAAGTTTACATTCACAACATGGAGAAACTGTAATCTGCATGGCTATTAACCTTTAATCTCCACGTGCTAACTTAATATTCAAATGCCTCTTGAATATCCTGATGATGTCATCCACATGAAGAACTTCATTGAAGAGGATATCTGGATGACATCATTAGGGCATTCACAAGGGTCATGGATATTAAGAAGGATCTAAATATTAGGAAATACTTAGGTGACGTCATCGTCATATTCACAAGGGGCCATATATTAATTAAGATCCAGATGTTTAGAAAACATCCAGATATTAACTAAGGTTTGAATATGAAGGGGATATAGGGACTTTAACTAAGGTCTAGGATATTAAGATAATATCTGGGATGTTAGCTAAGATCCGGATGATGTCATCAGGACATCCATGCCAAAATGACTAAGTATGAAGATGGGAAATCCCTACTAAGAAAGGCATTTGAAGATTAAGGATTTTTGGGTTTTTTTGGGTTTTTTGCAAGGATTTTCCATAAGAGATTTTGGGGATTTTTGCAAGACAGTGCATGAGGATTTGAAATATTTAAGGCCTGCATGACTATATTCCAAGGGATATCTAGGATATATTCAAGGTGAACCATTTGACTCTAGATAGAGGAAAATGGGTCAATATTTTGGTGACCTCTAGGGGATGTTTTCCTACTAAACAATTAGATCAATGGCCTTAAGCATCCATTGGGCATGGGGTCAAAAGAGACTACAACAAGAACAATGGAGCTAAAACAACTGGGCAAGCTACCAAGGCAAAACAAAATAACAAGAAAGCATGTATCCTCCTAATGAGAATACAGTAGAGTGCAAGGAAGATTATTGAAAGGAAACCTAAAATAGAAACAAAACTTACCTAAACCTAAGCTAACCAACCAAAACTGACCTTAAACAAAGCCATTAACTTGTTCTTTAAAATAACTACCCTTTCTCAATAATTTACAATGCTTTGCATGCTTGTGGGAAGTTAACAGGAGGTGGGGGAGGGATGGGCATATGACAATTGATGGAGCACTTCCCCAGGAGTAGGGATAAACTCACCTATCCATCTGAACTCATTGTTGATGTTGCTGCCAAGAGGTGAATAAATGGGCTGATCCCACTCATTTTGATGCTCAACTTCATGCTTAGAGGCAAGCATGACAAGTGGTGACTCTTTTTGATGTGTCTCCAGTTGGGCTAGATGCCTGATAGGGCATACCCTTGAAATGACATACAAGTCAACAGAATTAATCTCATGTCTCTGCTCTGATTCTTTCTCCTATTACTAGTCTAAATGCTCTGGCTCCTGTGGCCTAACTAGAAATATGGATGCCTCAACCCTATGAACAAGATGCTCATGATTTTCTAGATCAGGCTCAAGAAATGAGCCCTGCAAATGCTCAATGGAGAAATCTCCCTCATCAAGAAGTTGATATCCCTGCTAGATAACAAAGAAAAAATATTTAATTTGTTCTCATCCATGCTCAATCTCTACATCATTGTCTTTAATAAAAGATGGGGGCTCCTCAAACATATCAGCATCATCAACCTCTACATCTTCTATCATAGGGCAACATGCTTGCTCATCCTCATGGGTCAGAACTTCATTGTCCCGTTTGGCCTCACATTCCAGCAACAAGCAATTATTTTTAATATCCCCACACTGTTGGTCCATCATCAAATTTGGCATCTCCATGTCTTCTTCATCCTCAATGTAACCAGGAATTTCATGAAATAAAGTGGCATCATCCACTTTTGAAGTAAACTCTGTAACAACCCCCTCCACAATGCTCTCACCCTTTAGTTGCGGCTCCACTAGATTTTTCTTGAGTTGTCTCTGCAACTGGAACTCCTCATAATGCTTTATTTGCATTTGGGTTTCATTCATCTTGTGCACAACATGGGAAAATTCTTCAAATGAGCCAAAGTATAGAGGCCTCAACCCTGTGCCAAAACTAGCACTATCCTTATGCTTCGTGCACTTCTGCTCTATCAGATTTAGATTAACTTCTTGTAGTGGGTTTGAAATTTTAGTGGTAATAGTGCACAAGGGCTCATTATTTGCAAGTAGCTCCTCTCTTGTTACAGGGACTTGAAGGGATTTTTGGCAGAGTCATTCTTGAGGAGTGATAGGCTAAATTTGTGTAGGAACAAGGTCCCATGAAAGCTGACGGCCTCTAAAACTTGGGATTTTAAATTTGGTGGTTACTTCTGTAGTAGGTTGAATAGGTGTGAAAGGGAGAGGATGCCTAAAATTGGGAATGGAGGGGATTGATTAGGCTTCTAATCTCTAGACTTTGGAAAGCAACTAACTCATTTGTTCTTCTTTAGGGATAATCTGTAAAGTCATGCTTTATTGATAATCCCTTTCGTGTGCCTCCATCTATTGAAGGTGAAGATGAGCCTAATAGGCAAGCTTATCTTGCTACTGGTTATACTCTACCACTCCTTGAGTTTCCTCCACCCTCCTTTGCAGGTCACTTGCTATGTCCATGAGACTCATATTGTCAAAATCGTAGTCCACTTGAGGTGGGATAGGAGAGTAGTCATACTAATTAGAGATGTAGTGGTTTTCTTGTGGTTGATAATAAACATTATTAGACTAGAAAGAAAACTTAGGAAGGGTGGGTGGGAGGTAAGCATCATGAGGATGCTAATATTTTGCTACAGCAGGAGCATATGGCATAAAATTAGAGGCATTTGGGGCTTGGTATTGCTGATATGGGGGCCAATAGCCTGCATTTTTGTTGGGTGGAGGGGAATAGCCATAACTCCCCTAAAAATTTGACATTTTAAAGCATTGAAAAGCTAGACAATCATAAAGGTGTCTAAATTAGAGAAAACAGGTCGGTAACCATAGAGAAACTGGATACATACCAAGAAAGATTCTCTAGGTGATTTTTTATGCTTTTGAAAGAAAAATAGACTAGGAAAATGACTGAAATCTTGATCCTTTGAGTTCTTCAAGTGCTTGGACTAGCTGTACTAGTAGATTTCTTCAACAAAGTCAACATGATGTTTGAGGATTGCCCTGAATGGCAAGATGCACTGAAGAAAACACCAGATCCTTCAACGAATGATAGAGCTCATTAAGCTTGTCCCATTGGGCATGCCAGAAACTATTGTCACATAGAATTGCACCCAACTTGGAGAGAGTTCAAGCATTATAATGACACAATGGGAATGATCTCAAGGTGTGGGACCTTCCAAGTTGAGATCATACCTCTAGAGAAGGTTGGTTCCTCATTCTAAGCCTAATGCTTAGAGAAAATTATCTAAACCTAGTGCTAATAATGCAGGGGAAAAGGGTTAGGAGGAAACTAAAAGGAAATAAAGGTGATGCACTAGATTTCATGAGTAGTAGTAACCCTTAATAGACACAACAATGATCTCAACCCATAAAGTAGATTCACACAGACTTATAGGACTCATTGAGGATTTCGTATGAAGTCCTAACCTATAGATGAGTCATTTTACTCATAGAATATATTATAGATTCAAGTAAAACATAGAAATCAGAACACAAGAGAGGCAAGAATTATAAATATATTGATCCTGAATGCCAAAAACTATTACAATACAAAATAACCAGTAGTAGAAACAGACACAGTATATCTAATTACACTCATTGGAGGATAACTAGAAGACAAACAGAGGCCAAGCTTTAGGCACAATGAGTCAAATTTTGATAATCCTATAATTACACTAAGAGGTCTAACTACAAGAAATTTGGCAGCATAACAACCCAAAAAATTACTAACTCTTCTGAATAATGAAATTACAATGCATTTTATAAATCAAATTCTTGTGCAGCATATTTCAGTGAGAAGTTAAATGATGCATGGAGAAAATATTTAGTTTATGATCAAGAGTTCTATGCCATAATTTAAGCCTTGAAGAAGTGGAGACATTATTTGTTGCCTAAGGAGTTTGTGTTGTATACAGATCATCAAGCTTTGCAATATTTGAATAGTCAAGGTAAGTTGAATCAAAGACATATGAGATGGGTAGAGTTCATGTAGAGTTATACCTTTGTGTTGAAACATAGGAGTGGAAAATCAAATGAAGTTGTTGATGCACTGAGTAGGAGAAGAAACTTGTTGACAAAAATGAGAGTTGAGGTTATGGGTTTTGGTGAATTGAAGAACATGTATGAGGGAGACACTGATTTTACAAAACATTGGAAAGCATGTAAAGAACCTACTGTGACTGATAGAATTAAGTGGTTGGACTATTTCATTCAAGAAGATATGTTGTTCAAAGGAAGTCAGTTGTGTATACCTAGAAGTTCAATGATAGATAATTTGATCAAGGAGAAGCATAGTGGTGGATTGGCAGGACATTTTGGCATTGATATGATAGTGGCATTGGTGAGTGAAAACTACTTTTGGCCTCAGATACATAAAGATGTTCAGAGATTTATGCAGAGTTGTAGAGTTTGTCAAGATGCAAAAGGGAGTAGTTAGAACACTAGATTGTATAAACCTTTGACAGTACTGGAGAGACCTTGGGAAGACCTAAGCATGGATTTTGTAATGGGATTACCTAAGACACAAAGAGGACATGACACAATATTTGTAGTGGTTGACATATTTTCAAAGATGGCTCATTTCATACCTTGTAAGAAGACAACTAATGCAGTGCATGTGGTTGATCTCTTTTTCAAGGAGATTGTGAGATTGTATGGATTACCTAGGAGTATGGTTTCAGACAGAGATACAAAATTCATTGGATACTTTTGGAGGACATTTTGGAAGAAGATGAAGATAGATTTGAAGTTTAGTTCAACTTTTCATCCATAGACAAATGGATAGACAGAGGTAGTGAATAGGAGTTTGGGAAACTTGTTAAGATGTTTGGTTGGAGAGAAAGCTAGAAGTTGGGATTTGATTCTTCACAAGTAGAGTTTGCATACAATAATTTAGTAAATAGAAGTACTGGAAGAACACCTTTTGAGATTGTTACCATAGCAAATCCTAGAGGAGTAGCAGAATTAAGAGATATCAGCATGGAAGAAAAGAGGAGTGTAGAAGTAGAGGAATTTGTAGATCATATGAAGATAGTGCATAATCAAGTGAAGAAGCATTTGGAAGACATGAACAGTAAGTACAAAGAGAAGGTAGATGAGAAGAGAAGACAGTGAATTTGAAGTTGGAGATGAAGTCATGGTATATTTGAGAAAAAAAAATTTCCAGTTGGGACATATAATAAGTTGAAGATGAAGAAGTTTGGGCCTTGTAGGATACTCAAGATATTTGATTCAGGAAATGCATATGAAGTGGAGTTACCGAAGACATTAGGTATATCGCCTATTTTCAACATTATAGACTTACATCAGTATCATGAAGCAGAGTTCAGCAACAGCATGGAAGAAGACCTAAAGAAGCAGTTACCACAACAAGAACTAGAGCAAATTGAAGACATTTTGGATAGCAGAGTTGGACGCAACACTAGAGGAAAACAATACAAGGAATATCTTGTGAAGTGGAAAGGTAGATCGAAAGAAGACTCATCTTGGATTTCTCAGGCTGAGGTGGACCGTCTTGGTTCTCCCCTAGCCCTAGCAAAGTGAGGGACTCATTTTTTTCAATAACCCTAGATGTCTAATGCAAGAGCATCACTGGTTCAAGAGCAATCTTGCATCAACCAAAAACATTTGCATTTCAGTTTGTTTGCATTTTAGTTCTTTCATTTTCCAGTTTAGTCTAGGTAGTTCAGTCAGAAGCAGTTTCAGCTTATGGTCTGGTTTTGGCATTTCACATCTTACAGATTTGGACTTAGTATCTACATTCATTCATCTTCATCATATCAAGAATTTAGAGCATTTGGATCAGCTACCGGAAAGATATCACTATCAGAAGATCAATTATTTTCTCATAGTAGAGTATCCTGACAGTTCCTGATAATCAGTTAAAGGAGAAGGTTTGCGGATCATTCCTATATTTGTGGATCCTAATGACACAACATTCAATGATCCTTGGTTCTTGGTCAACCCTTCTTGGAGGTCCACATGTTGTTCCATTCATTTGGGGAAGTGTTCTACGCATTTAGGTCCAACCTATCTGTGAACACGTTACAACTCTTCATTGGAGTTTGTGACCTTCCTTAGATGACGCAAAGGAATCTATTGGTCTGGAAATGATATATATTGATATAATAGATCCTTAGGAAAGTAGTTAACAAGATAGTGATAGCTGATAGTTTAGATTTATGCAAAGGGGCCTTAAAGCTTTATCTTGCGCATGTATGTAATCAGGCCTGTGAGCCCAATTGTAAGCTCGCATGTTACCAAGTGCACTTGAAACCTCAAATGACTTTAATTATTTTATAAAGGCATCAGGAATTATTTTTCTATTGGCTGACATAAAAAACCTTATTTTGTAACTGACATAATTCTTGATAAAAATGGCTAAGGGTTAGGGTTTCTGTTGATATTGTATTGTAGCATTTGCAGTGATATTGAGTTGCAAGGATTGCTGGTTGTAATCAGTTTGATTTGCTGGATAATAATATTAGACTCTCTATTGGTGGATGTAGCCTAAGTTTGGGTGAACCATGTTAAAAATTGTCTCTCGTTGTTATTATTTCTATGTATTTTTACTCCTCTATTTAATCTTTATTTTCATTTAATTCATATCTTCTACATGCAATTCCTAACACCAATTTGGTAGCAACAAATCTTTTAAAAGTACTTCTCTACCAATACTAACTTGATCCCTTATGAACTTAGAAACAAATTCTTTATAACCTTAAAAATTACATTTTCACTTTCAGAAGAAGTTCCTTCATTAGATTCAATGAGCATTTTGATCCTATTCAGTCTAAACACATGATCTTCATTAGAGAGGGTTTCAAAACTAATGTGTGCAAAGAATATTTATTCATTTGTTCTTGCTTTAGCAGGATAGTAAACATCGAGATTAACCTCAAAATACAACACCTCATTATTTTGATTGTATTTTGTGATCAAATATGTCATCTTATGTTCCCTTTCTATTCTAATTTGATTTACAATTCCTCTCCATGGGAGCCACATGTGGGAAACTATGATAGCTATATATTCATTGAATGTTTTAGACCAATCCCTAGTCAAAAGCATTTCATAAGCATCAGGTATATCTACCACTTGAATATCGATAGACTATTGGATATGGGGATCTAATGCCAATTGCATATGAATATGGTTCAATTCACCAATAATATAAACTTAATTCTTGTCCAATTGAGTGACCTTGAATATTTAGTTAGGGTAAGACCCAAGGCTTTACGTACTGATAGGAGAATAACATTAATGGATGCACTAGAGTCCACTAGTTAGTTATGGAGGTTCTTACCAAATATCCTCAATGTAAGACAGAAAGGTGGGGATTCCTGAATCCCTTTTCTCTTTATAAATGGGTACATGGGTATCTACCTCTATTACATGAGTTTTATCTTTACCTTTCCTCTAGACATCCCTTGGTGGTGCTTCTTTCACTATACTTTCCTTGTTTGTGCATTCTTCAATAGACTATAAGAATGCTCCTTTTACTTCAAGGATCTTCATGAATTCAAAGATTGGGAGACCCAACATCATTTTCATTCATTCTTCTATCACATATTGCTATGAATTCCAAGTGGGAGATTATTGTTATATGGTGCCTAATCAGACTCAGAGGTTAAATTTTCCCCTTTTATCAATGCGGTTTCCTCACAAATTATTTAATGGGGGTTTGGGGGGCAACGCCCCCAAGACGGGGTCAAGGGGCAACACCCCTTACGTGGTCTAGGGATAGTTCAAACAACTTTTATTATTTTATAAAGGCGTCAGTAGTTATTTTTCTATTGTCTGACATAAAAAAAACCTTATTTTGTAACCGACATAAGTCTTGATAAAAATGACCAAGGGTTAGGGTTTTCACAACTGATATTGTATTGTAGCATTTGCAATAGTATTGACTTGCAAGGATTGCTGATTGTCATCAGTTTGATTTGCTAGATAATAATTTTGGACTCTCTATTGGTGGATGTAGCCCAAGTTTGGGTGAACCACGTTAAAAATTATCTCTTGCTGTTATTATTTCTGTGTATTTTTATTCCTCTATTTAATATTTATATGCATTTAATTAATATCTTCTGCAAGCAATTCCTAACATGAGGTATCAGAGTGGATTGTGTTCAATTATTGTTTGCAGGAAGGTCTCACAGTTGAGTGAGAGTCTCATGGTTAAGTGGGAGTAATGGCGGATGAGGGTAAATTGAAGGTAGATAAATTCAATGGGTAGAACTATAAGTTATAGAAGATGCAGATGGAGGATTATCTCTATTAGAAAGAATTATGGAGGTCGTTAGAAGGAATAGCTAAGAAATCAACATCAATGACTAATGAGGATTGGGAACTTCTAGAAAAAAAGGCAATGGGAACCATTTGGTTGTTCCTGGCACCATCTGTGGCATTCAATATAATAGAAACGAAGACAACAAATGAACTGATGAAATCTTTGGCTAAATTGTATGAAAAACCCTCATCCTCAAATGAGGTATTTCTCATGAAGCATTTGTTTAATCTAAAAAAGATTGAAGTTGGATATGTTTAATCTGAAAATGATTGAGTTTAATATGATTACTAGTCAGTTACCTTCTGTAAAAGTAAAATTTGATGAAGAGGTGAGGGCTCTCTTGGTTTTATGTTCTTTGTGTAAAAGATGGAATAGCTTAGTAATGGGTGTAAGTAACTTTGTCTCTAGTTCAAATACTTTGAAATTTGATGATGTTGTTAGTGTTATCCTTAGTGAGGAAATGCAACAAAAAAGGTCAGGAGGGTCCACATCAGGTAGTGTTTTGAATGCAAAAAGCAGGGGCAAATCAAAGGAGAGAGGAAAAGGTTCTTGAGGTCATGGGAAGTCATGAGGAAAATTAAAGGACAAGAGGTCCTAATCTAGAGGACATAAGGATTGTTGATACTGTGGGAAACCAGGTCATCTGAAGAAAGATTAATTGTCTTAGAAGAATAAAGGAGACAAACAAGAAGGCAATAAGGAGGCAAATGTGGGAAGTAATAAATCTGAAGATGATGCTTTGATTCTTTCTCTAGAAAATGTTGATGATTCATGGGTTTTAGATTTAGGGGCCTCATTTCATGCTACACCCCATAGAAGTTATTTTCTTGATTATGTATAAGGGGATTTTGGGTTGGTTTATTTGGGAGATAACGAACCCTACTAGATTGTTGGAAAGGGAAGAATTAAGATTAAGTTATAGAATGGGAATCATTGGCTACTACAAGAGGTAAGGCACATTCCAAGGCTAAGTAGGAATTTAATTTTAGTAGGACAACTGGGTGATGAAGGTTGTATAGTTACTTTTAATGATAAAAATTGGAAGGTTTCAAGAGGTGCCTTAATAGTAGCAAAAAGTGTGAAAGTAGGCACCTTATATCTTTGTACAGGTCATACTATTCCTTCTAGTTTAGTTGTTACCGAGAAAAAAAAACATGTTTAGGAATAGTTGTTGCATGTTCATAGGAAAAAACTAAAATAGCTGATGCAAATTATGAGACACCACAATGGCATAATAGACTTGGGCATATGAGTGAAAAGGTATGAAGGTACTTCATTCTAAGAAAGTTTTACCAGGTCTGAAATGTATTAATATGGATTTATGTGAAAGTTGTGTGTATGGAAAACAAAAGAGAATTAGTTTTCTCAAGGATGGGAAGCAAATGAAAAATGAAAAGTTGGAGCTTTTACATCCAAATGTATGGGGACTGACTCAGGTATCTTCTTTCGGTGGCTCTTGGTATTATTTTACATTCATAGATGATGCAAGTAGGAAGGTTTGGATTTATTTCCTTAGGTAGAAATCTGATGTATTTGAAACATTTAAGAAATAAAGAAGCTTGGTTGAGAATGAAATGAGTTAAAGATTAAAATGTCTCAGATCTAATAATGGTGGTGACTATTGCAGTAAATAATTTGAGGATTATTGTTCCTTTAATGGAATATATAGGTAGAAAATGGTTCCAGGGAGTCCATAAGAAAATGGAGTGGATGAGTGCATGAATATGACAATAACGGAGCATGCAAGGAGAATGAGATTTCATCTTGGGCTGCCTTTAAACATGTGAGCAAAGGCTATCAATACGACTATATATTTAATTAATAGAGGTCCTTCAGTTCCTTTGGGTTGTGGTATTCCAGAAGAAACATGGACAGGTAAGAAGGTGAGTTATTCTTTTCTCAAAACCTTCAGATGTGAAGCATTTGCACATGTAGATTATGAAAATAGAACCAAGCTGGATGCAAAATCAAAAAAATGTATCTTCATTGGATATGGCATTGATGAATTTGGTTATAAGCTTTGGGATGTTGAAAATTTGAAAATTGTGAGAAGTAGGGATGTTTGTATTCAATGAGAAGGTGTTGTACAAAGATCAATTTTAGTAGCATGAGAAGAAAGAAAATGATTATGTGGTGCTAGATGATACTCCAGATAATGATGTTCCAGTGGTTCCTCATGCTCCACAATAGCAACAAGAAATACCACAAACTCCAGTGAATGTTAGATGGTCAACAAGGCTAAGTAGACCTCCTAAAAGGTTTTCTCCCTCTTTGATTCTATTTTGTTAATAGAAGTTGGTGAACCAGAAGAGTATGATGAAGTTATGCACACAGATACAAAGGTTCAATTTGAGCTTGCAATGAAAGAAGAAATGGACTCCTTGCTAAAAAATTAGAGTTAGGAATTATGTAAGTTGTCCGCAAGTAAAAAGGCTTTACCAAACAAATAGGTTTATAGGCTAAAAGAGGAAGCTAGAGGTAAGAAAAGATTTAAATCTAGGTTAGTTGTAAAAGGATTTGCATAGAAAAAGGTATTGATTTTGATAATATTTTTTCTTCGGTTGTTAAGATGACTTCTATTTGTACTATTTTAAGTATTATGGCTACTGAAGATTTGCATTTGGAACAGCTAGATGTGAAAAGTGCCTTTCTCCATGGTGAGTTTTAGGAGAGATATATATGGAACAACCATAGGGATTTGAGGTCAAAGCTAAGGAGAAATTGGTGTACAGATTGAAGAAGAGTTTATATGGCTTGAAACAAGCACCTCGGCAATGGTATTTGAAATTTGATAGTTTTATGGCCGAGCAAGGCTACAGCTGATGTAATTCTGACCATTGTGTTTATTGTAAGAGGTTGGATAATGATAGCTACATTATTTTATGTTTCTATGTTGATGACATGCTTGTAGCAGGGTCTAACATGGATCACATAAGAGACTTAAAACAACAATTAGTACAATCATTTTCTATGAAGGATTTAAAGGCAGTAAACAAATCCTTGGTATGAAAATTTGCAGAGATAGGAAGAATAAAAAATTGACTCTATCTTAGGTTGATTATGTTGAAAAGGTGTTGTAGAGATTCCATATTGAGAATGCAAAAGCTGTTAGCACACCTTTGCGTAGTCATTTGAAATTTGACCAAAGAGATGTGTCCTAAGACACAAGAGGAGGAAGAAAAAATGTCCAAGGTACCATATGCTTCAACTATAGGAAGTTTAATGTACGCCATGGTATGCACGAGACTAGATATTGCACATGTTGTAGGAGTCATAAGAAGGTATAAGAGTAATCCCGGATTGGAGCATTAGACTGTGGTAAAATAGATTCTCAGATATTTGAGAGGTACATCCAATAAATATTTATGTTTTCAGGGCTCTAATACTAATTTAATAGGCTATGTGGACTCAGATTTACCAGGGGATATTGATACCAGGTAGAGTACTACAAGTTATGTCTTTACTGTAGGTAGGATAGCAGTGAGTTGGATCTCTAGGTTGCAAAAGGTGGTTGCTTTATCCACCACAGAAGCAGAGTATGTTGCTGTAACAAAGGCAAGCAAGCAGATGATATGGCTGAAATATTTCATGGAAGAATTGGGAAAACAATAGGCTAACAATTATTTGTTTATAGATAGTCAGAGTGCCATACATCTTGCAAATAATTCTACCTTGCATTCAAAGACCAACCATATATAGCTAAGGTATCACTTCATCCAGTCAGTGTTGGATGATGAATAGTTATAGCTAGTAAAGATACATACAGATGAAAATCTAGCAGATATGTTTAAAAAGGTAGTGATAAGGGAGAAGTTGAGCTCCTCTTCAACTTCAGTTGGTCTTCAAGACTAAAAACAATAAAATCAGAATAACAAGGTTGAGGGTGTTTATTTCTAGTGGGAGCTACAGGGTTAGCGGTGTTATTATTAGTCTCCAAGTTGGATATTGTTGTTATATGGAGCCTAATTAGACCTAGAGGTTAAATTTTCCCCACTTTTATCAATGCAGTTTCCATGCAAATTATTTAAGAAGGGTTTGGGGTAGCACCCCCAAGATGGGGTCAAGGTGTAGCACCCCTTGCAGGGTCCAGGGGTAGCGCCCCTAGTGTGCTACCTATCGCGATACAGGGTGGGGTCGAGGGCAAAGCCCCTGTGGGGGCTTGGGGGCATTGTCGTCAAAACCTCAAATGATGTTTATTATTTTATAAAGGCATCAGGAGTTATTTTTCTCTTGGCCAACATAAAAAACCCTATTTTGTAACTTACATAAGTCTTGATAAATTTGCCTAAGGGTTAGGGTTTTTGTTAATATTGTATTGTAGCATTTGTAATAGTATTGAGTTGAAAGGATTGCTGGTTGTAATTGGTTTGATTTCCTCAATAATAATATTGGACTCTCTGTTGGTGGATTTAGCCCAAGTTTGGGTGAACCATGTTAAAAAATTTCTCTCGCTATTATTATTTCTATGTATTTTTATTCCTTTGTTTAACCTTTATTTGCATTTAATTGATATTTTCTACATGCAATTTCTAACACCTATTTGGTAGCAACAAATCTTCTAAACGTACTTCTCTAACAATACTAACTTGATCCCTTATGAACTTCGATATAAATTTTTTATAACCTTAAAAAATTTCACTTTCACTTTCACAAGATGTTCCTTCATTAGATTCAGTAAGCATTTCGATCCTATTCAGTCTACACATATGATCTTAATTAGAGAGGGTTTCTAAACTAGTGTGTGCAAAAAATATTTCTTCGTTTGCTCTTTCTTTAGTAGGATAGTAAACATTGAGATTAACGTCAAAATACAAAAGCTCATTATTTTTATTATATTTTGTGATCAAATGCTTCACCTTATGTTCCCTTTCTATTCTGATTTGAATTGCAATTCCTCACCATGGGACCACATGTGGGAAACTTTGATAGCTATATAGTCATTGAATGTTTTAGACCAATCCCTAGTCAAAAACATTTCATAAGCATCAGGTTTATCTACCACTTGAATATCGATATACTATTGGATATGGGGATCTAATGCCAATTGCATATGAATATGGTTCAGTTCACCAATAATATAAACTTAATTCTTGTCCAATTGAGTGACCTTTCTTGAAGATTTAGTCAGGGTAAGACTCAAGGATTTACATACTGACAGAGGAATAACATTAGTGGATGCACCAGAGTCCACTAGTTAGTTATGGAGGTTCATACCAAATATCATCAATGTAAGAAAGAAAGGTGATGATTCCTGAATTCCTTTTCTCTTTGTAAATGGCTACATGATTATCTACCTCTATTACATGAGTTTTATCTTTACCTTTCCTTTGGACATCCCTTGGTGGTGCTTCTTTCAATATACTATGCTTGTTTGTACATTCTTCAATAGACTATAAGAATGCTCCTTTTACTTCAAGGATCTTCATCAATTCAAAGATTGAGAAACCTAACTTCATTTTCTTTAATTCTTCTACCACATAGTGCCCCATTTTAATGACTTCTAGTCATACCACAAGATCCCCTCCAATGGTCTGAGTTGTTACTTTTAGAGGTTTTGGATTTTTACTTGCCTATGGATCTAGAGAAACTTGATAATTGTTAGGATGAGTGGAGGTAGTGAATGGACCCTTCGTTCTCTTAAGATTGTAGGAATTTTTGTTATACTATTGATAGGCCTGTACCTCATCAACCTCATTATCTATTTCAATTCCCTTCTACCTAGGGAATCCATAACTCTAGATTACCATGGCAGTGACATACCTGGTTGTTGGTAACATCTCATACCCTGAGGGAGGAGTAGCACCTTGTGCTTCAATATTCTAAACTTCTCTTTGGAAGATAGTTGAAACTATATGAAATATAAGATAGTCCAACTCAAAGTATTGGTGCATGTTGCAGGGAATAAGGGAACAATCAGCATCCAACATCTTCATTCTCAATTCTTAATCTCCCACCAAAATTAAGGAAGATTTTAGTGTGCTCCTAAGTAGTTTGATTTGGGTCATTAACTTGAAATTTGGAATAGACTTTATCTGCATTATTAGGCATTTCATGGTAGTCACAGAACAAAATTGGAGAGAGGTTTGCACCAAACCAAGCAATAGTATGATGGTTCCCTTTGGGAAATCTAAAACTTTGGGGTATAAATAAAGGACAACTAGCCCTAGGCTACCATTTATCTTTCCCTATCCTTCTATGTTGATTTAGTTGTAAGAATTCTTCACTAGTTGAGCAAGATCTAGTGATAACTCTTCTATTTTCCAATTTATCCCTCCTAGTGCCAATATATTGATGGGTATTTTTTCATACAACAAATTAGATAAAATACTAAGTATCTTATCTCTCCTAAAAGGAATCAAATCTCAAAGATATGGAAAATGACTACCCCAATGTCTATATGAGTCCAGTCTTCACATTACAAGATAACTTAGTTGTTTGATGTCTTTGGTATTCCAACAAGGGGCCTTACACTTATGAATCTGGAAAAGTAGGGTTTCTTCAGGTAATAAAATTTAGTGATCTTACAAGTGTTAAGTGGTTTTTAGACGAGATCTAAAAACCAAATTTGTCATTAGATGACCAAGTGTTTGATGCTTTGTCCTAATCTAAACTTAACTAATTTTAAAAAACTTCAAAAGATAGGTGAGATAAAAAAGGGTTGAGAAAGATATGGACAATCACATAAACAAACCTTCATTCAAATAGACAAACCTTGGACATAACAAATATCTACTTAATCAGCTAATCCAAAATGCCATAGAGATATTGCAATCTTCTGAGGAAATAAATGATTTACAAATTATGATAAGATTTCATTAAACACCCATTCTACGGTACAACTTAATCAAACTTTCACAATTGAATTTAGCAAAGTGGTTAGACTAACCACACAGAGCAACTTATAGTTACCAAATAACTAATGGTATGAAAATGAGATCCATCAAATATCTAAAACAATTGCTCACAACTGCAAATGAACTTTAACTAATAATGAGGAGGAACCATATAAGAAAATTCCATTAATAAAACAATCAAACATAGTATGCCTTGACAAATTCTAGAGTTACAAAAGCACCATCAAATGATTTTGTTTGTATTGATTTCAAAATATATTGAGTCTTAACAATTCTTGATCATTCTATACAAAAAGAGTGGCTGTCATTTTATAAAGGAGGCAAGAGCACTTACCTTATAATAAATGGATAGGATTTATCCTTCACCAATGGTTCAGATCTAATTATAATTAAATGTTTGGGGAAAGAGAATATTCATCATCCATCTCCAAGTAATTTTCAATCTAATGTTTATAATTTTTCTCTTTTTGACTTTGCAAGGAAAGATAAAATATGATTTTCAATACATTTTGCAAAGACAAAGCAACATCCTGAACAATAGGATAAAATGGCATGTTTTTAGAGGCAGTATCTAGCAGATGATGTTTGAGTAGGTTCTTTTGTAGAAACAAGTGGGAATATAGTTGTTATGGAGCAAGGACATCATCTTTGACAATAATTTGGTCCTTTACTCTCCCTTTTCTCCTATATTCCATTAGCGTGTTAAAATCTGGATTCAAAGATTCTAGAAGTGGATACCTGGAATGCCCCATTATGAATTTATGTGTGCTGTATGTCCTAGAGAAAATATTGGAAGAGAGTTTCTTGTGATGTGTTCCCCTAAAGAATTTCTTAAATTTCCCTTTGATATCTATAAATTTTTTCACTCTAGTTGTATCAAAAGAGTAGTGAAGTGTTTACAATGCCTCCTAAGAACTTATTTCAACTATTGCTTGAATAAATTTGCATTTAGGTTAGCTTGTTCACCAACATAATATTCAGTTATATCACTCAGCAATTCAAAATAGACACTTAAAATATCCAAAATCTATTCCTTGACAAGACCCAACTCCTACCCAAGTTTACCCATAGTTTCTTACCTAAACTTCATTGACTAAACCCAAAAATGAGGTTGTTTAGTATGAAAAAGGAGAATGATAACCACTAGAATGATAACCAGATCAAACCCTTTTCCATATAACATTAAAGGACAAGGCTGAGCCAAATCACTACCAAATGAAGGTGGACTCAACTTTTAACCTTGTTCTCATATATGCTATAGATGGTTCAGATTTAATTTAGTCTTTTCCTCAAACCCTAGGTTAACAATGCATGAAATCGTAGTTGCACAATGATATATTTATAATGGATAAAGTACAATAGAAAGCAGAAGTGTCGAAGGACCTCGGTGGGACTACCCAAGTGCTAACTAAAGGAATCTACCAAAAGTGTAAAATAAAAGGTTGTTCCTGATGTTGTCTTGATAATAGATCTAAACTCAAAAAAGGTTGAAGGACATGGCCGGTACCCCCCAAGTCCTTGGTGATAGAAAACTTTAAAACTGTCTATAGATCCTAACACCCTGATCTGCACTCTATCTTCCTATAGCTCTGTATTTTCATGACCTCACTCATGTAACCTATACACAAGAAGATAAGAAGGGGTTTGGGAGTAATGGTGTTTAGGGTCTTGCCTCAATCAAATCTCAGGATAGCATTCAAGCTTCCCAACATAGTTGATTGATAAATAGTGTGTGCCCTTGTGGGGGTAGAGGCTGAAAACAATGATAATATGATGATTCAAATGATGATAAACAAAGAATGATAACACCTATGTGATGAACCCTTAGAATGATGAAGATTATCCAACTCCTAAGGAAGAAAAGATGATAGATCCATTCCTACAACAACACACAATAACAACACACAAATCTATTCTAGAATCACAATGAATGTTCTGGCTTGCTTCACTTCAAGATCTGAAGTTATGCCTTTTTCAACCTAGTTGATAATGAATTAAAAAACACACTTATATATATTCTTTCCCACTCACAATTGTAAATTGAAACCAAAAGAGTCGACAAGGAGAAACCTTTTGAAAGGTACCAGACTAACATGCACTTAAATTATCCCTAACCTTAAAGGGGGGACATGGGCAGTACTGCCTAAGTCCATTAGTCTTGTTTAGGTCTGGGGTAACTTAAAACAAGGGTCCCATATTCTAATTTTACTTTGGTGTTGGGTGATTTTGTATCGGGATAAACATTTTGAATCGATAATATAATCAAGGGGGCTTATGAGCTAAACAACAAGGTAAAAAGACATGTGGATAATTTTTACTCCATAACATTTAGCCTCCACTTTAATGTGTGTATGATCTTACGATCAGTACATGCATTAAAGTATGGTGGAAAACACATCAAACACTAGTGCCAATAGCATGCCCAATGTTTGGAGGACTATCTCTAGCCCCCAAGCTTAGGAAAACATAAGAAGACACATGGCAAGCACAAAAAACATGAAGAGGATAGTAAAGAAGCACACAATTCATAGAGAATGCATGAACACGATCACACAATACATAAAGTATACACAGAGAGAAAACATGATTAAACAATTATATAACACTAATCAGTGATGGGGGGAGCTCATCTCTACGTACCTCCATCAAAGCACACAAAACACACAACATGGGGGGAGATCATAACTACGTGCCTCCATAAAACACACAAGACACATGGCATGGGGGGAGCTCATTGCTATGTGTCTCCATAAAACACACAGGACACATTGGAAAAACACACAGAAAACACATGGAATACATGAGAACTATAGAGTGTGTCATTAACCCACTATACATCTTGTACACAACAAACATGGGTGATGGGGAGGAGATCATCGCTATGCTCTACCATCTAAAACACACCAAACACACATGACAGTCAAGCTATGCTACCATGACCGCCAAAAACATGCTTAGTATAAAAAAAAGGAGAATGATCACCACTAGAATGTAAACTAGATCAAACCATTTTCCATATAACATTCAAGTACAAGGCTTAGCCAAATCACTACCAAATGAAGGTGGACTTAGTTGTTGACATTGTTCTCATGTATGTTATAGATGGAACAGATTTAATTTAGTCCTTTCCTCAAACCATAGGTTGACAATGCATGAAATCCTAGTTCCACAATGATCTATTTAAAATGGAGAAAGTATAAAGAAACCCAGAAACTAATTGTACAGGGATAATCAGGAAGATGATAAAACATGTCTCTAGAAAGTAGAGGTGTTGGAGGACCTTAGTGGGACTTCCCAGGTCCTAACTAAAGTATTTTTCCAGAAGTGTAAACTAAAAGGTTGTTCTAGATGTTGTCCTGATGCCATATCTAAACTCAAAAAAGGCTGAAGGACATGGGTGGTACCGCCCAAGTCCTTAGTGATAGAAAACTCTAAAACTATCTCCAGATCCTGAAACCCTGATCTACACTCTATCCTTCTGTAGCTCTGTATTTTCTAGATCTCACTCCTATAACCTGCACACAAGAAGATAAGAAGGGGTTTGGAGGTTATGGTTTTTAGGGACTTGCCTCAGTCAAATCTCAGGATAGCATTCAAGCTTCCCAACATTGTTTCTTGATAAAGAGTGTGTAATCTCATGGGGGCAGTGGCTGAAAACAATGATAATATGATTATTTAAATGATGATAAACAAGCAATGATATCACCTATGTGATGAACCCTTAGAATGATAAATATTCTCCAACTCCTAAGCAAGAATAGATGATAGCTCCATACCTACAACAACAAACAATAACAACACACAAATTGGCTCTAGAATCACAATGAATGCTCTTATTTGCTTCACTTCAAGATCTAAAGATATGCCTTTTTCAACATAGTTGATAATGAATTCAAAAACACAATTATATATGCTTTCCCACTCACAATCATATATTCAAATAGAAAGAGCTGACAAAGAGAAACCTTTTGAAACATCCCAGGCTAACATGCACTTAAATTAGCCCTAACCTAAAAGGGGGGACATGGATAGGACATGGGTGGTACCACCCAAGTCTATTAGCTCGGTTTAGGTCTAGGGTAAGTTTAAACAAGGGGCCCATATTCCAACTTTACTTTGGTGTTGGGAAATTTTGTGTTGGGATAAACATTTTGAATGTATAATGTAATCAAGGGGACCTAGGAGCTAAACAAGGAGGTAAAAAGACATGTGGATACTTTTTACTCCATAACAAAGGTAACTCCAATCTCTCTTTAGCAAGAATTTCTCTTTCTATAAAAACATCTAGAGAAAACTTGCATAGCATCTCAACTCTTGGAAAGACTTGAGAATACTCCTCTTCATCTTCTTTACTCTCCTCCATAATTACAATCATATCATCTTTGAGCATGAAGTTGAGTCTTTTAAGGCCTGGACAACTTCATCAATGTCTTGGTACCCTTGATCATGTATTTCTTCAAGCCTACTCTAGGTAGTCCTTGGAAGGTGCTTCATGTTTTCTAAATCATCCATTTCTTGCTTGGATAAAACCACCAAATAGGTGATGCTACAATCATCTTGTCACAAATGAGATACTAGATGTTTCACATATGCTTATAACTATACAACTTGTTCCTTTAGCTCCTTGTTAGTGATTTCATCTTTATGAATTCTTTTGACCATAATGTTCACAAAATTTTCCATATCCTCTATTTTTTGTGCCCTTGTAGATTGGCCAGGATTAACAACAGAATTTTGGTAATCTTTATCCTTTAGATCTATATCATGTTTGTCTATAATAGGTATTGCAATCTATGCAACCTTGGATCTTGAAGCACCTTTAGAGATAGAGGATAGTACCCTAGCCTTATTTTTACCTTTGGGTTTACCCAATTTATTAACTAAACTGACAAAATCCAACATGTTGGCTTAACCACTGACTACCTCTGAATCAAGATTTATTTTAATCAATTGGGGCACCAAAAATTGTCCTTGGTTGTTATGAAGGATGATGTAGGGTTTCCTATTGTCCTTGGATTTTATTTATTTCCTCTCCTTCTACTAATCCTTTAGATCAAGCTCTTTATTGTTAGGGGTGATAGGTTGTTCTTGTGTTGACACATGCTCAAGCATTGACATCTATACTAGTATTTCTATTTGAACAACCTTTTTCTAAGGACTCAACTTTTGTTTACTTGTTGTTTCTTCTTGTACATCACCAATAAAATTTAGCTATTACCTCTTTGTTAGCATTATCCTTTATTAGCTAAGAGGAATCCTATCTTTTTATAGCAGCCTCCTTCTCTTCCAACTCTTAAATCATCTTATAGATATTCTCCAAAGTAGGAGGCTCTAGTTTTTCAGGTGGGGATCTTGGAGGGGTATCCAAACCAATGCTCGTCTGATCAAGCATAGTCATGTTCACATCAAAGAGAACCAATTGGATTATTATTGCAATGGAATCTATAGGGAGGGAATCTTGATCCAAAGTCAGAGAGATAGGAGAAGAAGCGATAGATAAGGAGACTAAAGAAGCAATGTTAGCAATGGGGATGGAAGATACATGAGGTGAAGGAGTAGAAGTGATATTAGTCAAAGAGGTTGGAGGTTAAACTGGGATGGTAGGAATATCTTGACGAGTATCACCTTTCTTCTTCTTAGGCCTCATAGTGAGCTAGGCCTCTGGCTCTTATTCCTTGACCTCTTATACTTGGCCTTGCTTACACTTATAAACCTGAGTCTATGTTGGAGGAGGTTTTTGACTACCCCTCATTCTAGGTTGTGTAGTGGAAGGAGCCTTCTTTTCTTTTCCTTTTCTTTTTCCTTTTGAAGGATGGAATTACTCCTTTTCCTTAGTGCCCTCACTATTCTTTTCAATCCCCTTCCCTTTTGAACTAGAGGATTCACTTCCCTCAAGTATTCCTATTGTTGGTACTTCTAGGATTCTTTTTATCTTGAGTTTCTCTTTTGTGTAGGTGAACTCTATGCCTTGAACTATCAACTCTACAACTTTAGCATCAATCCATTTTTTATACTTGATGTTTTAATTCATCAACTCTTCCAAGGATCTTACATCTTCCTCAGCTGATTTTGGTGGAGGAATGGGGTCATTGAAGACTACATCATAATCTCTTTTCTACACCAATTTTCCATCATCCAAGAGTTGGTCTAGAATTGGATGGATATTAAATAATTTATGTGATAATCCAACAATCTAGAATACCTCCTTTTCTTGACATCATGCTCATTTGGGAAATTATCCTAAAAGTATTCTAGGTGTGATATATGGTATTAGTCCTTGCCTACTAGATACTCCATTTTATCATTTGGAACAAAGTTTTCCCCAACATTAAAGAAATGGAGGTGGTAGTTTTGAATTTCTACATTTGATTCTTATGCAGAATAAAAAGAAAGGCATGTGAATATACCACTCCACACAATAAGAGGGAAAGGAATTATAGAATAGTGCTTCCCCACAAGGAGTTGGTGATATTAAAAAATCATTCTACTGAGTTCTAACAAGATGATCTTGTTAGTCAGATATTTGGGTAGCTTATAGGCAACACCAACGAATCCTTCACTCCTAAGATATGAAATTTTTTGAAATTGCATGAACCAACATCCATACTTCTTCACCGGGTCCATTGATGGGACTTACAACCTCTTATTCAAGTCATCTTCTAACATCCTTTTGATATACATAGTGAATGCATCATTTACTCTCTTATAATGGGCCAGAGAGTTCTCCAACTAAGGCTAAGGGTAGCAGTCATAGACCTTCCCTTGACTTGCTACATTGTCATAGTGTCATTCCTACTCAACCCATGATAATGAACATTTCTTTCCAACATGTAGACCACATAGGGAGTCATGTTGAACTCCCTAGAGACTGCTACTGGGGTGAATTGGGCATGTATATTATCACTTATGATTTTAGCCTAGTATATCTTCTCATCCCCATTCAATATCCCCTCTACAAACTTGAACATCCACTCATATAGGGTAGAAGCAATAGATATACACATGACCCTGCTTAGTTGAATTACTAGATCATTGATTTAATTTTTGAAATCAATTCTATAAAGATTCCTTGGGAGTTTTGAGAGTGTAGTTTTGGGGTCTCTATCCATTTTGAGTTCATAACACTTTAGCATTCATCTGGACCCTAACTATAAATTGTTATCCCATCCTCCTTAGTCAAATTGACCATAGTTGGGTATATAGGGATGTCAAAATCCTTAGAAATGGCTTGGATGAATAGATCAAATAATACCCTATCATCATTAGTTACAATCCTTCTTAGTCCCTAGTGGTAGTGTTGAGTGTTGGTGTCTGAAGATAGGGAAAACAATAAATCCTACTATAGGTTACCACATATGGTATGTGGAGGAAATAACTAACATACAAAGAGGTATTTTGGGAAAAGACACCTTTATGTAATAGATAGATAAGATATAGGATGTATATGAAAGAGCAAGTAGTAGAGAGAAAGTGTAAGAATGTAATAAGAGAGTAAGAATATGTAAAGGGTAGAGACTTAGACCTACTAGATGTGTATGATTACATGATGACTATATATATATAGAAACCCTGGTTGGGGACTAGGGACCCATCCAAAAATAGGGCATAACCCTTACTATCTGAAAAAGGTTTTGAAACAACCATACGGCTATATACATTTTTTGTGTGAGGGAAAATTACAAGGCCATCTCACCATTAATAGTCTTAATATCTAATGAAAACTATTAAGCAAGTTGTCCTAAGCTCACATAGAAACTATTACACATCATCCTTGCCTAAAAGATCCACCAGGTCCATCTCCTCATCCTAAGCACACTTGTAATCTGCACGGGCTTTAGCTTCCACCTAGCCTCCCATCCTCTCTGCTACCTGCTCCAACATCTTCCTCATCTCCACCAAACCTAGCATCAAATCATGGATATGCCCCAAAATAACCTCATGCTTGTCTTCTGCTTCTTTAGTAATCTCTGCTAAGTCCTCATGGACTAGAATTGATGCTACCACAATTGATGTTAGGGTTGTCATGGTGAGAGAGTGCACTTCTCCAAAAACATTCCACCACCCCCTAGTGAAGCCTAGGTCAACCAAAAAGTTGGAAATCACCTCCCTCAGTTTGCCCCCATCCTACCCATTTACTTCTTTAGCCATTGCTAAGATTCTACACATCCATTTTCTTAGCATGGGATTATGTATCTCTGAATCAACTAGAGAAATGAAGCCCTTGATGGCCTCGTCCCTTGAAACCTTGGGCATTCTCTTACATGAAGTTTAAGTCATCTTCTTCTTTCCTCCTACCCTTCTGCTATATGCCTTCCTCTGGATCTATCGACGCCAGGAGGTGTGAGTCTCCACCATTCCTTTACCTTTATCCATGCTACCACCACTCGAGGCCCTGCTCTACATTCCATGACCCTTCATGTTTGCTAGTAAAAAGATAGCATAATGGGGTTTCCAAAAGGAAAAAGAAAGATAACTTGTAATCAAAAGAGGCAATTACCTCCTCTTCTGTTGCACGCTAACCTTATGCATGATTGGCCAGTCTGGCCTCAGTCCCTTCACATGTTCAGCCTCTTGATATCTTCGTAGGAAGTTAGATTAATGATCTTGCCCTTTTTTTGGTGAATATATATAGTGGAGTTATAAGGGTAAATCTATGTCTATGTGTATATCTTGAATTCTTATATTTGATCAAATTGTACCACATATTACATTTCCTTATTATTTCATTAGGATTCTCTGACTGTATGACTAGAGTATAAACTAACTTTTGAGATCTGACTAAGGACTAGATCTCTGGACTAGTTCCTTCCCATTTCTTGTCAACATTTGGTTCCATTGTCAAGACCCTAGAAAATGATAATGAAGGATAGACAATATGAAACAGTAAAATGGAAATTGTGGAGTAGTGGAAAGAAAGAAAACTAAAGTAACATAAAAGTTTTTATGATCTGTAAAGCATTCTCTTAGGTTCCTACCATTGTGAGAGGGGGGCAGACACTAAGAGGATGACAAATGGAAAATGGGGAGGATCTGAAAGGATTATTGACAAGATGTAACTCTTCAAGATTAGCCAACCATGAGATACATAACGATTAATGTAAAACCAAATCAAAAACACCCATGGCAAAAGTTGATAACAAAAGAATAAGGGAAATCAATGATATTATACTAACTAGAATGGAAATGAGTAGGGAAGTGAGATTCTACTACCTAGGGTTTAGAGGGAAAGTATTACAACAACATCTAATAGTGGTGGCACAAATTAAACAACGTGTAAGACAATTGAGTGATACAAAATCATTTAGTACCGATTATTGGGGTTTCTTCAAATTCATCCAAATATAGATGCAAGATAGGCAAAGAATCCCTTATGAATCAGTCAAACAATATATAAATCACATAACATTCATGGTTAATAAATACTATACATTTATGGAAGCAGTGGACCCTTGGACATTTTGGATTCTCAGGCTACCATATGAGATCACCACAGAAGAAATAAAAGCTTATGCGATAACTATGTTAAGTAAGTCCAAGGATACTTTTGTAGAGAGATTTGGGACATACAAGGGAGTAATGGAGAAAAAACATAAAAAGAATGCGGAGGATCTAAATTGGAGGAAAAAAAGAAAAAACTTCACAAACAATGGGAGATACCAACCAAGACAGGTACATTTACACCACATCCTTCATTATCAGCATCACAATCCAATGCAAAGGCTCTGTAACCCACTTCATCAACTTTGCAAGTGGCTACTTCACAACAAAATCCAAGGAGGTTAGGGAGAAGTACATATGCAATAGCTAGTGCACAAATTGTACCATATCCTACATATTCAACACAAATAGTTTCAATAGGAAGAAGGGTCGCATTAGAAACCCTTGTACAATTAAGTGCAAAGAAAAATAAAGCACTTATATAGAAGCAACATGCTAAAAGGAAGAAAAATCAAACTTTTGTAGAAGAAATTGAAGAGGAAGAAGGGGAAGAAGATGTCTCACAAGTACAAAAGATAAAGAAAAAAAAGCAAACAGAAGAATAACCCCCCAAGAACCATTGAGAATTGATGCAATAGTAAATGGAATAGAATGCCATAGCTTATTGCAAAAAAAAACATTACACAATGATGTCTCCACTAAAAGTAAGAAAATAATAGAAAGGTAAATAATAATATATATGATTAAAAAAATAAGAGAGTAGATGAAATATTAGAAAGGTTACCAAAGGACCTAGTAGTAGCATTGAGACAAAATAGAGAGAAAACCTTGTAGCTAGAAGAGGAATTGAGACAACAAGCTATTGATGGGGTAGGTACCTCTATATCCACAGAGGAGAAAGATAAGCTATCCCAATTACAAGCTAAGGAATTGAGGGCAAAGTAGAGGATTGATACCCTGATAAATATGGAACAAGAAGATAGGGACAATATTCAACAAGAAATAGAACAATTAACAAATAAACTATATGATACAATGAAGGAGGGAGACAAAAATGTAGAACAACAAGAGATATCCTCTCTGCACAATGCACAAGAAGAAGAATAAAGGGTATCTCCTCCTCACACCATAAATACACAACAAGAAGATCAAGAAATTAGAGAGGATGCACAAAATATAGTTGATAATTAGGAAGAGGAAGAATTACAAAGATCATATAGCCAAGATGCATCCTCCTCTACATCTCCCATTCAGTCTATAAATGATTTCTTCGCACAATAGAAATAAATTCAACCTATGGTAACACCTCAGATGCTACAATTACCTTTAGTAGGAGGATAGGTAAATTTATCTAGGATCACACCTATCTAGAAGCTACAACTTGGTGACATCTTCCACTCCACAAGGAAAGAAATTTTGCAACAACATATTGAAGGTAGTGAACTACATCAAGAGGCAGTAAATTTAATTCAGAATGAGATGTTAGAGGCAAAAAGGCACACAAACCTACCTCTCACATAACAACTGAGAAAGTTAATGGAGAGCTTCAAGGCCCATTCTAGCTACCTAGAGAATAAGGAAGAACAACGCATAGCTAAGCAAATGAATAAGAAAATATTAGCAGAAGCATCAAATTAATGTCCTAAGGCACATACTATACTAGAAACACAAATAAGAAGCATCTAACAGGGCATGGAGGAAGAAATGTATTGTATCAGTTTTCTCTGCAGTGGCCTACCACTACTAAAAAATATTAAGGACCAAATAGATGCACTAGAAGCACAAATAACACAGGTAGCCACCACATATGATTAGGTAGAAAAGATACTAATGGAGCAATAAGGGCACAAGTAGAGTCATTACACACTCAAATCCAATAGTTCCAAGACCAGAGGGAATAAATAAAGGCACAAATAAAGAAACTAAGGGAAGTAGTAAGCTTGAGACTGCCATTTTCATAGAGCCTAAGTAGACAACCTAGAAGATTCAAATTCCTGCTACACTAGGAGATGCGGAAGATACATATGTACAAATAGAGAGCCAAGCTCAAATTTTGACATTAGCTGAGAAGCAATGGGACACAACTCTAGCTTAGCTCAAATTCATCTATAAGAATATCCTACCTTCAAGATGAACAGACCATATCTTGAGGACAAGACATAATTTTAAAGCGGGAATGATGTTGGCTGAAGACATGGCAAGCAATTGATCCTACTATAGGTTACTATAGATGGCATGTGGAGGAAATAGCTAACATACAAAGAGGTATTTTGGGAAAAGACACACCTCTATATAATATATAGATAGGATATATGATGTATATGAAAGAGCAAGTACTAGAGAGAGTGTAAGAATGTAATAAGAGAGTAAGAATATGTAAAGGGTAAAGACTTAGACCTGCTAGATGTATATGATTATATGATGATGAATATTATATATATATATATATATATAGTAGAGTTATAAGGGTTAATCTATGTCTATGTGTATATCTTGAATACTTATTTTTGATCTAATTTTACTGCATATTACATTTCCTTACTATTTCATTAGGATTCTCTCACTATATGCTCGGGTTATAAACTAACTTTAGAGATTTGACTGAGGACTAGATCTCTAGACTGGTTCCTTCCCATTTCTTTCCAACATTGAGCACACTCTATTATAAGGTTAGGGAATTGGTTTGGAGTAGGAAACTCTTTAGCTTTAGCTATTCCATTGGAAACTCATTTTTTCTCCTTCTCAATATGATTGCATCCATAAATCCTCTCTTTGAAATCATCAATGTCCACATGGACTAAGTTTGTGTCAGCCACATTGTTTAAAATTGAAGTAATTTTGGAGGCAAGGAAAATCCTTTTGACCTCATACTTCATGTATTTTACTCTAGACATTTACTCTGAAAAAAAGATCATAATAAATATTCTCCCTAAAACTCATTTTATTGAGTCATTTATGTAGAGATTTAATATCTAGAAGGATATCAAGAACTTAAAAGATTACATATGTAATTTCCTCTCTAAAACCCAATTTGAGAATAAATGTAATAATCTCCCAATTATTAGTCCACATAGGAAAATAGGGATTACAAGCACATGCAAAAAATTTAATCCATTAAGCATATATAGGGAGATTTCAATACATCTAGAGGTGAGCATAACCTCTGCAATCTTTTATCTACCCAAAATTTGAAATGTTTGCAAGAAAATGATGGTTAGAAGGATGTAATAAAAGTGTGATTTGGCCTTGTGGGGGGTTCAAAGATCCTTAATAATTAATTTCCTAAAATGCAGGAGTTTGGAAGAGAAAACGATGTGGGAAAAATTAGGTAGTTAGAATATATCCACATCTAGGTAAAAAAACTCTATGAATCACTTTCATTAATGATTTGTGGGAATCTTGCAAGGTTTTGGATCTTGTGGGACAATGATTTAAAGACAGAAATATCTGAGGCCCTAACAAAATCCTACAAAATTTACCATAAGGATTGGTTTAGAGGGATGAAAGGACAGACATGTAACCACTAAAAAAGTGTAGGAGCCTATGTGGTAACTTGATGATAGGTTGTAGTCCTAAAAACATACATGTAAGCATGCAAATATGACCTTTTAGTAGTATTCCCCTTGGCAACATCTGGATTGATGTTCTTTACTTTGTTTGTACCTCCCATGTCTCTTAGCTGACCTTCCAAGGTCCTAGACACTATTTTCCTAGTCACCTAACTCGTCTTTAACAAACCACTACTATTGGCTTCTAGCCTTGATGGCATGACTAATCCACTTTGCAAGAGGGGATATCCATCTTTCCTAGGACCTTTCCCATCCATTCTTTCTTCCACATCCATCTGACTCAATTTCCAATTACCTACAAAACCTTATGGGCTTGAGAGACTAATAAGATACCTTGAAAAAATGATTTGAAACTATAATTTTGAAACAATTTCATGAAAAACAATGGCACCAATGCATAGTGCTTAAAAAAATTTGCAATTTCTAAAAATTGACACCCAAAAGGTGGACGTATGTGCTCGAATGAGCTCTCAAAAGTTCCATATGACCTATTCAAACCATTCTCTCTTGGTTGCCCCTATCATTCTAGGATCCCCCATGGGTGACCTTCCATTTCTAGTGGATCCCCCATATTTTCCCTACCCTAGTGAACTAGGTGACCCACTCTCTTGAAGTCCTATAAGTTACAGTCTCTAGGTCTTGAAGTCATCTTTAGCCCCTAGTACCCATCTCAGCCCCTAAAACCACATGCAAAAAGCTATTCCCTATGGGTTTCTCAATTTGATCCTACATTTTTAGTAAATCCCCTATGGGTGACCTTGCTTGGAAAATTGGGGGATCCTATCATGTTTTGATACATATGTTTCTCTTTAGTTTGAGCCCAAAATAGCTTTATTTTTTCTCTAATTTGTATGGCTCTTTGACCCTAACTAAGCCTAATCTATTTCTAACTTATTATAAGCTCCTATTCACTCTAATCTTATCTCCCACTAATGTATTCTTATCTCCCTATCAATCTCATGCTAACTCCATTATTCCTCCAGTGATAAGATTTCAAGCCCTATTCACTCCCTAATCAACCTAGTTCACTATTCAATCAATTTTGTTAACTCTCCAATCAAAAGAGTAAACTCTCCAATTCATTCCACCATTCATGTGCTTCTCACAACAAGAAATACTCCTCACCTCTTCGTTATTTCTCAAGTCTAATAATTTTCTTCTCATCGTTACAAGCGTATTCAAGATTCTTCAATATCCCTTGATCTTCTTAGTTTCTTTAGTTTTCCAAAGCTGCAAATCATTCCTTAAGAGGAAAACTAATTGCTGTACATTCATTCATGGTTTTCTTTTTTCTCTCCATAGCATTCATTTGCTCATTACAGGGCTTTGTGATCCTTTTGCTTTCTTAGTTTATTTGTCCAAGCTTCAATAGCTTCATAGCATTATTATAGTCACTAGTTGCTTCCAAAAATCCCAATCCATAGTGCTCTCATTGCTTCCATAGCTTGAATTTTATCATAATATCATCATTGCTCAACCCACATTTAAATCAATTACTTCAATATTCATTCCTATTGCCAAAAGGAGGTCCCCATTACTCTTGAGGAGAGGAGGTCGCCACCAAAGAGACTTCTAAGGATACACTGGGATCATGTACCAAAGTGATACCATGTTTTCCATGCTTTCAAGTAGTTAATTAGGTCACACTCTTGCTCTTGGGAAAGAAATCTTTGTGTTTCTCTTTCCTTGATAGCATTTATTTTGATTTAACAAGATTAATATTTCTTAGATTAAATTTCAATTCATAGATTATATTTCAATTTTTGTAATTTTCAAATTAATAGATTAGATTCAAAAAATAATTCACAAAAATACCAAAAAATAGGATTAGATTGCATTTGAGAAAACTCATATAGTTGCATTCATATTTCCATTTCTAGTTAATTAGAGGTTTTTTTAATTCAAATTGGAAAAAAAAAAAATGCATTCATAGTAGTTCCATACATAAAAAATATTAGACATGCCAGGCTACTGAGGGGGGGTGAATCAGTATCTAAACAATTCTTCAAATTTAACAACTTCAACTTATCCAAAGTAGATCAGAACTTAAACATCACAACATTAACATGAACATAAAAGATTAACACAATGCACAAAAACACATAACACCAGATATATGTGGAAAATCCTAGAAGGGAAAAACCACAGTGAGGATTAACTCACAATATATGAAGCTCAATTAAAAACTTTGTTTTAGGGGCTTTAACCCAAGGAAGATACTACTCCCTAAGTAACTTTGATTTACGGTAACTCCCGATGAAGATTGTACTCCCTAACGACTTTGTTTTTGGGGCTTTAACACAAGGAAGCAACTACTCCCTAATCTAAGAACAAACTCATAAATATATAAAGTATGCCAATCTTTCAACTGTCTGAAAACTACCTTTGAAGCTCACACATGATGATTGCACTTTTGTCTCTTAACACTTTATTTTGAAGATATGATCAGTCAAGCACACTCTATACTTGATCACTATCTCAAATAAGTATTCAAGATGAATCCAAATAGCATCAACATCTACTCTTTCTCCCAATGTTGCACATTAAAAAGTATTTATTCTGCTTTTGTCTGCTTGCGATCCTTTTCAATCAATCTACAATCATACCCTTGGTATTCAATTTGATCTACTATTTATACATGATATTACATTGATTACATAGCTTGTTGGCTAGATTAAATATGAAAAATAAATTTACAGGTTAGCCATAAAATACACATTATGAAACATGTAGAAGATAGGTCTAATTAGGACAACACATTACACTAGCAGAATACTCAAGCCTTGTAGACCCAAACACTTGCTTAACTAGGTCCAAAACATCATTCATAGCTTCAAACATCAAGGAATTACCTCTGCACACTCTTCTCATTTTAAATTAGGACAACTTTAAGGTAAGCTCATGAAAACATGAAGAGTAATGATCATATCAACTAGGAAAACTTGTACGGCGCTGGAAACAAGAAAGATCTTTGTGAAGCTCTTCCAAATGAGACCACATGACTCTTACAAAATCCCCAAACACTCCTTTTCAAACACACATCAAAGAATTATTCCATACACCTTCAATCATTAACTATGAGAGCACATTATTATTCAGAACACACTACAACATGTTATCAATTTAAAAGCTGAGTTGCGGACCACCAAGAAGCTTGAAACAAGAAAGAAACATGAAATGTACATTCAATACTTTGTACATAAAATCACAAGGTCAATCATTTACTTCTAGAGGAAAGAGGAGCATTCTAGTAGGTCTTCAACACTACTCCATTTTGCCACATCAGATAGTAGTACTTTATTAATCATAACTTTTGCTATGGAAGGAATGGTGGTCTGGAACTTTGGAAACAACACATTTACCATCCTCTAAACATAGATCAAGAACTGCATAGACATATCTGCAAACATGGAGGAATGCAGAGCATTCCATTCACCTTTCAACATCATATTATACTATCAGAGTCTGAACCAAAACTCAATCACTTATATCTTTCACTGGAAAAGAGCAAGCACTATGAAACTTAGGATTTTTCATATTTACATCATGGTCAACTTAAATCTTGAAACACAAGACCATAGCTTCAAAATTAGAGGAATGTGGAGCATTCCAATATCATGCTAGAAACATCTTCACACAACCCACACTATCTTCAACCTGCTTTTGGAGGCCAAGTCTTCTTTGCATCACCATATACAACTCAAGATTAGTAAGAATGATCATGAAACATGCTTCAAAATAGGAACACATCCTTAGCATTAGCAACAAAACTTGATTCTTCTAATTCATATTGATTAGGCTTCAATCTCAACTCTGCTTTGATTAGGAATGTAACTTTTAGGACCTCCAATGATTTTCTTTCTCTTTCTTAGGAGCATGACATCGAACCATGAATAGTTCTCTTACTCTTATGATAGTGTTGACATCATTTTATACTATGTTGGCATCAATGTATGCTGCTATGTTGACATCAATGACAAGAGATATGGCCAACAATCTCCCCCTTTGTCATTGATGGCAACATATGCTCCTCCTTAGACTCTCTCCCCCTTTGACATCAAGGACAAAGGGATCCAATACCTAATCATTCTCTCCCTTTCATCAATAATCATAAATCTATAAACTTTTTCTTGCAAGCTCCCCTATCATCAATCACCACTAACTACTCCCCCTTAGAGGTACCCATCATTAGTCTAGGATAAAGATATAGCATGAACTCTCCCTAGACAGATGCACATTTTGCATCTCAGAAAGGAGGGAAAATTACCCCTAACCTCTGCCAGATATTCTCAAAAGTTTCCTTTGCAAGAGCCTTTGTGAAAATGTCTGCAATCTGATCCTTAGTTGGAACATATTTCAACCTCAATTCCTTATCTACAACCTTCTCTCTCAAAAAGTGATACTTGATTGCTATATTATTGGTTCTTGAATCCATCAATGGATTCTTGGAAATATTAATAGCACTTGTATTATCAAATAAAATTAGAATAGGCTCATCATACAATACCTTGATATCCTTCAAAGTTTTCTTCATCCACAATGCTTGAGTGTAGCAAGAGGTTGTTGCAATATATTCTGCCTCTACAATTGATAAGGACACTAAATCTTGCATCTTTCTCTACCATGAGACCAATCTACTTCCTAGAAAGAAAGCACCACCACTTATACTTCTTCTATCATCAACACAACTAGCCCAGTCAACATCAATGTATGCACTGAGATCAAAGTCATTACCTTTTGGATACCATAGACTATAGTCTGGAGTTCCTTTCAAGTATCTCAATACCATTTTCGCTTCCTTCTCATATGTTTTCTTAGGATTGGCTTGATATCTGGAAATCACACATACCACATGCATGATGTTAGGGGGTCATCCCACAATAATGGGTTACACTTTTTGGCCAAACTTGACATTGAAATCAACATTTTGAACTAAATCCTCACTTTTTGACACCTGTAGCCACTAAACCATTAGGAATTTGAAGACGATGTGAACTAGTGATTTGTGAGATTTTGTTTATAGATTCTAAATATATATTTTAAAAAAAAAATTGGAGTTAAATTGTAAATTTTTTTTGTGTCTCCTTTGATAACTAGTTTTTAATAGTAAACAACATTTTTTTAAAGTGATGTGTATTCTGTAGCACATAACTTTTTTTCTACAAAGGATAAATTCTTATTCTTTTTAATTTAAATTGGTAACACTGATATATAGGGCATGCATTTGGTTTTATAATGTTTTGTTGAATATTTTTTTGTTTTTAATTAAGTTTTGAAGTCAAACCAGTTATAATTTAGACATAAGTGTATTCTATAAAATATTACTTTTTCTATATGTATCAAAATTCAATTATTTTTGTTGAAACAAGGACATCAATATCTAGGGCGTAGATATTTTTCAGAATTTTTTTTCGTTAATTTACTAATTTTCCATGTGTGTAGAGTAGAGAACTTGATGTTTGGTGAAAAACCTACATTGGGAAGAAATAAAAAATAAATTAATTTGATCCCCCAAAAGGTAAATCAAAAGTGATTTTTTATTAGCATTTTGATAGGTGTAGAGGAAACTCCATTATGGGTATGGTTTAAAACTAGAGAGGTTCTATCCAAAGGGGTTTGATCAAACCCTCTTCAATTAAAATCCTTTAAATGGAACCTTTCAAGGCTTAAATCATTATATTTTCTAAAAACATGTGATTTTAGTAAAAATCAGGATGTCCCAGAAAGTGTAACCCATTATTGTGGAAGCACCCCAGGTCTGGATGCAGTCAAATACAACAATTCTCCAATCATAGACCTATAAACAGTCTGATCCACCTTTGTAGACTTGTCATCTTTACTTAAGTGGCATCTAGTGACCATGGGAGTACTCATTGGTTTTGAATCCTCCATACCAAACTTCTTCAATAATTCTTTGACATACTTAGCTTGAGAAATAAAGATACCATCATTTAGCTAGGCAACTTAAAGACCAAGGAAGAATGACAACTCACCAATCATAGACATCTCAAATTCTTTTTCCATCTCCTTGGCAAACTTCTTACACATGTCATCATCTCCACCAAAGATTATGTCATCAACATAGACAACTATCAATATCATATCTCCTTCCTCCTTGATGTAAATATTGGTATCTGTAGTACCTTTGTTGAAACCCCACTAAAGTAAGTACTTATCCAATCTAGCATACCATGCTCTAGGGGCTTGTTTGAGCCCATACAGAGACTTCTTTAGGCTACATACTATGTCAGGATCTTTTGATATATAAAAACCGTATGGTTTCTCAATGTAAACCTCTTCCTCTAGATCACCATTTAGAAATGTTGAATTGACATCCATCTGATATACCTTGAAATTCTTGTTTGCAGTAAGAGCAAGGAACATCCAAATTTCCTCCATCCTTGCTACCAGAGCATAAGTCTCCTCAAAATCAATACCTTCTACATGAGTGCATCCTTTGCATACTAGTCTTTCTTTGTTCCTCACAAATTCACCATCCTCATTTAGTTTGTTCTACAATACCCACTTTGTTCCTATAATATTCTTATTGGCTGGTATGGGATCCAATTCCCATGTCTGATTCTTCTCAATCTGATCTAGTTCTTCTTCTATTGCTTTTATCCATTCATCATCCTTGTTGGCTTCGACAAAGGTCTTAGGTTCCACCTTTGATAATAAACACAAGTTTACTTGTTCTTATGTCTTAGTAAACCTTCTCCTTGTTAACACACCTTCATTTTTGTATCCAATGATCTATCTTAGTGGTTCTTCTAGACATACATTGCCGGGGTCTTAGGTATCTATTTAGGTTCTTGTTCCTTTTCTTCTTGTACTTCTTGTACTTCTTCATCTTCAATACAAGGAAATATATCAGATCCAATATCCTCTAAACCCTATGTGAACTGATACAAGTCTTCATCTACTTTGACATTTTTGCTTTCAATCATCTTTCCCAACCCTTTTTTGTAGCATCTATAGGCCTTGATTTTGGTTGAGTAACCAAGAAAGATTCCTTCATCACATCTTGAGTCAAACTTTCCTAGATCTTCATCTCTTTTGATATAATTTTTTCTACCAAAGGTCTTGAGGTATGTGATAGAGGGAGTGTTAGAATGTGTCAAACAACTAAGAGGGGGGTGAATCAGTTGTCCCAAAAACTCAAACACTTTTGCACTTTAACATTAATAACTTGTCTGCACTTATTATGATTAAAAAAATGCATAAAATCAAAAACTTAAACTCAGATGCAACATTAAACACAAGAGACACCAGATTTTTATGTGGAAAACCCCAAGGTAGGAAAAAAACATGGAGAGTATTATCTCTCAAGATATATGGCAATCTTTAAAAAATGATGTTCATGCTTGGTCACTCCACAGGCCTAGAACATATTGGCTCACTACCATGAAGTACCACTAGGTTTAGCAGGCTCACTACCTCAACCCTAAACCTAGAAAGATTACAATAAGGGTTGTTGAACCCTAAGGGTTGTTAAACCCTACTGGCAGCTCACTACTAGGCTCACTGCCAAAATCACCATCTTCTTCATGTCTGAGATTAATACATTCAAGTACAATAATTCCTCTGCTCTGCTCTACCTTGCTCTACCTTATCTTCTTGTCTCTTTCCTTATCTTCCCATTTCTGCACAAGGACATCTTTTCCATGATTCAATTACAAGTATTTACACACTTCATCAACCTTGGAATGATCATCAAGGTTGGCATTACAATCATCAACCATTGGAACAATCTCTAAGGTCAGTATTACAAACATTTACAAAATAGGTCTTGACCTAATACAAAATTATGCTAAGGATTTGTAGTATAGATCTATGTGGATCATGCCACACCTTAGCTGGGACTCAAACAAATCTTCCAAGCCATAACAGACTTCCAAAATCTTCAAGGGATCTCCAAAGTTACTAGAATCAACCAAGTCAGCTAAGACTGGTTACACGCTACGTTATTTGGGAATAATCTTCAAACACGATCCCATTTCCTTAACATGGACCAATGCAAAGGTAGGAACATGATCAAGAGGAATCCACAAGCACGTTGAAATCATCAGTAGCAACCGCACAAATTCAAACCACTTTATTCATGAGATTCATCACACTAGAGCACATGAACTTCACTGTCTTCAACTGTCATAAAAGAAAGATAGCTTGCGGACCACCAAAACATGAACCATTACAATTGTAGGCACTTATCATCATCCTAGACTTCCCTTTATAACCTCAGAGAAAAACAATTTAATGGGGAGGTATGTGGAGCAAAATACTTTCTCCTTGTCACCAGAGAATAATTAGAGAAAGCAAGTTTTACTCTGGTGAGTGCAACTCTCTCAATTCTTGACATCAGAGGCTCAAACTTAGGATTTAGCATCTTCATACATCCCTTTAAATAACTTCCAATCCATAGACCAAGATCTTACAGCAACAAGAAATGTGGAGTAATCTACCAGACTATTCTTCAACATACAACTCACTATCTATACTGCACTTCATTGTAACTCACTTGTTTCTTCCAGAGAGGCTAATTTTCTCAATATCCTCAACATAAAAAGCTTCTAAACAAGTAATAGAATAGGACATAGTTGACTCTAATGACAACAAAGATATTTTGACATCAATGACAACATTAATTAGGCACATAGTTGCAACAATCTCCCCCTTTGTCATTGATGGCAACATATGATGTGAAAAGTTGTAACAGCCATCAAGAGAAGATTCTCCCCCTATCTCTTTACACATCTACACTCTTTCTTTCTAAGTTTTTCACATGACTTATCTCCCCCTTTCACATTAATGGAAAAGGGCACATACTGCACTCTTCTGCTCTAATTCAATATTACTTCCAAACTCTCTGACTACTGCCCCTGAGAAGTAGCCCTAAAAGCATCAATCTAGATCTGAAGAAGGAACTCTAAACACCACCGAACTGATGCACTCTTGTGCATCTTAGTTTAGAGCACAAGGGGTAATGACCCCTAATTTTTCTTTGAGATACTCAAAAGTATCTTTAGGCAGTAGTTTGGTGAAAATGCCAACAATCTGGTGTTTTGTAGATACATATTCCAACTTGACTTCATTCTCTGTCACTTTTTCCTTGAGAAAGTGATATCTTATGGATATGTGCTTTGTCCTTGAATTCATTACTAGATTCTTTGATATGCTTATGACACTTGTATTGTCACAAAAGATTGTAATTAGATCTTCAAACACAACTCTGATGTCCTTTAATGTGTGCTTCATCCACAACACTTGAGTACAAATACATGCTGCTGTAATATATTCTGTTTCTATAGTGGATAGAGATATTAAGTCTTATTTTTTGCTTATCCAAGATACTAGCCTTTTTCTGAAAAAGAATGCACCTCCACTTGTAGTTTTTCTGTCATCTACATCTCTGGCCCAATTTACATCTGTGTATGGCCTCGGAGTGAAATCATTGTCCTTTGGATACCACAAACCATAATCCATTGTGCCTTTCAAATATCTTAGAATTCTCTTGACTACCATCACATGTGACTCCTCAGGCTCTGCTTGAAATCTTGCCATAAGACAAACTACATGCATTATGTCAGGTTTGGTTTGAGTCAGATAAAGTAATCTTCCAATCATAGATCTGTACCTTTTCTAATCTGCCATAGGTGAATCATCATTTTTGCTCAACTTATAGCTGGTTATCATGGGAGTATTTACCATTTTAAAGTCTTCCATCCCAAACTTCTTTAACAACTCTTTCACATACTTAGACTGAAAAATGAAGATACCTTTATCTGATTGATTTATTTGCAGACCTAAAAAGAAATTCATCTCACCAAACATGGACATTTCAAATTCACTTTGCATTTCTCTAGCAAAAACTATGCACATACCTTCATTGCACATAAAGATGATGTCATCAACAAATACTGCAACAATTAGGATTTGTTCATTGTTGATCCTAAAATAGAGATTACTATCGGTGGTACCCTTGGTGAATCCTAACTAAATTAGATACTTATCCAACCTAGTATACCAGGCCCTAGGGGCTTGTTTTAACCCATACAATGCCTTCTTCAATCTACATACCATGTCACCTTGATGTGATGATTGGAATCATTTTGGTTGTTCAATATCGATTTCTTCTTCCAACTCTCCATTCAAGAATGTAGACTTTACATCCATCTAATATACCTTAAAATCTTTGTAGGCTACAAATACCAGAATCATTTTAATAGCTTCAATCCTTGTCATTGGTGCAAATGTTTCCTCAAAATCTATTCCTTCAACTTGAAAGTATCCTTTACATACCAACCTTACTTTGCTTCTTACTACTTCACTATTCTCATTCATATTGTTTCTGAAAACCCACTTGGTACCAATTACATTTTTATCTGTTGGTCTCAGAACAAGATCCTAGGTCTGATTCTTCTCTATCTACATCAATTATTCTTTCATAGCATTTATCCAATTCTCATCATGCAAGCTTCAATCACAGTCTTAGTTCAATCTTGGAAATTAGACAGAAATTTACTTGTTCTTCTATAGCTCTTCTTCTGGTTAGGATTCATTTACTCTTATCTCCTATGATTTGATCTTCAAAATGATTAAGTTTTACATACCTTGGTGTCTTGGTAGCACTTTTTGGGGCTTGATCCTCTTCATTTGAGTTATCTTCATGTTGCACCATTTTTGAAACATCTGGTTTATCTAATTCATATCCACTTAATTCTGGAGACCTTTCCTTGCTTTCATCGACTTTGACATTTGCACTCTCAATGATCTTACTTATCCTCTTATTATAACACTAGTAGGCATTACTCTTGGTTGAGTAACCAATGAAGATTCCTTCATCACACCTAGCATCAAACTTGCCTAGATCTTCTTCTCTTTTGATATAACATTTTCTATCAAAAACTTTGAGATATTTCACAATAGGAAATTTACCATACCACAATTCATAAGGAGTCTTAGAATTGTTACCTTTGACTTGGACTCTATTTAGGATATATACAGTAGTGAGAATTACCTCTCTCCAATATACTTCCAGAAGATCAGCTTCCTTCATCATTGTTCTAGCAGCTTCTTGAACTGTTCTATTTTTCCTTTCAATGACTCAATTTTGTTGTAGAGTTCTAGATGCAAATAACTATCTCTTTATCCCATGTTCTTCACAAAAGATATTGAATTTATTTGATGTGAACTCTCCTCCTCTATAAGACTTTAAACATTTGATCTTCAAATCTATCTCATTTTCAACCATTGCCTTAAATGCATTGAACTTGTCAGATTTAGGACAGACAACTAAGAGGGGGGGTGAATCAGTTGTCCAAAACTTTCTTCCAATTAAACACTCAAATCCACTTTGTAATTCAGCAGCATAATAATAAATCAATCATGGAAACATAATGCATTAAATCAAGAGCAGAAACACATTAACACATAAGACATCAATATTTTGACGTGGAAAACTTGGTTAAGGGAAAAACCATGAGGTGACTAACCCAAGATTGTATTCTTTATTAGAAGAATAGAAAGAACAAAATGGCACATGCCAATTAGGGCTCACTGCCCGAGCACACTACTCACAAGAGGGTCACTGCCTACAGGAGACACACTGTTTACAAAATAATAAGTATTACATACTTGAATTAAAGAATAGCATCTTCACCATGCTTGAGTCAGTTTTATTTAAGCCCAATACTTTTGCTCTGCCTTTCTCTCTTATCCTCTCTACCACACTCTCATCACCACAAGATTCATTTGAAATGACTTTGTAATTCCTTATTTATACAAGACATCGACTTAAGGATAATCATCCAAGTCGGCAAACATTACAGAGCAAATACATAAATACAACATAACTAATTACAAATAGACTATACATGGATCAACACATTGTTGGCCACATATATTTGTGATTTTAATCTTCTTTTAGGAACACACCATTCTTCATAGAACATCTCCAAGATCATCCTCAGGATGTGTAACTCATCTGGTCATCCTGACTTGGGAAGAACATCATCATCCGAAAGTAATTCTTCAATTTTAGGCTCAATCTTCAATGTGGACCACCAACACAAACTGGACACAATCCAAAGATCTCCACAAGATTTCCTGAACCACCAAGAACATCCACACTACTACTTATTGGAATCATTCTCTCCTTCATCTGGAACCTCAAGAACATAGTCTGCCATCACTGTCATATTAGAAAAGATGCTTGCGAATCTCCAGACCATGAACCAATTGAGTTGTCAATTCATATTGACTTCCTAAACACCCCCCCAAATCTGCAGAACAAGATATTGCATTTTCGAAGCTCACTGGACCTATCTGTGTCACTTTGTCACCTTTGAACACCTGCCAGAACCAGTTTTACTTAAGAGGCCATAACTTCTTCAGATCTTCATGCAGACCTCTAAGATCTTTAATAGTTCATCATAAGACACATATCTACAAACCCTTTGATGTGCATTCTCTGGTTTTCATCTTAGCTAGGATCTTTACTTCACTGACTTCACTATTCTTCTCTATTCCTAATAGGACTAATTTTCTCAATATCCTCAGCATGCAACTCATCCAATCCTTATCATCAATACAATAGGAGTATGTTGACTTCAATGACAACACCGGTTAGGCCCATACTTGCAACAATCTCCCCCTTTGTCATTGATGGCAACATATGATTGGAAAAATTGTTTTAACCATCAAGACAAGAACTTCCTCTTACTAACACAACTCCCCCTATCAAAAACAACCATTCACATGTCTTCTCTTCCTTTACTTCTCCCCTTTTGACTAGAAACCACTTGTTTTTCACATGTCTTCTCTCCCCCTTTGACATCAATGGCAAAGGGTACATACTTGCATCACTTTATAATCATACTAGCTACTCCCCCTAAGTGGTAGCTTCTCAAATATCAATCCGGATCACAAGATATGACTGTGAGATCCACGGACTGATGCACATTAGTGCATCCTAATTTAGTATTGGAGGGGTAATAACCCATAACTTCTCCCTGAGATACTCAAAAGAGTCCTTAGGTAGAGGTTTAGTAAAGATATCTGTAATCTAATCTTTGGAAGGCATAAACTCCAATCTGACTTCATTCTTGTTCACTTGCTCTCTTAAAAAGGGAAACTTGATGGATAAATGTTTAGTTTTTGAATGCAACACTGGATTGTTTGAAATATTTATTGCACTTGAATTATCATAGAAGATTGTGATAGGTTCCTCATACTCCACTCTGATGTCTCTTAGCATTTGCTTCATCAACAAAACTTGAGTGCAACTACCTACTGCTGCAATATATTCTGCTTTTGTAGTGGACAGAGATATTGCCTCTTATTTCTTGCTCAGCCAAGAAACCAATCTCTTCCCCAAAAAAGAATGCTTCACCACTGGTACTCTTTCGGTCATCCACATCTATATATGCATGAATAGAGAAATCATGATCTCTAGGATACCACAGACCAAACTCAACTGTCCCTTTTAGATATCTAAAAATCCTCTTGATCACTATGACATGAGATTCTCAAGGATCAGCTTGGAATCTAGCAACAAGACCAACAACATTCATAATGTCAGGTCTAGTTTGGGTGAGATACAACAACCCTCCAATAATTGACCTATACTTTTTCTGATCAGCCTTAGGTGAGTCATCATCTTTGCTCAATTTACATCTAGTTGCCATGGGAGTACTCATTGGTTTTGAGTCTTCCATCCCAAATTTATTCAACAATTCTTTCAGATATTTGGTCTAAGAAATGAAGATTCCTTTGTTTGTTTGAATGATTTGTAGACCCAAAAAGAAATTCATTTCCCCAAGCATGGACATCTCAAATTCACTTTTCATTTGATTTGCAAACATTTTGCACATACTATCTCTTCCTCCAAAAATGATATCATCAACAAACACTTCAACAATCAAGATATTTTCATGATCAATTTTGAAGTACAAATTATTGTTAGCAGTACCTTTATTGAAACCAATCTTCAAAAGATTCTTATACAATCTTTCATACTAGGCTCTTGGGGCTTGTTTGAGTCCATATAGTGCTTTCTTCAACTTGCAGACCATATCACCATGATTAGATAATTGAAATCCATCCAGTTGTTGAATGTATACTTCTTCTAAGTCACCATTCAAGAAAGTAGACTTGACATTCATCTGATATACTTTGAAGTCCTTGAAGGTAGCAAAGGCAAGAAATAACATGATTGCTTCAATTCTAGCCACTAGAGCAAAAGTTTCTTCAAAATCAACTCCTTCTATTTGGGAGTAATCCTTGCAGACCAATCTATCTTTGTTTCTGACTACACCAATTTCATTCAGTTTGTTCCGGAAGACCTATTTGGTTCCAATCACATTCTTGTTTCTAGGTCTGGGAACAAGATCCCAAGTGTGATTTTTCTCAATTTGCATCAGCTCTTCCTTCGTTGCTTTAGTCCAACTTTCATCATTGCAAGCTTCATTTACTGTCTTAGGTTCAATCTTTGAAATCAGACAATACTCTTCTGAATCTTGAGCAATCCTTCTTCTTGTTTGTACACCTTTGCTTTTATCACCTATGATCTGATCTTCAGAGTGATTCAGTCTTATATACTTGGGAACTTTGGGAGTTTCTTGCACTTCTAATTCTTGAACAGGCTCATTCAAACTTATCTCTTCTTCCTAATTTACCAGATCAGTTTTGATGCAGAGGCATCCACACTATAACCTTCGCATATAGCATGGATGTCTGCAGCCCATCCTCATCATCATCATCATCGCCATCATCATCATATTCCGCTTTACACTATCAGCATCATCATCATGTTTCCTAAAACCAACAGCATCATCATATTTCAGATGATCACACTTATCCTCCTGCCGACTACCGTTCACCTCCTCCATTTTCCGCCTAACATCATCATCATGATGTTCAACTAACGCAAACATCCTCCTGTTGCACTGTTCATCGGGCGCCAAGCTCCATCGGCATCATGATAAGCAACACTTCCTTCGTCAGCAGGATAACCAATATCTAGTTGCCCCAAAGATCCTGATGACGACCACTTCAGCACCTTTCCTTCGATGCTCCGCTAGCCGACGACACAAGCAACAGCATCATGATATACTTTATCCGGTTCTCTCGAAACCTCCTGATGATGCTAATACAACCTTCTGCCGATACCCAAACACTTAACAACGGCAGGATAAACTCGCATAGGGGGATATCTCAATATCCTGATGACGATGACGTCATATCCTGATGACGATGACGTCACCCAATATCCTGATGACTTCTTCAACACTTAGTCAAAAACACAAACTTTCACTCTCGCATCTACTCGCGATACGCGGATGATTGGCACTCCCGATAGATGATCCTGATGCCGATACGCTCCTCCTCGGCTCCTCCTGATGATGATCACCCCGACGAACTCACACTTCATGCACTCGAAAACATCATGCTCTCCTCCACTTATCCGGATGACGATATCTGAACTGACTGCAGGATATTTGCTGAAATATCCTGATGATGCCGTTTTCACCGATTTCCAGCCTTAGCAAAATTTTACTTCGCCGATCCTCCAGGGATGACCCGATCCACTCTCAGGGTGATCTTCCACACTCGATCTTATCAGCTCGACCTAGCACATGCCCATGCTAGGGTCTTCAACATCTTTCAGCCGCGATCCTGCACACCTGCATGCGAACAGAAAACAAACTACAACCTACCCTACTGTACATTACCATTCCACTGATCAGATGAGTCAACCGGTGGAATGGATCAGTGAATCCATGAAACCACCCAAACCAGCAGATCGATTACACGAAGGAGATTAAACAGAAAATGAAACAGGATCTTTATTGATTTCAAAGATGCAATACAATGATCAATCTCTCTCTCAGTCTCACTCTCTGCAACCTAGCTCGATCGATGATATCTGTTTGTATATGCAATATCAACCGATCTCATGCTTAAATAGATTATCCTACGAGTACTACTGACCCGACTCCAAGCGGCTGGGAACTCTCCAGGCGGCTGGGAGATCCAACCGAACATACATCATGACAGCTGTTTCTTAACAAACTAACTAAAAATAGCAAAAGCCTGGTCAGCATGATCTTATCATGATCAGCGTGACCTTATTACATGCATTTGGTCTTAACAGACCTTCTTGGAAACACAAACAAGACCTAAAACTACTAACTGCCTCATGAAGGCCAGCTGTCAGGTAGGTGCTCCTGCACCATACTCCCCAACAGAAAAGAACTCATGTCCCATGAGTCTAGTATGTGGAAATCCTCCACCTCTACCCTTTGCCTTGTCAATAGTCTGACCTGCTCCAGCTTTGTCTGCTGCTGTCTCTTGGCTACTCCAAGACTTCTGAACTGTAACTTGCTTTCTGGCTAGTAAATCCTCATGCCTGTGGATGTAGGCCTTTTTCTCACATACCCTGTGTTTGTCAGGTTGCCTGACCAGAACCTCTGTCTGAACTGCCTCTTGAACTTCTGAAATGTTCAACTCTATCTTCCTGTCAATCTTTATAGGACAAGCAATAGTCCCAACTATGACAACATCCTTGTCATTCTTCTGAACTGGTTGCTGTTTGCACCCCTGTTTCTGAACCTGCTGCTGACCTCTGTCAGTCACAACTGAAACTTTCTTCAGCTTGTTGTCTTGAACAACTTCTTTTCCTGCAGTGTCCTCAACTGCCTTTATGCCTGCTCCTCTAGGCATCTGCACAAATTCCTTCTTTCCCATTAAAATGATTTGGGCTGCCTTCTGTACTGCAGCTTTTGCCTGCAATGGCATCAACTTAATAATCTTCCCATCCTTCTTGATGGTGTAGGTATTAGCATACCCATCATACAGTACCCTTCTATCAAATTGCCATGGTCTACCCAACAGTAGGTGACAACATTCCATAGGCAAAATATCACACAAAATTCTATCCTGATATGCTCCAATCTGGAGATCCACATATGCCTGTTCAGAGACAAAAAGTGATTGACTATCACTCACCCAAGATGTCTTCTAAGGGTGTGGATGTGGAATCCTTTCCAAATGCAGTTTATCCACCATTTCCTGGGATACCATGTTGTCTGTTGAACCAGTATCAATTACAACCTTACATACTTTACCTTTGCTCTTGCATGTGGTTTTGAAAAGAGCTCTTCTTTGCATCATATCCTTTGATGCCTGCAAACTAATTCTCCTTAACATCAATGATTCTCCACTCTCTGGATATCCATAATTCTCAGGACCTCTGTTTGAACTCTGTGCACTTTCTTCTACTTTCTCTTCTTGTACCAGTTGTACCCTCTTGTCACTAGTTCTATCATTTCTGGATGATGAACCTTTGTTTTCTGGACATTTGAAAGATGGATGACCAAACTCACCACAGGTGTAATATTTTCCTGAAAATGTAGTAGAACCTCTACCACCTCCAAATCTTCCTCTATTACCTTTCCATCCACCCCTGAAATCAGACTGTCCCTATCCTTTACCAGTGTCTTCTTGACCCTCATTGGCTTGCTTTTGTGCAGGGGCTGCTCCTCTTCCCCTATGGTTTCCTCTTCCTCTCATGGACTTATCATGTCCTCTATTCATCTTTTCTTCAATCCTGATTGCCATTTGATAACAATCTTCCACATTCTTAGGGTTAGCTAACACTAACTCATCCTATATGTTAAACCTTAAACCAGCCAAGTACCTAGCCACCTTTTCTACCTCATTCTCATGATGACCAGATCTCATACTTAACAGATAAAATTCCTCAGTATATGCTTTCACATCCCTGTCTTTCTGCTTTAAAAATTGCAGCTTCTTAAACATCTGGATTTCATAATCCCTTGGCAAGAATTTACCCTTGATCCTTGCTACCATCTTATCCCATGAAGTGATCTTAGACTTCCCTTGTTTCCTTCTCTCAGATTGTACATAATCCCACCATACCAAAGCATGACCTCCTAACTTGGTCTTTGCAATCTTGACTTTCTGATCCTCAGCAACATCTTCACATTCAAAGTGATTATCCAGTGCAGCAATCCAATCTAACAACTCATCTTCATTCAAGCTTCCAGTATACTTGGTAACATCAACCTTTACCTTAGGTTTTTCACTCTGCACTGCCTTTAACAGTTTTGCCAATCTCTGGTCTTCAGCATCCAGATCTTCAGCTACCTCTTCATACTCTTCAACAGTATCTTCATCTTCTTCAGACTCACTGTCTTCCACTTCCCTCTTTTTGTTCTTTTCCAGGGCTGTCAGCCTGGCTTGAAGTGCTTCAGCAAGCTCCTTCATCTTCCTCATCTCTCTAGCATGTTTCTCCTTCATTTCCTGCAATTCCCTTGCAGTACCACTACCTTTAGGAGGCATTTTGTCAACCTCTCAATCAACACACAACACAATCAACTCTACCTCTGCCCTTTCGGTGACAGAATCAACACACAACAGCCCAGACCTTTTGCTGAGCTCTGATACCACTATGATGCAGAGGCATCCACACTATAACCTTCGCATATAGCATGGATGTCTGCAGCCCATCCTCATCATCATCATCATCGCCATCATCATCATATTCCGCTTTACACTATCAGCATCATCATCATGTTTCCTAAAACCAACAGCATCATCATATTTCGGATGATCACACTTATCCTCCTGCCGACTACCGTTCACCTCCTCCGTTTTCCGCCTAACATCATCATCATGATGTTCAACTAACGCAAACATCCTCCTGTTGCACTGTTCATCGGGCGCTAAGCTCCATCGGCATCATGATAAGCAACACTTCCTTCGTCAGCAAGATAACCAATATTCGGTTGCCCCAAAGATCCTGATGATGACCACTTTAGCACCTTTCCTTCGATGCTTCGCTAGCCAACGACACAAGCAACAGCATCATGATATACTTTATCCGGTTCTCTCGAAACCTCCTAATGATGCTAATACAACCTTCTGCCGATACCCAAACACTTAACAACGGCAGGATAAACTCGCATAGGGGGATATCTCAATATCCTGATGACGATGACGTCATATCCTGATGATGATGACGTCACCCAATATCCTGATGACTTCTTCAACACTTAGTCAAAAACACAAACTTTCACTCTCGCATCTACTCGCGATACGCGGATGATTGGCACTCCCGATAGATGATCCTGATGCCGATACGCTCCTCCTCGGCTCCTCCTGATGATGATCACCCCGATGAACTCGCACTTCATGCACTCGAAAACATCATGCTCTCCTCCACTTATCCGGATGACGATATCTGAACTGACTGCAGGATATTTGCTGAAATATCCTGATGATGCCGTTTTCGCTGATTTCCAGCCTTAGCGAAATTTTACTTCGCCGATCCTCCAGGGATGACCTGATCCACTCTCAGGGTGATCTTCCACACTCGATCTTATCAGCTCAACCTAGCACATGCCCATGCTAGGGTCTTCAACATCTTTCAGCCGCGATCCTGCACACCTGCATGCGAACAGAAAACAAACTACAACCTACCCTACTGTACATTACCATTCCACCGATCAGATGAGTCAACCGGTGGAATGGATCAGTGAATCCATGAAACCACCCAAACCAACAGATCGATTACACGAAGGAGATTAAACAGAAAATGAAACAGGATCTTTATTGATTTCAAAGATGCAATACAATGATCAATCTCTCTCTCAGTCTCACTCTCTGCAACCTAGCTCGATTGATGATATTTGTCTGTATATGCAATATCAACCGATCTCATGCTTAAATAGATTATCCTACGAGTACTACTGACCCGACTCCAAGCTGCTGGGAACTCTCCAGGCGGCTGGGAGATCCAACCGAACATACATCATGACAGCTGTTTCTTAACAAACTAACTAAAAATAGCAAAAGCCTGGTCAGCATGATCTTATCATGATTAGCGTGACCTTATTACATGCATTTGGTCTTAACAGACCTTCTTGGAAACACAAACAAGACCTAAAACTACTAACTGCCTCATGAAGGCCAGCTGTCAGGTAGGTGCTCCTGCACCAAGTTTGAATCTAAATTTTAGAGCGAGCTTGGACTTCTTGAACAAAAACATCATTTTGATCATCTTCATCATATTCATAAAACCTTGAGGGTTTTTCAATACCTTCATTAACCTTCACATTTGTACTTTCCACAATCTTCCTTAATCTCTTGTTATAACACCAGTATGCTTTGCTTTAAGTAAAATAACCCAAGAATATTCCTTCATCACTTCTAGCATCAAATTTTCCTAGATCTTCATCTCTTTTAATGTAACTTTTGCTATCAAAGACTCTGAAATACCTCATAGTGGGAGTGATGTCAAACCAAAGTTCATAAGGAGTCTTACCGGTATTGCTTCTAATTTGTACTCGATTGAGAGTATAGACTGCAGTGCTTACAACTTCTCTCCAATAGATCTGAGGAACATTTGCTTCCATCATCATGGTTCTAGAGCTTCCTGGATGGTCCAGTTCTTTCTCTCTACTACTCCATTCTGCTGTGGAGTCCTAGGAGCAGACAATTGTCTTTTTATTCAATGTTTCTCATAGAATTCTATAAACTCACTGGATGTGAATTCTCCACCTCTGTCAGACCTCAGACATTTTAATTTTAATCCAGTTTCATTCTCTACCATAGCCTTGAATATTTTGAATTTCTCAAGAGCTTATTATTTCTCTTTCAGAAAAGTTACCCACATCATCCAGGAGTAGTCATCAATTAATAGCATGAAGTATCTATCACCTTGCACACTTCTGATTCTTTTTGAACCACATAAATCAGTATGAGCTAAGTCCAATAATCTGATAGAAGACTATTCCTTACTTTTGAATGTGACTCTTCTCTGCTTGATCAACTGACATTCTTTGCACAAGCTATTAGTAGGTTTCACAAGTCTTGGAAGATCTCTTATAGCTTGAGTGTTGCTTATCTTGATGATATTATCAAAATTCACATGACACATTCTCCTATGCCACAACCAACTCTAATAAATTTGAACAAATAAGAAACTCTTACTAGTACCAACCAAGTGGAAGATATTGTTGCAAGTATGAGGTTATCCAGTGTTGTCATTGATGTCAACATACTCATATTGCATTGACAAGAAGGATTTGATGAGCTGTGTGCTGAGGATATTGAGAAAATTAGTCTCAGTCAGGAACAGTGAAGAACAGTGATGAGAAGAAAGTAAATGTACTGTATAGGATGAGAACCGGAGGATGCGGATTAAAGGGTTAGTAGATATGAGTCTTGAGATGCTACAGTTAAGATTTCAGAGGTCCGCATGAAGATCTGAAGGAGTTGTGGCTGCCGGTATAGAACCGGGTCCGGTAAGTATCCGGAGGTGACAGAGGATCACAAAAAGGTCCGGTGAGGTCTGGAATTGTATTATCCTAATCTGCGGATTGGAAGGCGTGTTTGGGATGTCCTTGTGATGTATCATCCTGATTTGTGTATGATTTGGAGGTCTGGAAGTACCTCTTGCATTATGACAGTGGCGACAGACTGTGTTCTTAAAGTTCCGGATGAGGAAGACAAGAGATCTCAGTAAGCAGAGGAAGTGCGGATGTATCCGGACATTCAGACAGGCTTGTGAAGGTTCTTGGATCATGTTTAGGTTGTGTTGTTGGTCCGCATTGATGGTAGAAGCCCGGAATTGAAGTTATTCTTCCGGATGAAGTTCTTGCTCTGTGTAGCCGACCGGATGAGTTGTTCATCCTGCGAATGTTCTTGTGATGGCCGACCGGATGTGTTATTCATCTTGCGGATACTCCTATGGTTGTTTGCCGACTTAGATGCTTGTTCCTGAGTCGAGGTCTTGTATAAATAACAGTTTGTAAGTTCATTTCAGTGTGTGGTGTGAGGATGAGCATGGTATAGCGAAGAAACGTGCGAAAGGCAGAGCAGAGATTGTTGGGCTTAATTGGAACTGATCCGGACATGGTAGAGATGTCATTTTCCAGTTCAAGACTGTGATTTTCATCACTTTGTAGACAGTGTGTCTCCTTGTAGGCAGTGGGCCTCTTTGTGAGCAGTGTGCTTGGGCAGTGAGCCCTTATTGGCATGTGCCATTCATTTTTCTTTATTCTTCTAACAGAGAATAATTCTTGGGTTAATCACCCCGTGGTTTTTCCCTTAACCGGGTTTTCCACGTCAAAATCTTGGTGTTCAATGTGTTGATGCTTATATGCTCTTGTGTTTATGTATTATGCTTCCATGGATGATTATTTGATATGCTGCTAACTAACAACAGTGAGTTAAGTGTTTGAATGAATAGAAGTTTTATACAACTGATTCACCCCCCCCTCTCAGTTGTATGCCTTAGATCCAACAGATATTACCTTTAGTTTGAGTACCGGATGCAATCTCTATTCTGAAACTTTCAAAGATCTTGCATTTTCCATTTTTGAATCACAGATCATAGCCTTTGTCCACCAACTGTCCAACACTGAGAAGATTGTGTTTTAGGCCTTCAACATATAGTACATTATCAGTTTTGTTCTTTCCATCAAAAGAAATAGTTCCTCTACCTCTGATTCTACTAGCAGAATTATCACCAAATTTTACCACTCCTCCTTCATACCTTTCCAAATCTATGAACTTATTTTTGTCACCTGTCATATGGTGGGAGCATCCACTGTCAATGACCCAAACATCCTTTTCTTCAACTTGGGCAGCCAGAGCTCTCTCTACAATTTTATGATTGACAGATTCAGAGGGCATTAGTTCTTCTTCTTTGATGGCAATAAACACCCAGTCACTTCTAGATTTGTTTCCTATTTCTGATTCATCATCTATTACTCCTTCATCATCATCTTCATGGACATAGTAACATTTCTTTTCGAACCTTGATCTATTAGGGTTTGGCCTTGAAAATCTTTCTAGACACCTTGAGGTAAAATGACCAATCTTCTTGCAGTTAAAGCATTTAAAAGGTAATTTCCCTTCATACTTATTGGGTCCTCTTGGTAGTCTTTTTGCAATAAGGGCTTCAAGTTGAGTAGCTTCTGCTTCATCTTCTTCTAGGTCTTTTCTTTCTTTTTCATACCATGATAGTTTCCTCAAAGATTTTTCTCCCAGATCAAACCTTTGTTTTCCTTTTACATAGGCACTAGCTTTGAATGCAGATTCAGTCTTGGGGGGCATCGCCAAACTTGGTCAATTCAAATCCAGCCAATTTACCAACCAATTGATCTCTTGTGATACTTGAATAGGATCTGAATTCTTCAATGACAACAACCTTATATTTGTAAGAATCAGGAAGAGATCTGAGAACTTTGCCAACAATTTCATCTTCATCCAAGATTCCACCAGCACATCTAATGCCACAAACAAGCTCATTTACTCTTGGCATAAATGTAGTGATATTTTCATCTTCTCTCATCTTTAGGTTTTCAAAATTTCCTTTTAGACTTTGTAACTTGGCACATTTAACATACTTATCTCCTTCATGTAGAAGCTCCAGTTTTTCCCAAATCTCATGGGTAGTTTTTTAGGTCAACAACATTTGTCAGCTCTGAATCAGATAAGGCACTTAGAAGAGCTTCTTTAGTCCATAGATTGTTTTTAGCATCTCTGATTTCATCTACAAAACTTGAACCATTCTGTGGAGGAGTATACTTCTTTGAAGCCATGGTCCAATACTACATTCCCATACATTGCAAGTGACATTCCATACGGCTTTTCCAAAGAGTAAAATTGGTTCCATCAAACCTCAGACTATCCTTCTTGTAGGATGACATCCTAGATCTCCTCAAGCGATTAAGTTCTTTTAGAGGAACTTAGCTCTAATAACAATTGTTAGATTTAGGATAGACAACTGAGAGTGGGGGTGAATCAGTTGTCCAAAACTTTCTTCCAATTAAACACTCAAATCCACTTTGTAATTCAGTAGCATAATAATAAATCAATCATGGAAACATAATGCATTAAATCAAGAGCAAAAACACATTAACACATAGGACACCAAGATTTTGATGTGGAAAACCCGGTTAAGGGAAAAACCATGGGGTGACTAACCTAAGATTATATTCTCTATTAGAAGAATAAAAAGAACAAAATGGCACATGGCAATTAGGCCTCACTGCCTGAGCACACTACTCACAAGAGGCTCACTGCCTACAGGAGACACACTATCTACAGAATAATAAGTATTACATACTTGAACTGAAGAATAGCATCTTCACCATGCTTGACTTAGTTCCATTTAAGCCCAATACTTCTTCTCTACCTTTCACTCCTCTCCTCTCTACCACACTCTCATCACCACAAGATTCATTTGAAATGACTTTGCAATTCCTTATTTATATAAGACATTGACTTAAGGATAATCATCCAAGTCGGCAAACATTATAGAGCAAATACATAAATACAATGTGACTAATTACAAAAAGACTTTATGCGGATCAACAGACTGTCAGCCACACAAAATTATGACTTCAATCTTCTTTTAGGAATGTGCCATTCTTCACAGAACATCTCCAAGATCATCTACAGGATGTGTAACTCATTTGGTTGCCCTGACTTGGGAAGAACGTCATCATCTGGAAGTAATTCTCCAATTTTAGGCTTAATCTTCAATGTAGACTACCAAAACGAACTAGACACAATCCAAAGACCTCCACAAGATTGCCTGAATCACCAAGAACATCCACACTACTTCTGCTTATTAGAATCATTCTCTCCTTCATCCGGAACCTCAAGAACACAGTCTACCATCACTGTCATATTAGAAAAGATGCTTGTGTACCTCTAGACCACTAACCAATTGAGTTGTCAATTCACATTGACTTCCTAAACACTCCCCCAAATCCGCAGAACAAGATATTGCATTTCTAGAGCTCACTGGACCTATATGTGTCAGTCTGTCACCTCTGAACACCTGCCAGAACTAATTTTACTTAAGCAGCCATAACTTCTTCAAATCTTCATGCGTACCCTTGAGATATTTACTGGTTCATCATAAGACACATATCTACAAACTCTTTGATGCGCATTCTCTGGTCTTCATCTTAGCTGGGATCTTTACTTCACTAACTTCACTATTCTTCTCTATTCTTGATAGGACTAATTTTCTCAATATCCTCAGCATGTAGCTCATCCAATCCTTATCATCAATGCAACAGGAGTATGTTGACATTAATGACAACACCGGTTAGGCCCATACTTGCAACAGAACTTATCTAGAGCTTCTAATTTTTCTTTCAGAAAGGTAACCTAAGTCATTCTAGAATAATCATCAATAAGCAACATGAAATACCCATCTCCTTGAAAATTTCTTACTCTAGTAGGTCCACACAAATTTGTATGCACTAGTTCTAGTAGTCCATCAACTGATTGGTCCTTGCCTTTGAAACTTGTTCTTGTTTGTTTCCCAAATTGATACTCCTTGCAAATATGATTAGCAGGCTTCACAAGCTTAGGCAAATCTCTAACAACCTGTGTAGTACTTATCTTCTTAATGTTATCAAAATTGATGTGACACAACCTTCTATGCCATAGCCAACTTTCATTAGTCTGAGCCAACAAGCAATAATTATCAATTCCTTTCAAATGATAGATATTACCTCTGGTCTTCTTACCAGTTGCAATGACTATTTTGGAGCTTTCCCTAATCTTGCATCCATTGTCCTCAAAGATTATGTCATAACCTTTGTCAGACATCTGACCCACACTCAAAAGATTTTGCTTTAATCCTTTCACATACATGACATCTTTAGTATTATGCTTGCCATAAAAAATAAATAGATCCTTTTTCACAAATCTTACTAGTTGTATCATCTCCAAACCTAACCAATCCACCATCATATCTTTCCAAACTCACAAACTTACTTTTGTCACCAGTCATGTGGCTAGAGAAGCCACTATCAATAACCCATTCATCTTTGTCTTCAACAACCTGAGCAGCCAAAGTACTTTCCATTGGTTTTTCTTCCTTCACATAGCTAGCAGGATTAGTAGACACCGGTTCTTCTTTAATAGCAATAAACATGCATTCATTACTAGAAGTACTAACATTATCTGGTTCACCATTATCTGACACTCCTTCATCATCATCAAAATCTTCAACATAATAATATTTCTTTTGGATCCTAGGCATGTTCTCATTTCTTTTCCTATTTCTTTCAATTCTTTCAAGACATTTGGAAGTAAAGTGGCCTACTTTACCACAAGAAAAACATTTAAAAGGTAATTTACCTTTGAACTTACTAGATCCTCTTTGCAGTTTATCCACAAAGTTGGCTTCAATTTCATCAAACTCATCATTTGATTCTACCTTGTACCTTTATGATCTAAAGGTTTTCCCAGAAGTACTAGCTTTGAAGGTAGTCTCAACTTTTGGCAGAGCATCACCAAATGCTCTCATTTCAAAGGCATTAAGCCTTCCAAGCAATTGAACTCTATCAATAGCTTTTACTTGAATAAATTCTTCAATTGCAACTACCTTGTGACCATAGGACTTTGGTAATGATCTAAGAATTTTCATCACAACTTCCTTATCACCAAGAGTCCCCCCCATACCTTTTATTCCGATGACAAGTTCATCAACTCTTTGCATAAAGGCTATTATGTTTTCATCTTCATTCATCTTCAAATTTTAATATTTCACTTTCAGGCTTTGTATCTTGGCCTCCTTGATAGAATTATCTCCCTCATACAATTTTTTTAGCTTTTCCCATACCTCATTTGTAGTTTCAAGATCCACAACTTTTGTTAGTACTAAGTCATTCAATGAACTTAACAGAGCATCTTTTACTTTAACATACACTTCATATTCTTTGCTTTCATCTTCAGTCATCAAACCATTTTGAGGAAAGGTGTATTTTGTTTCTGGAGCTTTTCATACTTTGTAATTGAGACAAAGAAGATGAATTTTCATTCGTGCCTTCCAAAGAGTATAATTCGTCCCATCAAAATGTGGCACTTCCTTTTTATAAGACATTTTGGATCTTCCTCAAGTTGCTGGACTTTGTTCAAAGGAACCTCTCTCTCATACCAATTGTTGGAATGCATCAGACAACTGAGAGGGGGAGTGAATGAGTTGTCCCAAAAACTCAAATAATTTTGCACTTAAAAATTAATCACTTGTCTGCACTTATTATGATTAAACAATAAATGCATGAAAGCATAAACTTAAACACAGATGCAACATTAAACACAAGAGACGCTAGATTTTTACGTGGAAAACCCCAAGGTTGGGAAAAACCATGGAGAGGATTAGCTCTCAAAATATATTTCAATCTTTGAAAAATGATGTTTAAGCTTGGTCACTCCATGGGCCTAGAACATATTGGCTCACTGCCATGAAGTATAACTAGGTTTAGCAGGCTCACTGCCTCAACCCTAAACCTAGAAAGATTACAATAAGGGTTGTTGAACCCTAACGGATGTTAAACCCTACTAGTGGCTCACTAGTAGGTTCACTACCAAAATCACTTTCTTCTTCATGTTTGAGATTAATACATTGAAGTACAATAATTCCTCTGCTCTGCTCTACCTTATCTTCCCATTTCCACATAAGGACATCTTTTCCATGACTCAATTACAAGTATTTATGCACTTCATCAACCTAGGAATGATCATCAAGGTCAGCATTACAATCATCAATCATTGGAACAATATCCAAGGTTGGTATTACAAACATTTACAAAAAAGGTCTTGACCTAATACAAAATTATGCTAAGGATTTTTAGTATAGATGTGTGCAGATCACGCCATGCCTTAGCTGGGACTCAAACATGATCTTCCATGCCATAACATGCTTCCATAATATTTAAGGGATCTCCGCAATTACTAGAATTTACCAAGTCAACTAAGATTGGTTGCATGCTACGTTATGTGGGAATAATATTCAAACATGATTTCAGTTCCTTAACATGGACCAATGTAAGGGTAGGAACCTAATTTGGAGGAATCCACAAGCATGTTGAAATCATTAGGAGCAACCAAACAAACTTAAACCACTTTATTCATGAGATTCATCACACCGGAGCACATGAACTTCACTATCTTCAATTGTCATAAAAGAAAGATAGCTTACAGACTAGTAAAACACAAACCATTGCAATTGTAGGAACTTATTATCATCCTAGACTTCCCTTTAAAACTAGAGAGCAAAATACTTTCTCCCTGTCACTTATTAATAATTAGAGAAAGCAAGTTTTACTCTGGTGAATGCAACTCTCTCAATTCTTCACACCAGAGGCTCAAACTCAGGATTTAGCATCTTTAGACATCCCTTTAAATAACTTCCAATCCACATACCAAGATCTTCAAGCAACAGGAAATGTGGAGTAATCTACTGGATTGTTCTTTAGCATACAACTCACTGTCTATACTAGACTTCATTATAACTCACTTGTTTCTTCCGGAGAGGCCAATTTTCTCAATATCCTCAACATACAAAGCTTCTAAACAAGTACTAGAATAGGACATAGTTGACTCTAATGACAACAAAAATATGTTGACATCAATGACAACACTGATTAGGCACATACTTGCAACAGGGAGGTCTTCCATACCAAAATTTGTTAAGGGTCTTTGTGCTATTAACCCTTAATTGTACTCTATTAGTTAGATAGACAATAATGTGAATTGTTTCCTTCCAATATACATCAGACAGATCTACATATTTCAACATTTCCCTAGACATTTCTTGCACAATCCTATTCTTCCTTTCCACTACCTCATTTTGCTAAGGCGTTCTAGGAGCAGACAAGTGCCTCCTAATGCAATGATCTTCACAAAATTTTTCAAATTCATTTGAAGTAGAGTTACCTCCTCTATCTGACCTCAAGCATTTGATCTTAGCATCCATTTCATTTTCTACCAAGGCTTTGAAAACTTTAAACTTATCAAGAGCATCAAATTTTTGTCTTAAGAAAGTAACCCAAGTCATTCTAGAATAATCATTAATGAGAAACATAAAGTACCTTTTAGCTTTTTGACTTTTTATTCTTATAGGTTAACATAGGTCTGTGTGAATCAGCTTGAATGGCTCTGAAGAAGAGTACTGCTTACTTTTAAAAGTTGTCTTTGTTTGCTTTCCCATCTAACATTCCTTGCATATAGAGTTTGAAGGCTTGATTATCCTAGGGATATCTCTCATTGCATGAGTAGAGTTGATTCTTACCATACTATCAATGTTTTTTTGTCTTGGCCATTCTTTTGTGTCACAACCAACACTCACTGAATTGAGTGAATAGGCATGTTCTTCCATTTACTTCTTTCAAGTGATAAATATCACCACATGTCTTGATATCTTCTGCAACAAGCTTTCTGGATCCTACCTTCCTAATTTCACAACCATTAGCATGAAAAGTAAGATTTTAACCTCTCCTACACATCTGATTGACACTAAGAAGATTGTAATGTAATCCTTTGACATAGAGACCATCCTCAGTCTTGTTCTTTCCATCAATAGATATGACATCGTTTCCACATATTTGTGTTGACTCATCACCTCCAAACTTAACATCTCCACCATTGTTGGGAATTAAGGTGTCTCAACCTTGGCAATTCTATGCATTTGTAATGTTTGTATTTATTATTTAATTGCCTATGTTGTAAATATTTGGAAATTCCATATTGTCATGTTGTGGGATGTGGCATGGTGATGTGTCAATCCTACATGGAATATGACAACTTGTTATTTTTTCCTCACGTGAGAAGATATGAATCCCACTTAGTGGTAGGAATATTCTACCATGTGTCAGCATCTTCCATGTTGTGTAAGGAATGTTTGACCAAAATGATTATGATAGATTCCTATGACGAATCTATGACATGTAAGAGTCAGAAATAGAAGGTTGTAAGATAGATGATGACATGTGTCATGAAGCATCTTTGAATAAGGCATATTTGGGCACCCCAAGGTGGAATATGACATGTTGTAAGAGAATATGCTATTTATAGCATGTGTATGATAGATTCTCTTACAGCTATAAGTTGTAACCGCTATGACAGATTCTATGACGGTCGTAAGTGTCGTAAGAGCATTTGTCATAGCCCATTTTGGAAATAGGTGACTTCTTTGGAATGGGAGTTGTGGAAAAGTGTCAAACACATTCTAAAATGTTGACCAAGTGTCCTTAGGCATGGGTTTTGGTCCAAGAAGCCATGTTGGATGACCATTCCAAGATAGGTCCAATATTGCCTTGTATTTCCTATTTATACAGGTGCTTGGAGATGGATTTTGTATCACAGGTTTACAGGTACTGTTATGCTACCAGATTGACTCCAGACACGAGTGTTAAGGACCATTGAATCTTGCATTGCAAGTGTATTGTAAATATTCTTTCAGATTTGTTAATACATTGTGCAGGTTTCTGAGTGTGGGGTTTTTCACCCGATAAGGGTTTTCCCCACCATAAATCTTTGTCTCTCTTCTTCTATCTACTTTCTAGCTCTTGTGTTTTGCTGCAATATCTCATGTTAATGGTTTAACATTGCTGTAATAGTTAGGATGAATTTGAATTTTCATAGCCCTATCCTCATTAGATTAGTGTAGGAAGCATTTTCTGCACACCTAGCTTCCTTTCAGTTGGTATCAGAGCTTGATCACCTTTGGTCCTAGTTGTTGGGTAGGGTTTTTTTGAGATAATCTTAGGTTGTGTGGGAGTTTGTGCAGAGAATTCTCTATCTTATTGCAGCAAGGAGATGGCAGGAACATCCAAAAGATTTGAAGTAGAGAAGTTCAATGGCAGTAATTTCGAGCTGTGGAAGCTCAAGATGGAAGACATGCTAGTTGACCGAGACCTTTGGGATAGTGTGAAAAAAACTAAACTAACTTCAATGTTACAAGATGACTGGGATCTTAAGGATCAGAAGGCTAAGGGTCTCATAAGACTTAGTCTTGCTGATTTTGTGCTGTTAAATGTCCATGAGGAGACTACTACAAAACTACTTTGGAAGAAGTTGGGGGATGTGTATCAAGCCAAATCCCTAGTTAATAAACTTTTTCTAAGAAAGAAGTTGTATTCTCTTTGAATGGAGGATGGAGGATCCATTTCTGAACATTTGAATGCTTTCAACATGTTGGTTGCATAATTGAAATTTATTGGTGTAAAGATGGAGGAGGAGGATCGGTGTATGACCCTGCTTTGTTCTCTATCAGACTCATGGCATCATCTTGTCATGGCAATCGAAAGCACCACATCTACATTCAAAATGGAAGAAGTGGTTTCTTTGCTGTTGTCTGAAGAGATGCAGAGAAAGCCTTTCGAGGCAGTCAAAGAGATCCTTGCAGTTTGTGGAAGACCCAAGGAGAAAGGGAAGAAGAAGGACAAGAAAGCTAAGAAGGGTAGATCCAAATCTCGTGGGAGATCCAAATCTCCTAAAAAGTCCAAGGCTCTTTGTTCAAACTATGGAAAGACTGGGAATTTCTAAAAGGAATGCAAAGAGGAGAAGAAGAAAAAGAAGAAAGCTCCTGATTCAAATTCTGACAAGTCTCAAGAAGATGGTGATGCTTTCATCACAACCTTGGTAGCCCATGCATCTGATGATGTGTGGCTAATCAACACTGGTGCATCATTCCACATGACCTTGCATCTAGACTGGTTCACTAAGTATGAGGAGTTCAATGGTGGAAAGGTGTATCTAGGTGTGACTCTCATCTGAAGATCATTGGTCGTGGAAGAGTCTCTATCCAATTCCCTAATGGTCAAGTGAAGGGGATCTCTAGGGTTATGCACATCCTAGGCTTAGCATGGAACCTACTTTCTATAAGTAGTTTGAATGATGTAGGTGTACAGGTTGTCTTTTCAAAAGAAGGATGGAAGATGACTAGAGGATCTATGGTGCTTGCTAAGGGTACTCAGAGAGGTACTCAATTTTAGATGGAAGCATGCATTTCACAATGCAATAGTTCTTTTGACTCAAGGAAGAGGGTAGTAGTCACTTCATCCCCACCATCTAAACGAGCAGTGAAGAAATTTGTTGTTTCTAATCTTGATGGTTGTAATCGTGCATTAGAAGTTAAACTTCCTACTAAAAAGACAATGTTATGGCATAAGAGATTTGGCCACGTTGGTGAGAAGGGTCTGCGTACCCTAAAAAATAAGAACCTTGTTAAGGGGTTAGATGATTGTAATCTTGGGTTCAACTTTTGCAAACATTGCATTTATGAAAAATAAAACTGTGTTTAGTTTTACTCGAGTTCTCATAAGTCTTCTGGTGTGTTGGACCTTATTGATTTTGATGTGTTTGGTCCTATAAATGTTCCTTCGTTATCAAAATATGTATACTTTGTATCTTTTATAGATGATTACAGTAGAAGGACATGGATTTATTATTATCAAAATATGTATACTTTGTATCTTTTATAGATGATTACAGTAGAAGGACATGGATTTATTTTCTCAGAAGCAAATCTGAAGTCTATAGCAAGTTTAAAGAGTTTAAAGCCTTTGCTCAAAATTAGACTGGTAAAAAGATTAAATGTTTGAGAACTGACAATGGTGGTGAGTTCTGTTCTATAGAATTTGATAAGTATTGCAAGGAACTTGGGATTGAAAGGCACAAGACAACTCCATACACCCTACAGAAAAATGGAGTTGCAGAGAGGATGAACAGGACACTGATGGAGAAGGCTAGGAGTATGCTTAGTGGAGCTGGTCTAGAACAAAAGTTTTGGGCTAAAGTTGTTGCCACTGCCTGCTATCTGGTAAACAAAACTCCTACATCAGCTCTTGTTGGAAAGACACCCATGGAGGTGTGGTCTAGTAGAGAGCCTTCAGTAAGGCATCTTCATGTTTTTGGTTGTGAAGCATATGCACATGTGCCTAGGGAGAAGCAGTCAAAGTTGGAGAACAAAGCTATTAAGTGTATCTTCATTGGCTATGGTGTTGGTGTGAAAAGATACAAGATTTGGGACCTCGTGGTTGAAAAAGTGTTGTATAGCAGAAGGGTCATCTTTAGATAGCTTACACCTTCTTCCATTATTTTGTAGCTAGACAAAAAAGAAAATAAAGAGGATGTTGTTCAGTTTCCCCACCCCTGAGAAGACTGAACAGAAAGACAATATTGGACCTGATGATGAGGAGAGCTCTAGGAGCTCTGAAAGCTCAGATGAAGAAGCTGAACCTCAACCTTAGCTCTTGAGGAGGTCTACATGGATAAGAAAGCAACTTGAAAGTTTTGGTTTTGCATTGCTTGATTCTAGTTGTGCTTATGCTTTTCTTACTAACAGTGATGAACCTAGAACTGTATTAGAGGCTTTGGATATGAAGGATACAAGTTCCTGGAAGGAGACCATGGAGGAAGAAATGGATTCTTTGGAAAAGAATCAAACTTGGGACTTGGTGCCTTTGCCTCCTGGATGGAAACCTGTTGGATGCAAATGGGTGTTCAAGAAGAAAATTGGTGCAGATAGTAGTGTTGAGAAGTATAAGGCTAGACTAGTTGCGAAGGGGTATTCACAAGTTGAGGGTATAGATTATGGTGAGATCTTCTCTCCCATTGTAAAGCTATCATCCATTCAATTCCCGTTGTCTCTTTCAACAGCTTATGACTTGGAGGTAGAATAGATGGATGTGAAGACAACTTTCCCTCATGGTGACTTGGAGGAAGAAATCTACATGTCACAGCCAGAGCATTACATGGTGAAAGGTAAACAAAATTTGGTTTGCAAACTTAAGAAGTCTTTGTATGGTTTGAAGCAATTCCCTAGGAGATGGTACTTGAAGTTTGATGCCTTTGTGTTGTCAATTGGATTTGTGAGATCAAAATCAGATCACTGTGTGTATTATAAATTTGACAGTGATCGTATTCTCATTGTTGCACTGTATGTTGATGATATGTTTCTTATTAGGAAGGTTAAGAATATGATTTCTGATTTTAAATCTTAGTTGTCAACACAATTTGAAATGAAAGATTTAGAGGCAGCTAGGTACATTCTAGGAATGGAAATCAAAAGAGACAGAACTAACAAAAAACTTTGGTTAAGCCAGAGTAAGTATGTGAAGACTGTGTTGGACAGATTCAGCATGGCAGATTGTAGACCATTGTGTGTTCCCATTTCTTTGGGGACAAAGTTGTCTATTGAGGATTGTCCAAAATCTCCTACTGAGGTGGAGGACATGAGTAGAGTACCTTATGCTAGTGTTGTTGGCAGTTTGATGTATGCTATGGTCTACACAAGACCAGACATTGCCCAAGCAGTGGGATTCCTTAGTTGATTTATGGCTAATCCTAGACGGGTTCATTGGGATATAGTCAAGCAAGTGTTCAGATATTTGAGGGGTAATTTTGAGTATTCCATTTACTATCATGGTCATTTTTTAGGACCTCTACATTCTATTGATATTCATGGATTTGTGGATTCAGATTGGGTAAGTGACATTGACAACAGGAGATCCACCAGTGCTTATGTGTTTACACTATTTGGTGGTGCTATCAGCTGGATGAGTAAGCAACAACCTATTGTTGATTTGTCCATGACAAAAGATGAGTACATGGTAGCAACTCATGTTTGTAAGGAAGCCATTTGGTTTAAGAGATTGTGTTCAGATATTGGTCTTGATGCAGGTCAGATCATGATTAGTTGTGATAGTCAGAGTGCAATTTGCCTTGCAAAGAATCCAACTTTCCATGCTAGAACCAAGCACATTGATGTTCAGTTTCACTTCGTGAGAGACATGGTTGAGGATGGAAAGGTAAATTTGGAGAAGGTAGATACTTTGAAGAATGTTGCAGATGCATTGACAAAACTAGTGAGCACAGAGAAGTTCAGATGGTGTTCGGAGTCTATCGGCCTTTTGGCCTATAGCAGTTAAATCCTATTTTTCTATTAGCTCTTACAAGGTGTTTGACAAGTGGGAGAATGTTGGAAATTAAGATGTCTCAACCTTGGCAATTCTCTGCATTTGTAATGTTTGTATTTATTATTTAATTTCCTATGTTGTAAATATTTGGAAAGTCCATATTGTCATGTTGTGGGATGTGGCACAGTGATGTGTCAATCCTACATGGAATATGACAACTTTTTATTTTGTCCTCACATGAGGAGATAGGCATCCCACTTAGTGGTAGGAATATTCTTCCATGTGTTGGCATATTCCATGTTGTGTAAGGAATGTTTGACCGAAATGGATATGATGGATTCCTATGATGAATCTATGACATGTAAGAGTCAAAAATAGAAGGTTGTAAGATAGGTGATGACATGTGTCATGAAGCATCCTTGAATAAGGTATATTTGGATGCCCCAAGGTGGAATATGACATGTTGTAAGAGAATATGCTATTTATAGCAAGTGTATGATAGATTCTCTTACAGCTATAAGTTGTAACCGCTATGACAGATTCTATGATGGTAGTAAGTGTTGTAAGAGCATCTGTCATAGCCCATTTTCAAAATAGGTGACCTCTTTGGAATGGGAGTTATGGACAAGTGTCAGACACATTTTGCAATGTTGACCAAGTGTCCTTAGGCATGGGTTTTTGTCCAAGAAGCCATGTTGGACGCCCATTCCAAGATAGGTCCAATATTGCCTTGTATTTCCTATTTATACAGGTGCTTGGAGATGGAGTTTGTATCACAGGTTTATAGGTATTGTTATGCTACTAGATTGACTCCAAACATGAGTGTCAAAGAACATTGAAGCTTGCATTGCAAGTGTATTGTAAACATTCTTTCAGATTTATTAATACATTGTGCAAGTTTCTGAGTGTGGGGTTTTTCACTTGATAAGGGTTTTCCCCACCATAAATCTTTGGCTCTCTTCTTCTGTCTACTTGTTGGCTCTTGTCTTTTGCTGCAATATCTCATGTTAATGGTTTAACATTGTTGTAATAGTTAGGATAAATTTGAATTTGCATAGCCCTCTCCTCATTAGATTAGTGTAGGAAGCATTTTCCACACACGTAGCTTCCTTTCAACCATCCCACTTCTTCAGATTGATAAACTTTTCTTTGTCAGTGATCACATGGTGTGAACAACCACTACCAATAACCCAAGATTTGGTTTCTTCTTTTGCATGAAAAGAAGTCCATACAACCATTGATTTCTCATTGTTTTGAACTATTGGCATGGTATTAATTTTTCCACATTTTCTAACATCATCCTTTTTGCCACCAACAATCATGGCCAAGAAAAGTGTTTCATCATTTAAACCATCATGATCCTCATCTTTTGAAGAACAACTATTTTCTATGGAAAACCAATTTTTTTTGAATTTACTATTTCTATTACTTCTCCTAATTTACTTAAGAGGACATTTGGAAACAAAGTGACCAACCTTTCCACAATTGAAACATTTGAAGGGTAACTTACCTTTGTATTTGCTAGAGCCTTTCTTCAAAGGTCTTACAAATTTTTCTTCGGCATCTTCAGAGATTTCATCTTCATCAAATATTTTTCTTGAAAGCAACTTCTTTATTTGGAACATCACTGTCAAACTCTCTCATTTCAAAAGTAGTAAGAGTCCCAAACATTTCATCTAAAGGGTATTTATCTAGGTTAGCAGTCTCCTCAATAGCATATACATTGGAGCTGTAAGATATGGAAAGAGATCTCAAGATCTTTTTCACAATCTCATCTTTTTTTCCCCTATCAAGGCCATTGATACCATTGATTACTTCATTCACCTAAAGCATGAAACCAACAATATTTTTATATTATGACATCTTTAGGGATTCAAATTTGTTCTTGAGTATTTACATCTTAGCTCACTTTACATTCTTATCTCCTTCATAAATAGTTTCAAGTTTATTCCAAACTTCTTGGGTTGAGCTACAACCTATCACTTTTGAAAGTTCTAAATCAGTTAATCTAATCATGATAGAAAACATGGCCTTGGCATTGTTATCATACTTCTTGATTTCATCTACATCTATTGGAATAGAAGTAGGGATAGTATAACCTTTCTTAACAGAATCCCAAACTCCACAGCCTAGTCAATTGATGTAGCCTTCCATCCTTACTTTCCAAAAAGCATAATTTGTTCCATCAAACTTGGGAATCTTGTTGGATCCTCTTGATGCCATCCCAGACCTTCTTAAAGTAGTTAAGCTTCCTTTAGAGGAACTTGGCTTTGATACCAATTGTTAGACAAACCGGGTTATTGAGAGGGGGGTGAATAAGTATCTAAACAATTCTTCAAATTTAACAACTTCAACTTATCCGGAGCAGATCAAAACTTAAACATAACAACATTAACATGAACATAAAAGATTAACACAATGCACAACAACACATAACACTAGATATACATGTAAAACCCTAGAAGGGAAAAACCAGAATGAGAATTAAATCACAATATATGAAGCTCAAATAATAACTTTGTTTTAGAGACTTGAACCCAAGGAAGTTGCTACTCCCTAAGTAACATTGATTTAGGGTCAATCCCAAGGAACCTTCTACTCCCTAATGACTTTGTTTTAGGGGATTTAACCCAAGGAAGAAACTACAACCTAATCTGAGAAAAAACTCAGAAATGATTACAATCTGACAATCTTTCAACTATCTAAAAACTGCATTTGAAGCTCACACATGATGATTACACTTCTATCTCTTCACACTTTCTTTTGAAGATTTGATCAGTTAGGCACACTCTATACTTGATCACTATCTCAAATAAGTCTTCAAGATGATTCTAGACAACATCAACAACATCTTGTCTTTCTCCCAGTGATGCACAATAAAAAGTATTTATTCTACTTTTGTCTGCTTGTGAACCTTTTCAATCAATCTGCAGTCATACCCCTGAAATTGAATTTTATCTACTCTTTATACATGATATTACATTGATTACATATCTCGTCGGCTACATTAAATATGAAAAATACATTTACAGCCTGGCCATACATTAGACAATATGAAATATGTAGAAGATCTAGGTCTAATTAGGATAACACATTACACCAGCAAAACACTCAAGCCTTGCAGACCCCAACACTTGCTTAACTAAGTCAAAAAAACCATTCACAACTTCAAACATCAAGGAATTGCCTCTGCACACGCTATTCATTTGAAAATAGCACAACTTTAAGGTAATCTTATGAAAATGTGAAGAGTAATGACCATATCAACTAGGAAACCTTGTGTGGTATTGGAAACAAAAAAAATCTTTGTAAAACTCTTCTAGATTAGTCGACATGACTCATACAAAATCCCCAAACACTCCTTTGCTATAGTACATCAAAGAATTGTGCCACACACCTTCAATCATTAACTCTAAGAGCACATTATTATCCAAAACACACTGCAACATGCTGTCAATTGAAAAGATGAGCTATGGACCACCAAGAATCCTGAAACAAGAAAGAAACATGAAATGAACATTGAAGAACATGGTCACAAAATTGCAAGGTCAATCATTGGTGCAGTCACATTAGGACGGTTCACAAAATGAACTATCCAGGCCGTGCAACAAGAGTAAACACAACAGAAACAACTCAAGGATATGAAACAAACATAGATTTAGTTACTCAGTATATTATAGAATTCAAATACAATTCAGATGGCATCATTGCAGCTTAGAATTAGGGCTCAAAGGCCTGATTACAGAATATTATAATATGCACAAGATATAGCTTTGAAGCTCATTTTCACAAAATATTAACTATCAACTATCTCTATATGAATCACTTGAGAACTACTTTCCTAAGGATCTATTACATCAATATGTATCATCTTCAGAACAATAGATTCCTCTGAGTCAGCAAAGCAAGGTCACAAACTCTAATGGAGAGTTGTAACATGTGTACATGGATAGGACAGACCTAATCATGTAGAACACCTCCGTAAATGTATAAAATGATGTGTGGATCTTAGGGAAGGTTGGCCATGAACCAAAGAGAATTGAATGATGTGTCATTAAACTCCACAAGTTGATGAATGCTCCACAAGTCTTTTCCTTTAGTTGATTATCAGAGACTACCAGGATGCTCTGTTCTTAGAAAATAGTTGATCTTTTGATAGAGATATCTTTCTAGTAACTGATCCAATTTCTTTGAATTATGGATATGACGTAGATGAATGAATATAGATGCTAATTCTAGCTCCGCAAGATGTGAAATGCAACTACGGTAGAATGTGGACCAAAATACAGAAACTGTTGGCAAGAGACATAGTGTAGCTTCATGAGTGTTGTCATTGATGGAAAGAAAGTTTAGCCCACCCATCCGCAGGACATGGTGTGCCTATACCGGAAGTCAGATTGAAGAGTGTTATGGTTCAGTAAGCAAGAACAGAGCATGTGGCAAGGTCTGACAGTCAGGTCTAGATCTCTTAGAGGAAGTATCTTAGTAAAGTATAGACTTGGGGAAGTCAAGAGGTGTACCTTAACTGATACATTCCAGAGATTGAGCCTTCGATGATGAAAGAGTGAAGAGATATGAGCACCTAAGTGTTGGGTTCCTGTTTGGCAGAGTTGACAGAGGAAGAACTGACCGACAGAGCATCAGACCTTAATCCAGATGAGTTATTGATGGTGATCAAGTTTCTTGAGGTATCATTCATGATTTACCAACATGATTGATGACTTCTATAAGCATCTCTTTGATACACATCACTTGGTATGCAAAGATTCAACTGACAGACTAGAGTTTGGAAATATTCTAAGTTTTCTGAATGCCGACTAGAAAATCAAAAGGGATCTTCAAATAGAAAATGAATACAAAGAGAAATTCAAGATAAGCTCAGGTTAATTTGAAGTTCTTCTTCAAAGCTAGAAAAGGGTAGATGATAAACAAGGCTTGGGGTATGAGAAAGGTGAAAGTTCCAGATCTGGTCAGAAGAACTTTGGATCAGGAAATCTAAGGAACAGACCTAGAAGACCTCTGATAAGGCAACCAAATGTTCAAAGATACATATCTTTCAATGGGTACTACCACAAATGTAATAACTTTGGTCATAAAGCAAATCAGTGCAGAAGAAGAATGAATCAAATTAATTCATCCTTCTCCGGATAGTGTTTCAATTGCAAAAGGTATGGTCACAAATCTCATGAATGTAGAAATATGCAAATGAACAATTCATTCAATGGTAGATGCTTTGCATGCAATAGAATGGGACATATGGCTAACTAGTGTAGATCAAAAGGATATCAGTCAAATATGCAAAGAAGTGTTGTTTAGTAAAAATTAGGACAAAAAGGGTCCGGTGCATCATAATCAAAACCAAGACAAAGGAAAAGGAAAAGTGAGTGCAGATGAAATTCAAAGGGAGATGAACAATATTTGGGTGAAGAGGACTACAGAAAATGTTGAGGATGGATCTACACCAGAATCTAGTGCTGATATTCCTTTCAGAAACTAAATAGATGAGCTCTGGCTCAGGGGGAGTCACAAAAGAAAATAGTTTCCCCCAGCCAGTTAATTGGTGCCTGAAATTGGCACATGGAAGGTTGTGGACTAAAAGGGCTCTCAGAGAAATATCTAAATAACCCTTGGGAAAGATATGAAATATCCGCAAGGAATTTAAAGAGGTTAATCATATGAGATTAATCTGATTTATCAGTCATCCGGTAAGAACAAGATTTTCACAGTTAGATCCGGTATGATTCAAATTTGAGGTATCTTGATCTGCGGATAGATCAAATGATTGGGGAAAGGAAGATAGATTGTCATTAATCACCAAGAATAACTCTAAGTATATCTCAGTGATCCAAAAAAGATCTTTCTCAGAACAAGGAGAACAAGGCAACTGGAATGACTTAAGTTGTACATTTATTTCAATGTGGAATTAGGATTTGCTCAGAGATAAAAGGGTTCATTTTCTCATCATTTACACATTTGCATTAGTGAAAAAGATAAGAAGAGCTTTGCAAACAAGTTTGCTTCATCTCTCTCAAGGATCTGCTGTAGAATTCAAGTCAACTGGCAATCTCTTCGGCTCATTTCGTGAACCCTAAAACCATAAAAGGTATTTTTCATTCTTGAAATCTCTCTCTGAATCTTTTGAAACATGGCTACTCCAAATGTTGTGAAGATCACTGATAGACCACGTCCCAAATTCAAGAAACATCCATACAAATCCCTAGAAGTTGATCCCCTAGGTGCTTTTTCAAACATTCTGCATGGGGTTTTGCATGTAGAAGATGTTAGGGCATATATTCATGCTAATATTAAGGAATGTGGGGAATCCAAGCTAAGGTATATCTATCACAACTAGTTAATAGATGATTCTTTTGAACTCAAACCTAAGTACAAGGCTATCCGTGACAAGCATTTCAGACATTGCATCCATTTCCCCTATTTTGCAGAAGATGAATGGGTCCGGTATGTCCTGAGTAGAATGCATGACAACTTTATGTGGTTGATGAGACCATTCGAGATAACCAAGGATGCCATTAGGGCAGTTACCAGATTGCACTCATCTGATGGGACACCTGCTCTTAAGTCCATTAAGAATTAGACAGTGAGTGAGGCAATAGGATCAAAATTTGATAAGAGAGCAATGACAATAGAAAATATCACCGATCTGGATATCAAGTTTGCCTCTATGATAATTAGTTACAAGATATATCATTCCAAGAGGGAAAATTCAGTACCTGGAACTGCTATTTACACTGCTTATCAAATGCTTAAAGAAAATGCTAACTATGATCTTTGTGAGCTTCTCCTAAATCAACTATTAGAGAATTTGTAGAAAATAAAGAAGGATAAAAAGAATTCATTTAAGTATCGTGGGCTAATACTATGCTTGTTCTTTTACTTTATGAATAAGCTTCCCAGATCTAGTGGTTGGATGTGGTAAAATGATAGACCAGTAGCCATACAAATCAGGGATTATTTGCATGGAATAGGTGATGCCAAGGCACATAATACAACACTATGGGCTACTTCAAGAACTTTCAGAGTATGATGTAAGCAAGAGAGAGAATCCCCCAATCTCTAGTGGAAAAATACAAAGATACAGTATGCTTCATGGTGGATACTGATCAATGCCTAATGGAGGTAGTGGAGCCAAGTACAAACTGGATCATGCCAATGGGGTATGAAGTAGATGAGAAAATTGTTGAGTTTCATGTTCAACACATGCTAAGTCAACCCAAGGACCCTGAGGTAGAAAGGTTTGGAACTTTTGAAGAGTTGAGTGTAAATATTCATGTGGTAGACACCCAGAGATGAAAAGAAAAGTGAGAAAAGAAGTAGAGAATGTTACCAGAAGATATGGCATTTCAAAAGATGCACTCAATGCAAATAGAGAGAAGATGGAAAGGGCAGAGAGAGAAAAAGAAGAAGCAGAAAAAGAAAGTGCTCCGATAGAACCCCCCTCCCGGACTAGATCCTCTAAGAGCTCTACACCTACTACTACTAAGAGCTCAAAGGCATCAAAACCGGAAGCAAAATCATCCTATAAAGGAGAAAAGAGAACAAAGACAAAGGCTACAAGATCATATACAAGCCTCAAGGATGATGAAGAGACAGATACAGATGAGGAAGTAAAGAAAATGAAGAAGAAGAAGAAAACATGTGATGAACCCTCTACTAGTCATAACAAGGAAGTAGAGGTAGAAGAGTTTGTTGAAAGGCCCACTCTGTCCATTGATGATGTAGTTAAATCAGTCACTGTGGATGGAAACCTAAAACCAATGACTAAATTCTATGATGATTATAATGAAGCTGACCAGAAGATCTTGTAAAAAGCTACAGTCAGGTATCTGAATATCTCTAATAAGGCATTTATTGAAATCATATCTCTAATTCCTAAGATCCTAGAGAAGGAACTAGAAATAAGGAAGAACAATGCTAAGGCAAAGGACCTTGAGATCTGGGAATAGATAGCTATTCATCTCTATCCTTCAATCACTCCGAAACAAATGAATATGATCTTCAAAGATTGCAAGGATGAGTTCTAGAGCAAAGCTAGAATGAATCAGCTTATGCTTGGAGAAATTGACAAAGTGGCAAAAGAAACAGAAGAAATCTTCTGGAGTACCTATAAAAGATTCAATATTCCTATCATAGAGGATTTAGGTGATGAACCCTCTATCATGGATGACAAAGGAGAATCTACTGAGATAGTGGCAGAAGGGGCAAAGGAGACAAGTGAAGAGAAAGCTAAGGACTTAGATTCCTCTGCTTTGGAAGAGGAAGTCCATGAAGAAGCAAACATCTCTCCTCCGGTTTCCCCTGTAAACTCTGGATCTAAAGGAGAAGAAAGAAAAGAAGAGAAAATCAGTCAAGAAGAAGAGGTGAAGGGAAGAGAAGAAGGTCAAGCAGAGAAGACCACAAGTGACAGTGTTGAGGCTGCACAAGGGAAGAAAACTCTGTCTCCAACAAGAGACATTGCAGAAGCAGTCAAAGACTTTTTGACAAAAGAAATGATGGAATTAGATGAACCAGAGCTACTTCAAGGACCATTCAATTTTGATTCCCTCTCCCCGGTTCAGACTATGAAGATAGCATCCTTTGCCCATGCAAAGGCAAAAGAAAAACTTCTGAAGTCTCACATAGAGGACTGTGAGCTAATAGAAATTGCATCCGGTGTATTGGAGAAGATCATGCCATCCTTCCAAACGGATCCTTCAGCCTCCACATCCAGTAATCTAAAGTCTCTTGTAAATTCTGTTCATACACATTTTGATTCCTTAGAAAAGTCAGCAAAAGAAAAGGTTTGGAAGGAGTTTTTGGGAAAAAGATTCTCTGAAGTGCAAGGTCTAATAACAAATGATAGGAGAGTTATGGATATTGGAATAAAGAGCTTAGAAAATCCTCTTAAAGATGAAAGAGATATCTATAAATTTTGTTTATCCTGGCCTAAAGTGACCAATGATATTGAAGAGAAAATAAAAGAGCAAGAGGATAAATTGTTAAGTTTATCTCAAAGTTTTGATCCTCTCTCCTCCTTCATAGTAAATCAAAAGTGTCAAACTATTGTAGTCATAGATGAAATAAAGAAGCTTGAGAAGGAGAAGAAAAAAAGAATAAACAGGTTAAGTGAACTTAGAGGGATCATTATCCCTAAGTTAGAGGCCATGCATGAGGCCCTAACTGATGCACAGGCCACAGCTTGGACCAATGATTTGAAAGATCTTAAGAAGGAAGAAGCTTTTGCATTCTTGTTGAGTGGTCACATCTCAATTTTGGACAAGATGAAGTAGAGTTGGGTGACAAAAGTTGTATAGTTGAAGAATACTTTTGTAGATATACTTAAGTATGTGTAAGTATAACTTTATATACTTATGCAGATATGCATAGACTATTTTTGGAAATTTTGGTGTGCGGACCCTACCTTTTGCCATTGATATCAAAGGGGGAGTGAGGAGTAGTGAAAAATGTGGAATCCAGCTAAGGGGGAGCTCTGGGAAAGTGTACATTAGAATAAAGCATCAGCCAAGGGGGAGTGTAGTGTGACAGTTAGTCATTTTTCACTAAGTGTTGCCATCAATGCCAAAGGGGGAGATTGTTGGCAAGAGACACAATGTAGCTTCATGAGTGTTGTCATTGATGGTAACAAAGTTCATCCCACCCATCCGTAGGACATGGTGTGCCTATATCAGAAGTCAGATTGAAGAGTGTTGTGGTCCAGTAAGCAAGAACAGAGCATGTGGTAAGGTCTGACAGTCAGGTTTGGATCTCTTAGAAGAAGTATCTTAGTAAAGTGTGGACTTGGGGAAGTCAAGAGGTGTACCTTGATTGATACATTCTAGAGATTGAGCCTCTGGTGATGAAAGAGTGAAGAGATACAAGCACCTAAGTGTTGGGTTCTTGTTTGGCAGAGTTGACAAAGGAAGAACTGACCGGCAGAGCATCAGACCTTAATCCAGATGAGTTATTGAAGGTAATAAAGTTTCTTGAGGTATCATTCATGATTGGCCGACATGATTGATGACTTCTATAAGCATCTCTTTGATGCGCATCACTTAGTAAGCAAGGATTCGGCCAACAGACTAGAGTTTGGAAATATTCTAAGTTTTTTGGATGCTGACTAGAAAGGTGTTGAAATAATTGATGCGGATATATATACTAGATGAATTTGGATGTGAAGGTGTGTGTTGTGTGCTATACTGTGTGAAGAAAAGTGGAGAACAGTGTGGAAGCAGCAATAAAGGTCCGGTATGTGATAGAATAGTAGCACTAAGGTAGAGGAAGAATGAAGTGCAGTAGATCAGTGTATTGAGCTTAACCGAAACTGAACCTAAGCACATGTGGATGCTTCTCATTAGTTCAAGTATCTAGTTTACTTCTATAAACTATTGTAGGCAGTGAGCCTCTTGTGAGTAGTGTGGTCAGGTAGTGAGCCCTAATTGGCAAGTGCCATTTTGTACTACCTTATTCTTTTAACAGAGAATACAATCTTGAGTTAATCACCCCGTGGTTTTTTCCCTTAACAAGGTTTTCCACGTCAAAAATATTGTGTCATGTGTGTTGAGTTGCTGATATGATTTGATATTGCTCTAATTGTTAAAGAAGAAAAGAAAGTCAAATTATTAAGACAATTGATTCACCCCCCCTCTTAGTTATCAATAGAAACTGCTACTGACTAAACTACCTAAACTGAACTGGAAATAAAAAGAAACAAACTAAACTGCAAGCAAACTAAAATGCAAATATTTTTGGTTGATGCAAGATTTCTCTTGAACTAGGGATGGTCCTGCATCAGACATCCGGGGTTATTGAAAAGTGAGTCCCTCACTTTTTTGGGGCTAGAGGAAAACCAAGATAGTCCACCTCAGTCTGAGAAATCCATGTTGAATCTCTTTTTGTTCTATTCCATTTCACAAGGTATTATTTGTATTGTCTTCCTCTAGTGCTACATCCAACTCTATTGTCCAAGATGTCTTTAATCTGCTCTAGTGCTTGTTGTGGTAATTGCTTCTTCAAGTCTTCTTCCATGCTATCACTGAACTCTACTTCATGATATTGATATAGGTCTATAATGTTGAAAATAGGTGATATACCCAATGTATCTGATAATTCCACTTCATATGTATTTCTTGAATCAAATTTTCTGAGTATCCTACAAGGTCCAAACTTCTTCATCTTCAACTTGTTATATGTCCCAACTGGAAATCTTTCCTTTTTTAAGTATACCATCACTTTATCTCCTATTGCAAATTGTTTGTGTCTTCTCTTCTCATCTTCTTGCTCCTTATATTTGTTGTTCATATCTTCCAAATGCCTCTTCACCTGATTATGCACTGTCTTCATATGATCTGCAAATTCTTCTACTTTTGTACTTCTCTTTTCTTTTGTACCCATGTCTCTCAGTTCTATCACTCCTCTAGGGTTTACTCCAATAACAATGACAAAAGGTGTTATTCTAGTACTCCTATTGACTGAATTATTGAAAGAATCAAATCTCAACTTCCTACCTTTTCTCCAACCAAACATCTCAACAAGTTTCCCAAACTAATATTCACTACCTTTGTCTGTCCATTAGTCTGTGGATGAAAAGTTGAACTGAACTTCAAATCTATCTTCATCTTCTTCCAAAGTGTCTTCCAAAAATATCCAAGGAATCTGGTGTCTCTGTCTTAAATTATACTCTTAGGTAACCCATGCAATCTCACAATCTCCTTGAAAAATAGGTCTGCTACATGCACTACATCAATTGTCTTCTTACAGGGTATGAAATGAGCCATCTTTGAAAATTTGTCCACCACTACAAATATTGAATCATGTATTCTCTGTATTTTAGCCAATCCCATCACAAAATCCATGCTTATGTCTTCCCAAGGTCTCTCTGGTACTGCCAAAGGTTTATACAATCTAGAATTCTGACTACTCCCTTTTGCAACTTGACAAACTCTACAACTTTGCACAAATTTCCTAACATCCTTATGTATCTGAGGCTAAATGTAATATTCACTCACCAAAGCCACTGTCTTGTCAATGCTAAAATGTCCTGCCAATCCACCACTATGCTTCTCCTTGATCAAATTATCTTGCATTGAACTTCTAGGTATGCACAACTGATTTCCTTTGAACAACATATCTTCCTGAATAAAATAGTCCAACCACTTACTCATATCTATCACAATAGGTTCCTTACATGCTTTTCAAGGTTTTGCAAAATCAATGTCTCCCTCATACAAGTTCTTCAATTCATCAAATCCTATTACTTCAACTCTCATTTATGTCAACAAGTTTCTTCTCCTACTCAATGCATCAACAACTTTGTTTGATTTTCCACTCCTATGCTTCAACACAAAAGTATAACTCTACATTAACTCCACCCATCTCATGTGTCTCTGATTCAACTTACCTTGACTATTCAAATACTGCAAGGCTTGATGATCTGTATATAACACAAACTCCTTAGGTAACAAATAATGTCTCCACTTCTTCAAGGCTTGAATTATAGCATAGAACTCTTCATCATAAATTGAATATCTTCTCCTTGCATCATTCAACTTCTCATTGAAATATGCTATAGGTCTACCTTCTTGACTTAATATTGCTCCAATTGCATTCCCACTTGCAATATAATCAACTTGAAATACCTTATTGAAATCCAGTAACACCAAAACAGGTTGCTCTGTCACTTTTTGCTTCAACAATTCAAAACTCTTATCTACTCCTAATGTCCATTTGAAATCTTTTGTCACCTCTCATTGTCTTTGTCATAGGGTTACATATTGAATTAAACTTTTTGATGAACTTCTGGTAGAAAATAGCCAATCCATGAAATGATCTAACCTCTCTAATGCTCTCCAGTGTAGGCCATTCAACCATTGCTCTCATTTCTCAGGGTCCATCTTCAATCCTTCCGCAAAAATCATAAATCCCAAATATACCAATTCTTCCTTCATGAAACTACATTTCTTGATGTTTATTAGCAATTTCTCCCCTCTCAACCTTTGCAAAACTTGTCTAAGGTGCCACAATTGTTCTTCTTTTGTCTTACTGAAAAGTAGAATATCATTCAAGTATACAATAACAAACCTACCCAAGATTTGTTGGCAAGATACACATTGGAGATTCATGATTGTTGTCATTGATATCAACAAAGTTCATCCCACACATCCATAGGATATGGTGTGTCTATACCGGAAGTCAGATTGAAGAATGTTGTGGTTTGGTAAGCAAGAACAGAGTATGTGGAAAGGTTCGACAGTCAGGTCTAGATCTCTCAGAGGAAGTATCTTTGGAAAGTGCAGACTTGGGGAAGCTAAGAGGAGTACCTTGACTAATAGATTCTAGGAATTGAGCCTCTAGTGATGAAAGAGTAAAGAGATATAAGCATTCAAGTATTAGGGTCCGGTTTGATAGAATAGACAGAGGAAGAACTCATAGGCAGAGCATCAAAAGTTATTCTGGATGAGATGTTGATTGTGATAAAGATTCCTAAGGTATCTTTCATGATTGGCCAACTTATTAGATGACTTCTATAAGTTTCTTTTTTATCCGCTTCACTTGGGAAGCAAGGATTCAACCGACAGACTTAAGTTTGAGATAATATTGACTATTCCGGATGCTAACTAGAAAAGTATTGAAATCACTTGTGCAGATATATATACAAGATGGATTTAGATGTGAAGGTGTGTGTTGTGTAAGAATTGAAGTGTGAATAAAAGTATAATAGTACAAAAGGCAGAAATATAGGTTCGGAATGTAAAAGGACAGCAACACTTAAGGAGAGTAAGAATGAAGTTTAGTAGATCAGTCTATTGAGCTTAACCGGAACTGAACTTCAACATGTGTGGATGCTTCTCATCAATTCAAGTTTTCTTCATGTATTCAGTAAGTCTTTTGTAGGCTGTAATCCTCTTGTGAGCAGTGTGCTCGGGCAGTGAACCCTAATTGGCAAGTGTCATTTTGTATCTTCTATTCTTCTTACAGAGAATAATATCTTGGGTTAATCACCCCGTGGTTTTTTCCCTTAACAGGGTTTCCACGTCAAAATCATTGTGTCATGTGTATTGGTGTTATTTCCATTTCATGATTATGCTTGCTTATTTGATTTGATGTTTCATTAACTGTTAAGAAAGCATATAAAGTTAAATTATTAGGATAACTAATTCACCCCCCTCTCAGTTATCAACAATTGGTATTAGAGCTAAGTTCCTCCTAACAGAGCCTAATAGCTTGAGGAAGATCTGGGAATTCAAATGGATGTATATGGTATAAGGGAGCAACTCAAGTCTGCCCTTGATGATCTTGAGCAGTCAAACTCTAAAGTCATTGAATTGAAGGAAAGACTCAAACAGGTTGATGATTTCATAAAAGAACTAAAAGAGAAATTGAGTCTCTCTATGAAAAAGAGAAAGGAGCTACTTCAGCAATTGGCAAGTCAAGGTGAAGCCAATGATACAAATGGAGATTTGAAAGAGAAAACCAAGTTATGTGAAAAGTTATCAAAAGAAATCATCATGGTAAGACATGAAATGGAATCAGGAGTTATGAAGTTCACCCAAGAAATTGAAGAAAGAAGAAAATTTGAAGATGATCTAAGACAATCTCTCAAGGAAAAATCAGAAGACTGCCACAAAATGGATAGAATAATCAGACATCTTGAATCTGATCTTGAAGATGCTAAAGATAATGAAGAAAAACTTGAGGATCAAATTGTCTCTCTTAAAAGGGATCTTCAAACAGCAAATGAATACAAAGAGAAATTCAAGATAAGCTTTGCTCAACTTGAAGTTCTTCTTGAAAGCCAAAAGAGGGTAGATGACAAGTGTGGCCTAGGGTATGAAAAGGGTGAAAGCTCCAGATCCGGTCAGAAGAATTTTGGATTAGAAAATCCAAGGAACATGCCTAGAAGACCTCCGGTAAGGCAGCCTAATGCTCAAAGATATCCATCCTTCAATGGATACTGCCACAACTACAATAACTTTGGTCATAAAGCTAATCAATGCAGAAAGAGAATGAATCAGACTAATACATCCTTCTCCGGACAGTGTTTCAACTGCAAAAGCTATGGTCACAAATCTCATGAATGCAAAAATATGAAAATGAACAATCCATTCAATAGTAGATGCTTTACATGCAATAGAATGGGTCATATGGCTAATCAATGCAGATCAAGAGGATATCAATCAAATATGCAAAGAAATGTTGTCTGCCAAATTTGCAATAGATCCGGTCATATTGCAAAATTCTGTAGAAGCAAGAATTAGGACAAAAGAGGTTTGGTATATCATAATCAGAATCAAGATAAGGGAAAACAAAAAGTGAATGCGGATGAAGTTCAAAGTGAGATGAACAAGATTTGGGTGAAGAAAAGTATAGAGAATGTAGAGGATGGATTTGCACCAGACTCTGGTGCTGATATTCCTTCCATAAATTAAAAAGTGAGCTCTAGCTCAGGGGGAGACACAAAGAAAACCTTGTTCCCCTAACCAGTCAATTGGTACCAGAACTGGCACAAGGAGAGTTGCAAATTAAAGGGTTCATCAGAGAAACATCTAAATAAACTATGGTTAAGATTTGGAAGGTCCACAAGATGTTTAAGATCAAGATCGATCCAGTTCTTCAAGTCATCCGAATAAGGCAAACTAGAATAACTTAGGTAGAGCATTTATTGCAACTTGGTATTAGGGTTTGCAGAGTTTTATAAGGGTTCTTCTTATTAAACATTTGCTCATTCTACATTTAAGAAGAAGGAAAGAAAAGCTCTGCAACAAATTTCCTCAAGCCCATCAAATATCATTTGCAGAAGTCAATTCATCCAGAAATTGATCCGGCTAACTCCGTGAAACCTAAAGGCGCAAAAGGTATTTTCCATTCTCAAAATGTCTCTCTGCAAATCTTTTTAAAAGATGTCTACTCTGAATATTGTGAATATCACTGATAGGACTCGCCCCAAATTCAAGAAATATCCCTACAAATCCTTGGAGGTAGATCCCCTAGGATCTTTTTCCAGTGTTCTGCATGGTATCTTACATACAAAAGATATTAGGGTTTGCATTCACGCAAACATTGAATAATTTAGAGAGTCCAAATTGAGGGATATCTACCACAAACAACTAATAGATGATTCATTTGAGCTCAAACCTCAATATAAGGCCCTCCGGGAGAAGCACTTTGCACAATGTATACATTTCCCTTGCTTTGCTGAGGACGAATGGGTCCAGTATGTCTTGAGCAGAATACATGACAACTTCATGTGTTTGAATGGACCATTCAAGATCACAAAAGATGCCATTAGGGTAGTTACCAGTTTGCACTCATCCGGTGGTATACCTATTCTCAAATCGATCAAGAATCTGACTATAAGTGAGGCTACCGGATCTAGGTTTGATAAAAGAGCAATGACAATAGATGACATCACTGATCCGGATGTCAAGTTTGCATCCATGATCATTGGCTACAAGATATATCATTCTAGCTGGGAGAATTCAGTACTTGAAACTGCTATCTACACTGCCTATGAAATGTTGAGAAAAAATGCAGACTATGACCTTTGTGAGCTCCTTCTAAACCAACTCTTGGAGAACCTATAGAAGATAAAGAAGGACAAGAAGAATTCCTTCAAATTTGGTGGCCTAATACTCTGTCTATTCTTCTACTTTATGAATGAGCTACCCAGATCTAGTGGATGGGTATGGCAGAATGACAGACCGATTGCCATACAAATCAAGGATAATTTGCATGGACTTGGTGATGACAAAGCACAAAACACAGCTCTCTAGGGTTTCTTTAAAAACTTTTAGAACATGATGCAAGCTAGAGAGAGAATTCCCCAATCTCTAGTTGAGAAATACAAAGACATAATATGTTTTATGGTAGAGACTGATCAATACCTAATGGAGGCAGTGGAACCAAGAATAGTGTGGATCATGCCAATGGGGTATGAGGTGGATGAGAAAATTGTAGAGCTGCATGTTCAACATATGCTTAGTAAACTAAAGGATCCCAAGATAGAAAGGTTTGGAACCTTTGAAGAATTGAGTGTGAAATCCATATTGAGCTAAGGCAACTAGAGATGAAAAGAAAGGTAAGAAAAGAAGTAGAAAACATTGCCAAAAGCTTTGGCATCTCAAAAGAGGCACTTGATGCCAATAGGGAGAAGATGGAAAGAGTAGAGGAAGAGAAGGAAGGTGCTGAAAAGGAAAGTGGTCCGGTAGAAGCCCCCACCCAGACAAGATCCTCTAAGAGGTCCATTCCTACCACTGACAAGAGCTCAAAGACATCAAAGCTAGAAGCAACATCATCTGATAAAGCAGAGAAAAGAACTAAGACAAAGGCCACAAGGTCTTATATCAGTCAGAAAGATGAAGAAGAGACTAAATCTGATGAAGAAATCAAGAAGATGATGAAGAAGAAGAAAGTATCCGGTGCAGATAAGGTGGCAGAGGTAGAAGAATTTGTTGAAAATCCCACTCTATCCCCAGATGATGTAGTCAAAGCTGTTACTATGGATGGAATCCTGCAACCAATAATAGAATTCTATGATGCATATAATGATGCAGATAGAAAAATCTTGGAGGAAGCCACAGTTAAGTACTTGAACATATACAATAAAGCCTTGATTGAAATAATTTCTTTAATTCCTAAAAATCTAGAAAAGGAACTTGAAACGAGAAAAGAAAATGCTAAGGCTAAGGACTTAGAAATCAGAGAATAGATAGCTATTCAGCTCTACCCTTCAATTACTCCAAAACAAATGGATATGATCTTCAAAGATTCCAAGGATGAGTTCTGGAGTAAGACTAGAATGAATCAGCTCATGCTTGGAGAGACTGATAAAGTGGCAAAAGAAACAGAATAAATCCTGCGGAAGGCATACTCAAGATTCAACATTCCTATTATAGGGGACTTGGACGTTGATCCCTCAGCTACAAGTGTTGAAAAATAATCTACTGAGGCAATGACAGAAGAAGTAATGGACTCCTGTGAAGGTAAAGACAAGGGCTTGGAATCCTCTACTCCAGAAGAGGTGACACATGAACAAACAAATATCTCTCCTCCGGTTTCCCCTACAGTCTCCGGATCTAAAGGAGAAGAAAGAATAAAAGAGAAAGAAGAAGAAGCGAAAGGAAGAGAAGAAATTCAAGCTAAGAAGAACATAAGTGACAGTGCAGAAGAGAAGAAATCTCTGTCTCCAGCAAGAGACACTGCAGAAACTGTCAAGGACTTCTTGACAAAAGAAATGTTGGAAATTGATGAGCCAGAGTTACTTCAAGGTCCTTTTAACTTTGACTCTCTCTCCCCGGTTCAAACAATGAAGATAGCTTCATTTGCCAATACAAAGGCAAAAGAAAAACTCCTGAAGTCTCACATGGAAGACTGTGAGCTAATAGAAGTTACATCTGGTGTGCTTGAAAAGATCATGCCATCCTTTCTAAAGGATTCATCGACTTCCTCATCAGGTAATCTTAAATCTCTTGTTAGTTCAGTCAGCACTCATTTTGAGTCCTTAGAGAAATCAGCTAAGGAAAAGGTCTGGAAAGAGTTTTTGGACAAAAGATTCTTTGAAGTACTAAGTCTAATATCAAATGATAGAAGAAAATGCTCTTAAAGATGGCCGGGAAATATATAAATTTTGTCTATCATGGTCCAAAGCAACAATGGAGATTGAGAAGAAAATGAAAGAACAAGAGATCAAACTAACAAAACTTTCTCAAAATTTTGATCCATTTACCTCATCCATAGTAAATCAAGAATGTCAGACTATTGCAGTCTTGGATGAAATTAAGAAGTTAGAAAAAGAAAAGAAAAATAGAATCGACAGGTTAAATGAGCTTAGAAGAATAATCATTCCTACGTTGGAGGCCATGCATGAGGCCCTAAGTGATGCTCAAACCACCACCAAGACAAATGAAATGAAAGATTTGAAGAAGGCAAAAGTTTTTGCATTCTTGTTGAGTGGTCACATATCAATTTTGGATAGGATGAAGCTGAGTTGGGCAACCAAAGTTGTACAATTGAAAAACACTTTTGCAGACATACTAAAATATATGTAGAGTGCAACCGGATAATATATTTATGCGACTAAGTTAATTTTTGAAAATTTTGGTGTGTGGACCGTACCCTTTGCCATTGATGTCAAAGGGGGAGTGAAGAGTAGTGAAAAATAAGGAATTTAGCTAAGGGGGAGTTCCAAAAAATGTACATAGAGATAGAGCATCAACTAAGGGGGAGTATAGTGTGACACTTAGTCATTTTTTCACTAATTGTTACCATCAATGCCAAAGGGGGAGATTGTTGGCAAGAGACACATTGGAGCTTCATGATTGTTGTCATTGATGGCAACAAAGTTCATCCCACACATCCGCAGGACATGGTGTGTCTATACCGGAAGTCAGATTGAAGAATGTTGTGGTCTAGTAAGCAAGAACAGAGTATGTGGAAAGGTTCGACAGTTAGGTCTGGATCTCTCAAAGGAAGTATCTTTGGAAAGTGTAGACTTGGGGAAGTCAAGAGGAGTACCTTGACTAATAGATTCTAGGAATTGAGCCTCCAGTGATGAAAGAGTAAAGAGATATAAGCATTCAAGTATTAGGGTCCGGTTTGATAGAACAGACAGAGGAAGAACTCATAGGTAGAGTATCAGAAGTTATTCTGGATGAGATGTTGATGGTGATAAAGATTCCTAAGGTATCTTTCATGATTGGCCAACTTATTAGATGACTTCTATAAGTTTCTTTTTGATCCGCTTCACTTGGGAAGCAAGGATTCAGCCGACAGACTAAAGTTTGAGATAATATTGACTATTCCAGATGCCGACTAGAAAAGTGTTGAAATCACTTGTGCGGATATATATACAAGATGGATTTAGATGTGAAGGTGTGTGTTGTGTAAGAATTGAAGTGCAAATAAAAGAAGAATAGTACAAAAGGCAAAAAAATAGGTTCAGAATGTAAAAGGACAATAGTACTTAAGGAGAGTAAGAATGAAGTGTAGCAGATCAGTCTATTGAGCTTAACTGGAACTGAACTTCAGCATGTGTGGATGCTTCTCATCACTTCAAGTTTTCTTCATGTATTCAGTAAGTCTTTTGTAGGCTGTAAGCCTCTTGTGAGCAATGTGCTAGAGTAGTGAGCCCTAATTGGCAAGTGCCATTTTGTATCTTCTATTCTTCTAACAGAGAATAATATCTTGGGTTAATCACCCTGTGGTTTTTTCCCTTAACAGGGTTTCCATGTCAAAATCATTATGTCATGTGTATTGGTGTTATTTCCATTTCATGATTATGCTTGCTTATTTGATCTGATGTTTCATTAATTGTTAAGAAAGCACAAAAAATTAAATTATTAGGATAACTGATTCACCCCCCCTCTTAGTTATCAACAAGAATTTCTTCCAAACTTCATTCATCAATCTCATTAAAGTACTCAATGCATTTGTCAATCCAAAAGGCATCACTAACCACTCATACAATCCTTCATTTGTCTTAAAAGTAGTCTTCCATTCATATTCTTCTTTGATTCTGATTTGATGTTATCCACTTTTCAACTCTATCTTGGTAAAATATTTTGCTCTACTGAAACAATCCATGATGTCATCCATCCTAGGTAAAGGAAATCTATACTTAACTATTATCTTGTTTATTGCTCTAGAGTCAGTACACATTCTCCATTCTCCATCATTCTTAGATGCTAACACTATAGGTACTAAACAAAGACTCAAACTTTCTCTGATCAAACCTTTCCGCAACAACTCTTGTATTTGTCTATTCAATTCTTCATTCTCTCTTGGTGTCATTGTATGTGCTACTTTATTAGGCAAACTACCTCCTAATATAAGATCCATGTGAAGACTAATACTCCTGATTGGTGGCAATCCTTAGGTACATTATTTGATATGATGTCTTTAAACTCTATCAACAACTTTTTTATCTCTTTTGGTTGTGATTCTTTAGTCTGCTTAAATCTTTCAGGCTTCTTAGGAATCAAGGCATAACATATATTCTCATGTCTCAAACCATCTAGAAATTTTCTTCCATCTACCAAATAAATTCTAGCATTTCCACATACTTCACTCTTAGGATCATCCTCTAAAGGAATCAAGGTAATTCTCTTCCCATTTGATGTGATAGTATATGTATTCTTTCTCCCATCATGTATAGATTTTCTATCATACTACCAAGGTCTACCCAATAAAATATGAAATACATCCATAGGCATAGTATCACACAAGACTTCATCATGATAAGATCCAATATGAAATTTCACCAAATATTGTTCACTCACCAGTACCTTATGATCATCATGAATCCAAGCTATCTGAAAAGGCTTAGGGTGTCTCAATCTTTCCAACTTCATCTTGGTCACCATCTCCTCTAAAACTAGATTATCTGAACTACCACTATCAATTACAACTTTACAACATTTACCTTCTTATTTGCATCTAGTTCTAAACAAACTCTTCCTCTATGGTGGTTCTTTGATTGTCTCTGCTTGAAATAGTGCTCTCCTCATCACAAGTGATTCTCCTTTCTCTGGCTTACTCACAGAACTAGGTTATCCAATAGGTTCTTCCACATAGGTTGCTCTTCCACTGTTCTCTGTCTTCTTGCTTGTACTACCCTGATTACATTCAAATTCTCTATGTCCTTCACCTCCACAGTTGAAACAATTACCTCTGAATGTTCTCTTATCAGATCCTCTTCCTTCTCTTCTATATCCATCATTCTGATATGCACTAGGGTTTTCTCACCAATAAGAATTTATGTCATCTCTCTGGTAAGCATTGTTATCTTTGTCATCCTTCTTAAATGGGATGTCAAACTTGTTCTATTGGGCAAATGATCTCTCACATCCAAAAAATGTTCTACCACTCTAAAATTTACCGCCTCTACCTCTTTGTCTTTGATCATGCCTTTTATTCAACTTCTCTTCAACTTTGAGGGTAAACTAATATGCTTCCTCCAAAGATGTCATCCTCACTAAACTTTGTTCTTCTTGAATGTTCAACCTTAATCCATTGATGTATCTAGCAACTTTCTCCTTTATTGCTTAACTATGTCCTATCCTTATGATCTTCTAATGAAATTCTTTAGTGTACTCCTTGACAGATTTCTCCTTTTGTCTTAGGTTCTGCAGTCTTTTCAATAGCTCCAACTCATAGTCAACAGGTATAAATTGATTCTTCAATTTTGTCACCATCCTATCCCACTTTGTAATCTTTTCTTTACCTCTTCTATTTCTACCCAACTAAACTTCCTTCACCATATAGCAACACATCCTTTCAACTTTGTCTTTTCAAATTTTAGCTTCTTCAGATCTTCAATTTCTTCATATTCAAAGTATTCTTCCATGTCATTTATCTAGTCAATCAATTCTTCAGGATTCAAATTACCAGTATAGTTAGGCACATCAACTCTAGGTCTCTTTCCAATCTTTGAAATAGCTCACAACATCTTGACTTGATCTGATTCTTTTTCTTCATCGCCTCCTAGGGTTTCTTCAATTTGTTCAATAGATTGAAATTCTTCTTCATCATCACTTTCAACATTAGGTCTCGGGGTCAATCCTCTTCTCCTATCGTCTTCAACAACATCCAATTGAATTCACATCATTTTCATCATTTCATCCATTATTCCAACCATTGTTCCAACAACAACTCTCCTTGGCGACATTCTTCCTAGGATCAAGTGCAAGCTGCCTCAAGTTTGGTGATCAAGCTGCAAGGTGATAACTGCCTCACAATCGGTGATCGGTTGTGACACAAATAACCTGCCTCAATTTAGTGATTTGTCCACAACAAGATCTTATAGAATTCCCTCACCAATTTCGCTCAATTCACTCCCAAAGATTTGAACTTTTGCTCTAATACCACTTGGTGCAGTCACAGTAGGAGGGTTCATAGAATGAACCGTCTAGGCCGTGCAGCAAGAGTAAACATAATGGAAACAACTCAAGGATATGAAACAAACACAGATTCAATCACTTAGTATATCATAGAATTCAAATACAATCTGGCTAGCATCATGCGGGCTTACAATTAGGGCTCAAAGGCTTGATTACAAAATATCAGAATATGCACAAGATATATCATTGAAGCTCCTTTTTGCAAAATCTAAACTATCAAATATCTCTATATGAATCATTTTATAACTACTTTCCTAAGGATCTATTACATCAATATATATCATCTCTGAAACAACAGATTCCTCTAGGTTGGCCAAGGAAGGTCACAAACTCCAATGAAGACCTGTAAAGTGTGTACATGGATAGGTCAAACCTAATCATGTAGAACACCTCCGCAAATGTATGGAATGATGTACAAATCTTGGGGAAGGTCAGCTATGAACGAAAGATCATTGAATGATGTGTCATTAAGCTCCACAAGTTGAGGAATGCTCTGGGAGTCTTCTCCTTTAGCTGATTATCAGAGACTGTCAGGATGGTCTATTTTGAGAAAGCAGTCGATCTTCTGGTAGCAATATCTTTCTGGTAACTGATCCAAATGCTCTAAATTCTAGATATAATCTAGATGAATGAATCTAGATACTAAGTCCAGCTCTGTAAGATGCAAAATGTAACTGTGGTAGAATACGTACCAAAATACAGAAACTACTACTGACTAAACTACCTAAACTAAACTAGAAATTGAAAAGAAACAAACTAAACTACAAGTAAACTAAAATGCAAATGCTTTTGGTTGGTGCAATATTTCTGTGATAGGTGAAAGTCAGGTGTGGAAGATCAGACATAGTCATGAAACCCTAACCCTACCATCATCAAGGAATCTAATCTAAATGAAGCCAAAAGAACAATGCAATGCAAGCATAACATCACCTAGACCGTGCGATTCCTTGTTTGAGAGGGAAATGTGGACTGCTTCTTCAACAATGAACAATCACAAAGCTGAAAGCTGCCATTGATGGATGATAAAAGCTCAAATGCTCGAAGGCTCAAGATGATAATGGAGTTGCTATATGATTGCTGGATTGCTAGATACTATATGAATTCTGGATTGCTAGATTTCTGGATTGCTAGATTTCTGGATTTCTGGATGTCTCATATGGAATGAGAGGCTGTTTATATAGGACTCAACCAAGATCAACCAACGGTGGAGATTCAAAGGCTATGTGAATGGCTAAGATTGAAAGTTACTAAATTTAGGTCCAATTAGTTGTACATGTGAAGGATTTTAAATGAAAGTTGTCTTACAACACATGATAAATGGGAAATAGACAAGTGTTGAAATGTGATAAATGATAAAGGCTTAATTCAAATAAAGTATTTGAATTAGTGGGATATGAGTTGGAAATTAATTAAATAAATAAAATTTATTTAATTAATATGATAAATGCATAAAATGAGATAAGACATGATGTGGAATTAATTAAATAAATACAATTTATTTAATTAATTGGCTAAGTGAATGAGAATGGGATTTTAATTAAATAAATAAAATTTATTTAATTAATTGGATAATGGATTAGGGATGTAACAAGGTGTCGCTAGACATGGACAAATTTGGGTGTCTACATTTTGCCCCTCTTTGATACAATGTTCAATAGAACGTTGTGTCAAAGAAGATGTGAGATATGTTCGATAAACAAGTTATGCCCCAGTGTAACTGGCAGGTGATGCCCCCTCGAGAGGTAAGCCAGGCGAACCAGGAAAGACTGGGTTGGCGCTCGATAGAAGAAAAGGCAGAAAAGAGGGCAGATGCGAAGAAAATAGGCTGTGGTATAGAAGAATTAGGGTTGGGAGAAGGGCTATAAGTAGGGGCTGCAAGGGCAAATAGGCTCATTTGTGCTCATTTGTGCTTAGAAACCTAGAGAAATCCAGAGCTCCTGAGAGTGAGAGTGGCAGAGCTAGCGGGATGGTGATTCCACGCAGAGATCATCGTGCGGAGCGAGTGAGGACACATGGACGACCAGAGGGAGCAGGCGCACCGGTATGTCTCAAAACTTTTCCCAAAAGCGTGCATTTAATAGCCTAGAAGCGTAATTAATTCACACACGTCACCAAAAGCGACTAGTTTAGGACATGGCACATATAGCTCGCTTATGTAGGAGTAGAGGTCGCTTAGAGTAATATAGGTCGCTTATGGGCGCGGGTAGGTCGCTTAGGAAAAAAAGTGGTCGCATCCTGTCGGCGGGAAAATAGCAGCGGAAATGCGCGTGTAGATGAAAACGAGTCGCTTATGAGCAGATAGTAGTCGCATAGAGTAATTGAGCTCGCATAGGACTAGAAATAGATCGCATATGGTAGATAGCGCGCATATAGGGCGAAAATGGTCGCTTAGTGTGAGTTGGCTCGCTTATGATGAGAAAATGGGCGCATATAGGAAAAGGGCTCGCGTTTGGAGTAAAAAGACTCGCATGTGGGATATGGCTCGCAGGTAAAGTAAGGATAAACGCATATGGTAATAGTGGTCGCGTTTAGGAAAACAGTGAGCGCATGTGCAAAAGAGCTCGCATGTAGGCAAAACAGAGGCGCATATGGTGAAAGGGGTCGCTAATGAGCAGAAAGAGGTCGCTTGTGGTAAAGTGAACCGCATATGATAGGTGTAGGAGAAAATAGCAGATAGATAGGCAGATTTGGATATGAATGATTAACGGAATGGACTGACAAGAGTAAATGGATGATGCAGGATGTACTACCGCCATTACTATCACGGGAGCCCCATCTGAGAGATTTGCGGTTAGTGAGACAGTTGGATGCAGAGGAGCTACTGGTGTTAGAGATCCTGGGCTTAGAGCATGTGTCACGATTAGAGCCAGTGCAGGCACATCGAGGACTGATGACTGCGATGGTGGAGCGATGGATGAGCGAGCACAGTTCATTCTTGTTACCGACAGGAGAGGCGACCATCACCTTAGAGGATGTGTTCCGGATTTTGAGGATTCCGATAGATGGGGATCGGGTAGATTATGATCCGGAGATGGGCCCAGCTGCATTCAGGAGATTGTTTGGGACACCAGACATCGGAGCAGAGGGTTCGGAGATACCGATGGGGAGGATGGAGGAGCTCTGTGACAGGTTGCAGCGAGTGGTAGTGGCTATCATTAGATGGCTAGTGGGTGATAGGAGAGCGAGAGGGTTTCCTGTAGGATGGGGGACAGTGATGGAGGGCATGTTCTCCTATGGCACGAGATATGCATGGGCAGAGTGCGTGTTGGGACAGCTCTATCATTACCTACATGATTGTGCATATATGTTCGGAGCCAATATGTCAGCAGGAGTGACAGTGTTGCACGTATGGGCTTATGAGCACATTCCAGTGACGAGACTAGAGGGATGGGTGGCTAGAGCAGCAGGAGAGCCATTTGCACGGATGTATAGAGGAGCCTTGACGTATCGACAGCGCCGAGGGGTGGTATACTGGCGACGGAGGTTGGATGAGATAGACAGGTTTGTATGGAGGCCATGGCTAGGATGTGAGCAGTGGGAGGAGGAGGATGCCGAGCTTGCTTATGCGAGACAGGCGAGGTACATTTTTGGACGCGGCTTGTACATTATAGAGTGCTATTTGCCAGAGAGAGCCCTGAGACAGTTTGGAGAGGCACAGGCAGTACCTGTAGGGGATGCCATTTTTGGGAGGACGAGGCAGGAGGTGTTCGATTGGGGTCCAGAGGTTGTGGTGGACACAGCCTTGGCAGAGAGAGATGGATTGCAGCCAGTAGCATGGCAGTGGAGACAGGGTCCGGCAGAGCCAGGTACATTGCCAGAGTATGATGCATACTGGGCGACAGCTAGGCCGACTCGGTTGACACGAGATGGAGAGATTGGGGAGATTGGGATGGAGAGACCAGTTCGGAGGCGACGACGACAGGCTCCACCAGCACAAGCAGTAGTGCCAGCTGCACCAGGGATACAGATGCCAGGGCAGGTGCCAGGTCAGCCAGCTATATTAGCACAGCCACAGGCACAGATCGGAGCAGGGGATGATGTGGGCATTCAGCAGCTGCGGAGACGGATCAGAGAGGAGAGGAGATGGAGGCAGCGAGCACAGATGAGGCTGAGGAGGGTGGAGATGGATAGGCATCAGGCCGTGATCAGTCTGAGGCATGCTAGAGCACAGGCACAGGCTTATCAGACGCAGCTACAGTTGGGAGCGCAGAGAGGAGATGGACAGGAGGATGGTGCGCTCGCGAGAGTTACAGGAGAGAGGGATACAGCTAGGCAGCATGAGCAGATGATGAGGCTTGAGCGAGATACTGCAGTACAGCAGGAGCAGGCTATGAGAGCAGAGAGAGATGGTCTGCGAGCTGAGAGAGATAGTCTACGAGCTGAGAGAGATAGGGCAGTACAGCAGCTGCAGGTTATGACTAGTGAGCGGGATAGAGCAGTGACTGCCTTGGGGACTGATGGAGCTACTATGTACTTAGCCACACAGTTGACAGCAGTACAGGCCGAGCTTTGGAGAGTGCAGGGTGAGGCTGAGTATTATAGAGGCTTATATTATGGAGCTGTGCCGGCAGAGCAGAGACAGCCTAGCTTCAGGAGCAGGTCAGGGGCTTCGAGCTCACGGAGGTCAGGTGGATCTCGGTCAGTAGCTTCGGTGATGGGGCCACCGAGAGATGGAGGACCAGGTACAGGACCTGTTGGTGGTGGTGGTCAGGGTGAGGGAGCTGGCAGTAGTCGCTAGGGCACACCTTGTTGACATTGTATCATGATGAGGCCTAGAGCCATTGTTGTACATTCATTCTTTTCAGGGCTCAGCTTGTATTGTAGACACTTGTATTTTGACACACATGTATATATATATATATATATATATATATATATATATATATATAGCAGTTTTGGCGATCTATATGATGTTATAATGGTTGTGATGTTGACATTATGATGGCTATGCATGTTATGTGTTGGATTATATATGGATTATGGATGGATATTTATGCAAATGGTAATGGATAGAAAATATTTGAAAATGTAAAGGGTAATGACATGAATAGATGTATGCATATAGGTAGATGGTAAAGAAAAAGATATGTAATGGACTTATGTATGGCTAACACTTGTTTTGCAGGAGCGGGAATATGGACAAAGGATGATGGAGATGATTGATCTTGGCTGAGGATGACGGAACGAATGGATAGATAAAATGGATAAGATAAGATGATGATGGGCAGCTTTCAAGTAATTGCTCAAAATGAAAAGAAATGCAGTCCTTATGTTTGATATAGCATATGGATGTTATGCACCAGGGTATAAGAGACCAAGGTGTCGAGGTATCCAATGCGTAACTAACGTGTTACAATCTTGTCTGAACGCATGTGGTCAAGATGGTGAGCCAACATGCACAAGATATGAATAATAGCTAGTGTTGGACTTTGACGCTACAAACAATGGTTTGAGCTTATCTCCACTACACATAATGATAGCTTGCTGGTTATATGTATGGAGTTAGTCTTAACATAGAATAGTCTCTAATGCATAAGAGACTGTTTAGCTTCTCAGATGCTAGAGATATTGATATGTAAGATGCTAATCCCAACACGTACAAGATACCAAGACGCATAGGAAGAGAATAAGATCATCCCGCAAACACGGCATACGAAAGCTATATGACCATGCCCCAGTCCTTACTTCATCGCAACATACCAAGATATAAATAGATCAAGGCAGTCTTGACTAGGTACAGAAAAGGGACAAAAGATAAATCAAAAGATAAAACAAAAGATACTGTCATCACGTTCTCTTGCCAAATTTGGGTGCTCGTGGATAGATTAAGCTGGCGCCTTGTTAAGAGGAAAGCTACATCCTGTTGAAGGCTAAAGTTGTTGATAAATGGCTATAGCAAATGTTGGCTTAAGGCATTCGGACAAATAGCTTCTGGCTTACCTATGATTAGTTAAAGTGCTTGAGCTTGTAATATACACATGGATTGCGTCCTGTTTGAGCTGATCAAAGAGGAGAAGATGGATGATGAATGAAGATGAAGAAGATGGGGGGATCATCGGTGCTTGAGTACTGGAAACTTCCTTCGTATTCCAGACTGCCTACATACCCTGTATCCACGGGATCAAAGCACATTTACGATGAAGATGAGACATGATGAATATGTAGTTCTGGGTTTTATTGATGATGTAAGTGATGAAAGATAGAAGAATATGAGCTGAAAGATTGAAGAATGTTTAGAATGACAGATGACAGATGAAAGAGGCTATCGTCTTAGCCTGAATCAGAGTGCTTCCTTCGCATCTCAGATTGCCTACATACCCTGTATCCACGGGATCAAGGCGTCAACGATAGAGCTGGATGTAGTTCTTATTGATGTGGCTAATCGATTGGATGTTTGATCAAGTGATATTTGTTGCGATTGTTGGATGAGTGTGGATGAATTGTGAAGGTATGAGTCCTGGTTGCAAGTCGTTAGGTCATAGTTGTCGGTGGACATGTGCCATGGCTGAAGTTGATAAGGTGTGCTGTGTTGAAAGCTGAGTTGGTTGATGTGTTATGAGCTAGAGATAACAGGATCCACTTCCAAATAAGACTCAACAAATGCCCCCAGTGTGGGATGAGGTTTATTATGCAGAAGCGACAATGCAGAAAAGATGTGGCCAAGATGCTAAGGTGCCAAAAGATATAGATATCACGACAATGTCTCACATATGATAACTAGCATTGGCAAAGGATGAAGAGGAAAGGCTATGTGTGAGATTGCGATAGGACTTATGAAAATAGCTTATACAAGATGCAGTGGGGAAAATGATCAAACGAACCAAACAAATGAGGGAAGCTGGTCACTACACATAGCGCCTGTTTGCCAGGTTTTCACTATGGTACTTATCCAAGGCGCCTGTTTACCAGGTTTTCACCAGAGGACAGATTATTTATCTTATGTTTGTTTTTGTTTTTTTTTTTTTTTTTTGTTTTTTTTTTTTTGTTTTTTTTTTTTGTTTTTTGGTGTTTTTGTGGGATAGCTGAGATTCATGGATAAAACTTCTTGAGATGAACGCTGTTGACGGGTTCATCCAAGGGAATGCCTTCAGGTGTTGACAAAGTGTATGCACCAGATCCATAAACTGCTGTGATAATGAAAGGACCAAGCCAATTTGGTTCAAACTTGCCCTGTTTCTCTCGATGTTGTTGATTCCTTTGGTTTTCTTTAAGGACAAGGTCGCCAACCTGAAACCTGCGTTCTCTGATCTTTTTGTTATAGCTGCGACGTAGCCGGTTTTGATAGACTTGAAGATGGTTCAATGCTGTAAGGCGGCGTTCATCTAAGAGCTCAAGATCATGGAGTCGGGAGACTCGATATTCTTCATCTGAAACAGTATGTTGCAAGGATATGCGCAAAGAGGGGATCTCAACCTCGATAGGCAAAATAGCTTCAGTGCCATAGACTAGAGCATAGGGTGTGGCGCCAGTAGGAGTTCTGACACTTGTTCTATATGCCCATAAAGCAGGATGCAGTTGTAGATGCCAATCTCGACCAGTTTCGTTAACAGTCTTTTTAAGGATCTTGATGATTGTCTTATTAGAGGCTTCAGCTTGACCATTGCTCTGAGGATAATAAGGCGTAGAGAACCTATGTTGAATATGAAACTTATTGCAAAGATCTCTAACCTCTTGGTTCTTGAAAGGCCGGCCATTATCTGTGACAATAGCTTGAGGAACTCCATAACGGCAGATGATGTAATGTAGGATGAATTTAGCTATTTGTTTACCTGTGATGTAGGTCATTGGTATGGCTTCTACCCACTTTGTGAAATACTCAGTGGCAGTGATAATAAACTTATGACCATTTGATGAAGTAGGATGGATTTTACCCACAAGATCAAGTCCCCATTGCGAAAAAGGCCATGGAGTGACAATAGGCTGAAGCTCATGTGCTGGTGCATGTATTAGATCTCCATGTTTCTGACATTGTAGACATCGCTTTGCAAATTGTTGGGCATCTTTTTCCATAGTTGGCCAATAGTATCCTGCTCGCAGAAGTTTCTTAACAAGGCCAGGGCCAGCGGAATGCGAACCGCAGACACCTTCATGTACTTCACGTAAGGCCGTTTTTGCTTCCTCAGAATCAAGACATCTAAGAAGGATACCATCAAGACTTCGGCGATAAAGGGTGTCTCCTAAGATAGTGTAACGAGAGGCTCGACGGATAAAAGTTTTACGTTGGGTGTTGGATAGTTGAAGAGGCAAGGTGTGATTACGGAGATACTCGTATATATCTTTGTACCACAACGAGTTGGGACCAACAATCTCACATATAAGCTCGAACTGTGGAACTTCAAATGCGGGGATCAAAAGCTGTTCGACCAAGAATTCACATTTATGGGTGTTAGATGGCATATCTAAAAGAGACCCAATCATAGCCATGGCATCAGCTGCTCTGTTTTGTAGTCTTGGAATTTGCTCAAAGGTAATGTCCTCGAAATATTGCTTGAAATCATCCACCATTAGTTTGTATGGAAGAAGCTTCTCGTCTTTTGTTTGATATTCATCTAAGACCTGTTTGATAACTAGCTGAGAATCACCAAAGACTCGTAACTGTTTGATAGCCCATTGTACTGCCATGCGCAAACCTGTGATTAAAGCTTCATACTCTGCTATGTTATTGGTACAGGGGAATGCTATTCTGTATGATTTAGGTATGCAGTCTCCTTGGGGAGTGACAAACAAGATACCTGCTCCAGATCCGTGTTGAGTGTATGATCCATCAAAGTATAGCTGCCATCGTGCTGGAGAGCTGAAAGTAAACAATCCTTCATCAGGGAATTCGGGATATATTGGCTGAATGTCTGTGATAGGTGCTGCAGCTAATTGATCAGCAATGACTTGTCCTTTGATAGCTTTACGGTTCACATATTGTATGTCAAATTCACTCAAGATCATAACCCATTTTGCTAATCTCCCTGTGAGAAGTGCTTTTGAAAGGAGATACTTGAGGGGATCCACATTAGAGATGAGCTTTGTTGTTTGGTTCAACATATAATGTCGCAACTTTTGGGAAGCAAACACTAATGCTAAGCAAGCTTTTTCCATGAATGAGTAATTAAGTTCATATCCCACAAGAGTTCTGCTAATGTAATAGATGGCTTGTTCTTTTCCTGAATCATCATGTTGAGCTAGAAGTGCACCTAATGCTGCGGTTGTTGATGATATATAAAGCAGTAATGGACGATCAAGTACAGGAGGTATTAACACAGGAGGTGTTGCCAAGTATTCCTTTATCTTATCAAAAGCCTGTTGACACTTTTCATCCCACTTAAAAGGTTCACCCTTGCGAAGAAGATGCTGAAAAGGATGACATTTATCTGCGAGTTGTGAGATAAATCTGCGGATAGATTGTAGCCTACCCTGTAAACTGCGAAGCTGTTTGAGATTCGTTGGTGGAGGCATTTCTATGATAGCTTTTACCTTAGCTGGGTCCACTTCTATGCCTCGTCGAGACACAATATATCCCAATAGTTTTCCTGATGTTACACCAAATACACACTTCTTTGGATTTAGTCTGACTTGGTATTTCTCTAATCGATCAAAAATTTGTGCCAATACTGGTAGATGTCCTTCCCTTGTCTTAGATTTTCCCAGGATGTCATCAACATAGTCTTCCATGATAGTATGAAAAAGGTCATGAAAAATAACTGTCATGGCTCATTGATAGGTAGCTCCAGCGTTTTTGAGACCAAAAGGCATTACAACCCAGCAATATGTGCCCCATGGACAAATAAAAGACGTTTTATCTTGATCTTCCTCTGCTATTCTGATTTGATTATAACCAGAAAATCCATCCATCAAAGATAGCATTTCATGTCCTGCTGTAAGATCAACAATGTTGTCTATGCTTGGTAATGGAAAATCGTCTTTAGGACATGCTTTGTTAAGATCTCTAAAGTCCGTGCAGCAGCGAACTCGTCCATCCGGTTTTGCTACAGGTACCAAGTTTGAAACCCATTCTGGATAATCAATAGGCTTTATGAACTTTGCTTCTAATAGTTTCTGAATTTCTGCTTTAACCAATAAGGCAACTTGTGGATGCATTTTGCGCAATTTTTGTTTGACAGGCTTTGCATCAGGGAATACTGCTAAATGATGTACCACAAGTGAAGGATCTAGTCCTGGCATGTCTGCATAAGTCCATGCAAAATTTATAGCTCGTCTCAGGAAAAATGCTGTGAAGTTCCTTCGTTCTTGCTCTGATAGTGATGCTGCCAAAAAGGTGATCTTCGGATTTTGTTCTGTTCCCAAGTTCATGTCTTGTGATTTTTCAACTAGCACAGTTGATTTCTCATGGTAATCAGCGGTGACAGGAAGATCAAATCCCTCATCCTCAGGTGCCTCAGAGAGGTTTTCACCTTCGGATACGTCCTTTATTTTTACTTTTTCACGGTCAAGAGGCGCCTTGCGGTTTTCACCTAGTGACCTATTTTGTTGAATTTTGTTTATTTCACTTTTGCGACTGAAGGATTTGATACTTCTGCCAAAATATGCTAGTTTAGGTAATTCCATCATGAAACCTGCTTTGTGATCACCCAATGGGATACCTTGTCTCAAACCCATGAATTCTGCAATGGCTTCGTCATTTTCAAATGTATCTAATATCGGTGCCCCCTGTTGGTCCCAATCGATGAGGTCAGGATATACGAGTGAGAGGCTAATGGAGGGATCGTGATGGCTAGAAGAGATTGCGGAAAACATGAAGATGGAATGTTCTTGAAAGAGGTCGGTGATATGAAGGGAGGAGTCGTCGATGGTATCCGAGTTAGAAGTCTCTCCTACCGAAGAAGATCCAACGTCAATATCGGAAATACACTTAATGTCTTTGGATCGCGGTACCTCTGGTTGGTAACCAAGGCCTTGCTTATTAAACTTCTTAGACACAATAAGGGGCTCAATAGGTCCTTGTTCCTGTGATCCCAAGCCGCCATGTCCTTTATAGCCCATGTTCTTGATGATACGAAACCCGTTGTTGTATCGCTCTACTTCAAGTTGGACTTGGTCATTTTCATCAAAGAATATCCAAGAGTCTATGTCCTCAATGTCTTCGTCATCCAAGAAACCACCTTTAATGAATACGGTGGGGGGAGCTTTGATAACAGTGGAGGATGAAGTGGGCTTAGATATAGAAAGCTTACTGTGGGATTTAGGAGATAACGGAAGGGTACCAACGCAACAGGATTCCTGCAATTTGTACTCACCAGGGCCATGTTCGGTATATTTGATATGGAGGTTGGAAGCGGCTTTGCTAGATGAGGGCTTGAGGAGATCGGATGGGTCAACATAGGAGGATGATGGACATGCCTCGGTGTTGAGAGGGATACGGTTTGGACTCTGATATTTAGCTTGAAAAGCACGGCAAAACTCAAATGGATTAGGATCAGCTTGAATGGTAACTTCAACACCCTTATGCGGAAATTTAAGGCATTGGTGATATGTAGATGGAACTGCTTTAAGGGTATGGATCCAAGGGCGACCGAGGATGATGTTGTAAGGCAGATCAATATCAAGGACTTGACAGCGAGTTTCTGTAATGACCGGTCCAACTTGAATAGGCAATAAGATGATCCCTTCAGTATCTCTTTCAGCGTCATCATATGCTCTGATAGTTATAACCTTGGAGGTGTCAACATTTTTCTCAGAATATCCCAATTGTTTGATAAGTTTCAAAGAACATATATTTAGACCAGCTCCCCCATCTATCAAGACTCGTTTGATACGGCGTTGGTTAACAAATACTTCAATATGGAGGGCCTCATTGTGTGACGGATGCATGGAGGGTTGAAGATCTTTGTCAGAAAAGGTTAAATGACAAGGGGCTGCAATGCTAGCGACCATGGATTGAAATTGTGTGATATTAATATTATTAGGCACCGAAGATTCTTGTAAGGCCTTATCAAGGATAGCTTTATGTGCGGGGGATAGGCGGAGCAGCTCAAGGATAGATATGTGTGCGGGGGTTTTGCCAAGGTGATCCAAGAGGTTATAGTCAGAGAGAGGTCGAGGAGGATGAGGAGGTGCTCCTTGAACGGTAACTCGACCTCTTCGCGTGGTTACGGCACAATCAGGTGCTCCTTGGATGGTAATGGTAGAAATGCGAGCATGGTCAATGCGGCCAATGGTAGATGATGCATAGCTATAGGGAATAGCATTTCCAGCTTGAAGGTTATTTGTCTGATCATGAGATGGCAGTGGATTCTTGAAAGTCTCTAGATCATAGTTTGATGTGGATTGTTGAGCAGGTTGAGGTGTTGAAGGTGTGACGTTGATTAGACCTTGATCAATGCAGTCTTGGATAACATGTTTTAAGCGCATACAACCATTTGTTTTATGTCCTTTAACTCGATGATAATCACAATACTCATTCTCTTTGTACCAAGGAGCTCGAAAGAGTGGTTCGCCATTTGGTGGTGCATCGGGTAGAATAACATCTCCGGCTTGAAGCAGCTTTCGAAGAATAACTTCCATGGGTTCCACTAATGGTGTAAATTGTTGGCGTGGATTAGAAGTTTGGCGTTGGTTTCTTCATTGTGGAAAAGACTGTCGTGGTGGAGAGGCTGCTTGAATGTTGATAGGAGCTCTCATAGTTTGGATATTCTTTGTATCAACAATACCGTCATTGACAACATTCTTGTTCTTGTTCCAAAAGTGAGACTTATCATTGGAATTTTGGGGAGAATCTTTGTTATCACGAAAGATCTTGATAGTTCCTTTGGCATATAAGGCTCGTTCAATAATAACTCCTTTGGAAACTAGTTCGTCAAAGGTGCTAGCACTTTGCAATTGTAATTGAAATGACAGCTCAGGATGAAGATTTTGAACAAAGATGTCAAGCTGTTGTTTCTCAGGGATTTCCCATGATAATTTGCTAGCCATATTACGCCATCGTTGGGTAAATGAGGAAAAGGTTTCACCATTGCGTTGTTTGTTGTTGACAATGTCATTCATGTTTACCTCATGTTCAATATTGAAGGCAAAATGTGATCGAAACTTGGTTGCCAATTCGGAAAAAGTCTTAATTCCTGGAGGTAAATGGGAAAACCATTCGAGAGCTTGTCCTGCTAAGCTTCGAGGAAATAGTCTCAAAAGATATGTATCATCATAGGCAACATCGAGACATGCCACGAAAAAGGCTCGAAGATGGTCATCCGGATTTCCTTTCCCTTTGTACTTATCAAATTGTGGGATTTCAAAGTGTGGTGGAAAAGGTATCATATTAAGAGACTTGTCAAATGGATAAGCGCATATGTTTTCGAGAGAGAAGGGTTTCTTGCCTTGTCCTACCCTTTCATCGATCATCTGTTGGATATCGGCTGAGGATAACTGCTGTTGTTGCAAAGGGGGTGGAGTGTGATATGAAACATATTGTGGTTGCGGTTGTGGTATATGTGGAGTTGTGACAGTTTGTTGTGGTTGTGGGATGTACGAAGCTGTAACGGTTTGTTGGGGTTGTGTGCCCACAATGTATGTCAAAGGAGTGGTATGTGACATGTATGTGTTAGAGGATTGCTGTCCTTGAGACACAAGTGGTAAGTGGGTGTGCATTACATGAGAAGTGGATGTGGGATTGATAGTAGCAGATGGTTGGGAAGTTGGAATTGAATTCATGACATGATAAGTGACGGAGGGATTGGTAGATACAACAGAAGGGTGAACATTAGGATTGGTATTTTGGACAATATGAGGATTGGTATATGTCATGTGTTGGGTGATATTAGAGAAGCCTTGGGTAGCATAAGATGGATTGATAGTGTGTGAAGGATTGGAAGAAGAGGACAGCATGGATGTAAGTTGATCAACATAAGCGATCTGATTGTTTGGATTGGCTTGAGAAATGAGGGGATCACTCATGTCAATAAGGCTAACATTGGGATTATAGGATAACATGAAGGAATTAGCAGTTGGTGTATGAGATGTGGTAGATCGCAATGGTTGTGAAGCATGGAGGACATGTGTTGTTGGAATGGTTTGAGAGGTATGCACACCATAAGATATGGGAATTGCTTGTGATGCTCGAAGTGTTTGTGCTTGCGTTACATGGACAGCTTGTGTGACGTGAGGCATGGAAACAGTCATGGTAGAAGGAGAGATATGTTGAGGGACATGAAAAGGGGGGATGTTGAGATTTTGTGACATGAGAGGAAGCACATTGGTGGGCACTATCAATGGTTCTAAGGTATGCTCTGATCGTGGTAACTCAAATGAAGCAACAAGAGGCAATGAGGATGGTGTTTGCGAGGTAATAGGAGATGATGTGACTATAGTAGATGGTTTATTCGCAACAACAGCAGTAGTGTTGGGATCGTGCTCTCTAATAGTGGATATATCAAAGTCTTTAGGTAGTTTAGCACCCATGCGAGCAAGTTGGAGAAAACAGCGATCAGGCTCAGATATCATGAGTTTCTCAACTTGGTCCCATAGATAGGTATCTTGAAATTCTGATGAGTCATCTTGAGATTGTTCTTTGAAAGTTTCCAAGGATGGTGGAGGGTGCATTTGTTGTGAAGATGATTCGCCCCTAGTGTACCCTTGAGGTATAAACATATGAGAAGGCATACCAGTTGTGAATTGAGTTGCGTCCTTAAGAGGTGTTGTCAATTGTTTCATCTCAGCTTGCAATTTGGCATCCATTTCAGCTTTCAATTTGGCTTCTATTTCAGCTCGATATTGACTCCTAGTTTGAGGCATGATGTTGATGAGGAGCTTGTCAAAGTTTTAAGACCCAAAAGATGATAGTTGGTTGATTGGTTGTTGTTTTGGTTTTGCTAGTTTGGTTTGGCTGAGTTGTTGTTGGTTGTCCCTAGAGGTAGCTTAATCACTCAAGGGAAAGATTGTTTGCTGTTGATGTTTGTTGGAGCTAAAGCTAAAAAGAGATTGTTTGCTGAAGCTAAAGCTGAAGGTTGTTTGTTGGCTGAAGCTAAAACTGAAGGTTGTTTGTTGATCGAAATGATTGGATTGATGTCTGATTTGCTGGTTTGGGATCTCAAAAAGATAGAAAAGCTCATGAGTTGTGATTGATTGATAAGCTCAAAATAGGAGACAAAGTCCAGGTGTTTGCTGTTGATCAAAGGTAAGTCTGAAAGCTGATGTTTGAGGTTCAAGCAAGCTGGTCCTGAGGCTAATTTAGCTGATGCACTGAGATTTGCAAGAATTTTAGCTACAGGCGACTGATGATAGCTCAAAGGCGACTCAAAGGATGCTAAAGGCGATTAATGATAGCTCAAATGCGACCTGGTTTAGTTTCGACAGAAAAATGACAGTGCTAACCAGAAGCGAATGCTATGCCAGAGGTGATGACTGTTGGTTCAAAGGCGATTACTGTTAGTTCAGAGGCGACTCAGATATCCCTAAAGGCGACAGTCTGTTGTTCATAGGCGAGCTTGTTCTGGAATTAGGTGAATAACTGTGGATTAAAAGCGACTTGGCTCAAACAACATGCGACTGGTAATGAATCAGATGCGACTTGGTTCAGACAGTAGGCGATCAGCTATGGTTCAAAAGTGATTCTGTTCAGGCAAAAGGCGATCAACTACAGTTTAAAAGTGACTCTGTTTAAGCAGTATGCGGGCAGTTGTTGTTTAAAAGCGATGCAGTTCAGGCAGAATGCGAGTCACTACAGTTCAGAAGCGATGTTGATGGTCTGTGCGAGCAGTTTAGGTTCAAAAGCGATTGTGTTTGTGTACCGGTGGTCTGATTTTTGCAGTTTTTTTTTTTTTCAGCAAGAAAACAATGATAACAGTCACTCACACTCACAACAAGCACAAACTGATACAACCTAGGCTAGGATAGGACAGTATCTGTTGAATCCCCTAGCTGCGCCTATTCAAAGCGGGTAGCTCCAGGATCTTGATAGCACCGGCTCCTCCTTACATTTGCACACACTTCTCACGCATACCAAGATCCGGGATTCTTATAAGGCTTGACCCTCTCCAAACCTTTAGATTGTCCCTGCTACCTCGGCTAAGAACCGCATGAATCGAGGCCGCTTCAAGGGTTTTGCCCTCTGCGTCAACAGATAGAAGGTTTTTGGCTACTACACAAAGTTGCTAATAAGGGCATCCGTTCGGGTGGCTATACATGCGGCAGCGCTACTCTCCGTTATGGAGTCTCCCAGCCTCCAAGGGTTGCGCCTTGGAGGGTTTTGGGGGAGGTTGGCTGTCGGTATAACACAACTGCACCCGTTGTTTGTGGCTTTCGACACAAACACTTTTCTTATATAGCGGTTCGGAAGGACTTGGCTTTAGCCCGTTACCGCTTGGGTCGTATCCCTTCTCACACCGGGAAGGCAGGCCCTCTAAAGATAATGACAAGTTCTCATGCACCCAAGATCCATTTGATAGGCAAGGGGAGAGGATACTTTTGTCATTAAATTTGGGTTACAATTAGGCACATGCAAGCAATCAAAAAGATAAATCAAGCACGGAGCAAACAGTAATTCATTTTAAGCACCAAGCCCAAATATGCCTAATTTAGTGAAAAAAACCACAAATCTTGGACCGATCGAACCTGCAACAGATATGTCAGTAGTTTGATAACCTCCTTTCTTGGACAGATCGATAAGATGCTGCGCAAATACCCAGTTAATAGCCAAAAATCAAACTGGAACTGAAGCAGGCTTGAAAACAACAGAGCTTTACCAGATGCGACCCACTGTTGATCAAAAGCGACCTCTATTATGTCACAGGTGAAAGACTGCAGATCGTATGCGACGCGCAAAAACACAGTATGCGACGCCTGTTAGCTCATAAGCGATGCATATTTTCCATAAGCGATCGGTTGAGGGCTGGATGCGACCTGTTTCTGCAAAAACACAGCCGATAAACAAAAACCCTAGCCTAACAGGCGAATAATATTAGTCCATAAGCGACACAAATATATTCCAAAGCGGCGTCTGTCGTCTCATATGTGATCGCAATATACCGGAAGCAACCTGTTGGAAGTCGAAAGCGACCTGTCTCTGCAAAACAAAAATCAAAACCCTAACCTGCACAGGCGAATATTATTAGCTCATAAGCGTATCATATCAGAATAAAAGCGTGTACCGTTAGGTCAAAAGCGATGCAGATTTGTGCAAAGGCGACCCCTGTTAGATTAAAAGCGATCTGATTATGCGCAAAAGCGGCGGCTGTTAGATCAAAAGCGGCAAATACAGTGAACACAGTACCTGGCGATCATTTTAATGATAAAAGCGATGCGTTTTACCTAAGGCGACGACTGTTAGGTCAAAGGCGATCCAGAGAGGTATATGCGGCCTGATCCAGCTCAGAAGCGACGCAGAAATCTCGAAGCGGCGGATTTTCCTTTAAAAGCGGCTGGAATTTTCTGCGAGCACCTGCAAAATCTGATCTTCAAGGAAACAACTCCAAAAAACGAAGTTAATCAGGGACGTGAGTCCCACCGGGTGTGCCAAAATGTGATAGGTGAAAGTCAGGTGTGGAAGATCAGACATAGTCATGAAACCCTAACCCTACCATCATCAAGGAATCTAATCTAAATGAAGCCAAAAGAACAATGCAATGCAAGCATAACATCACCTAGACCGTGCGATTCCTTGTTTGAGAGGGAAATGTGGACTGCTTCTTCAACAATGAACAATCACAAAGCTGAAAGCTGCCATTGATGGATGATAAAAGCTCAAATGCTCGAAGGCTCAAGATGATAATGGAGTTGCTATATGATTGCTGGATTGCTAGATACTATATGAATTCTGGATTGCTAGATTTCTGGATTGCTAGATTTCTGGATTTCTGGATGTCTCATATGGAATGAGAGGCTGTTTATATAGGACTCAACCAAGATCAACCAACGGTGGAGATTCAAAGGCTATGTGAATGGCTAAGATTGAAAGTTACTAAATTTAGGTCCAATTAGTTGTACATGTGAAGGATTTTAAATGAAAGTTGTCTTACAACACATGATAAATGGGAAATAGACAAGTGTTGAAATGTGATAAATGATAAAGGCTTAATTCAAATAAAGTATTTGAATTAGTGGGATATGAGTTGGAAATTAATTAAATAAATAAAATTTATTTAATTAATATGATAAATGCATAAAATGAGATAAGACATGATGTGGAATTAATTAAATAAATACAATTTATTTAATTAATTGGCTAAGTGAATGAGAATGGGATTTTAATTAAATAAATAAAATTTATTTAATTAATTGGATAATGGATTAGGGATGTAACAAGGTGTCGCTAGACATGGACAAATTTGGGTGTCTACAATTTCTCTTGAACTAGTGATGCTCCTACATCAATCATTTACTTCTAGAGGAATATTGAGCATTTGAGTAGGTCTTCAACACTGCTCCATTATGCCAGAGAACATACCAATACTTTACCAATCATAACTATCACTGTTGAAGGAATGATGGTCTAGAATTATGGAAACAACACATTTACCATCCTTTGAACATAGATCTAGAACTGCATAGCATTCCATTCACCTTACAACATCATATTACACTATCAAAGCCTGAACCAAAACTCAATCACTTATATCTTTCACTATAGAAGAGAAAACACTCTAAAATTTAGGATTTAGCATATTTACATCATGCTCAACTTAACTCTTGAACTGCCAGATTATATCTTAAAAATTAGAGGAATGTGAAGAAGTCCATTATCATGCTAGAAACATCTTCATAGAATCCACACTGTCTTCAACCTCCATCCCTGAACGCCAAGTCTTCTTTGCATCACCATATACAGCTCAGGATTAGTAAGAATGATCATGTAACATGCTTCAAAATAGGAACACATCCTCAACATTAGAAACACAACTTGATTCTTCTAATTCATATTGATCAAGCTTCAAGCTCAACTTTACTTCGATTAGGAATGTAACTTTTAGGACCTCTAATGATGAGCTTGTTGTAAGTATGTGCCTAATAAGTGTTGTCATTAGTGTCAATTGTAACATATTCTATTACTTGTTTAAAAGACTTGTATGTTGAGGATATTGAGAAAATTAGCCTCTCTGGAAGAAACAAGTGAGTTACAGAGAAGTGCAGTACAAACAGTGCATTGTATGCTAAAGATCAGTCTAGTAAATTGCTCTACATTTATTCCTACTTGAAGATAGTGGTCTGCCAATTGGAAGTAAGTTAGAGGTATGTCTAAGGATGCTACATTCTAGGTCTGAGCCATCTGTATGAAGATCTGAGTGAGTTGTGTTCACTAGAGTGAAATATTCTTTTTCTTTAAGTTCAGTTGAGACAGGAAGACAGTATTTGGCTCCGCATTCCTTTGCAGTTCTAGAGGGAAGTCTAGGATAATGATAAGTACCTACAGTTGTAATGGTTGGTGGTTTGGTTGTCTGTAAGCTATCATTCTTTTATGACAGTTGAAGACAGTGAAGTTCATGTGTTCCAGTGAGATGATTCCTATGGATAAAGTGGTTAAGGTTCGTGCGGTTGCTCCTGATGATTATAGTGTCCTTGTGGATGTCTCCTAATCATGTTCATATCTAGACTTTGGTCCACATTAAGAAATTGAGATGGTGTGTGAAGATTGTTCCCAGTTAATGTAGCGTGTAACCAGTCTTAGCTGACCTGGTTGATCCCAGTGATTGCGGAGATCTCTCAAAGATTGTGGAAGCATGTTGTTGCATGGAAGATCATGTTTGACTCCCAGATAAGGCATGGCATGATCTACATTTCATTCCCTTTGCATGATATTGCAATAGGTCAGGGCATATTTTGTAAATGTTTGTAATATCGACCTTGGAGATTGTTCCAATGGTTGATGATTGTGATTTTGACCTTGATGATCATTCCAAGGTTGATGTAGTGTATAAATAGTTGTAGTTGAGTCATGTAAAAGGTGTCCTTGAGTGGAAATGATAAGATATTAAGAAAGGTCCAAAGTTAGAGTAGAGAAGGGGCAGAGGAAAGAAGAGGAAGAGCATAGCAGAGGAAGAGTAGAGCTGAGGAATTGTTTATTCACAATATAGAAAGGTGTTGATCATGACAGTGAATCTGGAAGAAAGCCACCAGTAGGGTTTAACAGCCATTAGGGTTTAATAGCCCTTATTATAATCTTGCTAGGTTTAGGGTTGAGGTAGTGATCTTGCTAGACCTAGTTGTTCTTCATGGCTGTAAGCTAGTATGTTTAGGCCCATGGAGTGACCAAGCCTGAACATCACTATTTCAAGATTGCAATATATATTAAGAGTTAATCCTCTCCGTGCTTTTTCCCCACCTTGGGGTTTTCCAAGTAAATCTAGTCTCTTGTGTTTGATGTTGTATCTATGATTAAGTTTCTGATTTCATGCTCTCATTGTTAAATCATAATAATTGTGGATAAGTGATGAATGTTTAAATTGTAGAAAGTATTTAAGTTTTGTGACAACCGATTCACCTGCCCTCTCAGTTTTCTGGCACATATCAGCAATTGGTATCAGAGCCAAGTTCCTCTAAAGAAAGTTTAACAGCTTGAGGAAGATCCAAAATATCTTACGCGAAGGAAGTGCCGCATTTTGATGGAACAAATTATGTTTTCTGGAAGGCTCAGATGAAAATCCATCTTCTTTCTCTTAGTTACAAAGTTTGGAAAGCTATAGAAACATAATACACCATACCTCAAAATGGTCTGACAACTGAACACGAAATCAAAGAATATGAGATAGATATCAAGCCAAGAGATGCTCTGCTAAGTTCTTTAACTGACTCGATATTGACAAAAGTGGTGGATCTTGAAACTGTAAATAAGGTATGGGAAAATGTAAAAAATCTGTATGAAGGAGATGATTCTATGAAGAAAGCCAAGTTACAAAGTCTAAAAATAAAATATGAAGGCTTGAAGATGAATAATGATGAAAACATATCAGCTTATATGCAAAGAGTTGATGAACTTGTTACAAGGATAAAAGCCATAGGTGGAACTCTTGAAGAAAAGGAAATTGTTATGAAATTTTTTTAGATATCTACCCAAGTCCTATTGTCACAAGATAGCCATGATTGAAGAATTCATGCAACTACAAACCATTAGCAGGGATTAGTTTCTCAATAAGATTACTACTTTTGAAATGAGGGAGTTAGATGATGCTCTACCAAAAGTTGAAATGACCTTCAAAGCCAGTACTCCTGGAAGTACTCCCAGATCAAAAAAGTATAAGGTAGAATCCGATGATGAGTTAGATGAAGCTAAAGCCAACTTTGTGGATAGACTACAAAGTGGATCCGATAAGTTTAAAGGTAAATTTCCTTTCAAATGTTTTTCCTATGGTAAAGTAGGTCATTTTGCTTCTATATGTCCTGAAAGAATTAAAAGAAATAGAAGAAGCTATGAGAACAGGCCTAGGACCCAAAAGCAGTGTTATTATGTTGAAGATTTTGATGATGATGAAGGAGTATCAGATAATGGTGAACCAGAGAATGCTAGTCCCTCTATAAGTAAATGCTTGTTCATTGCTATTAAGGAAGATCATGTGTTTACTAACTCTTCTAGCTGTATGATGGAAGAAAAACTAGTGGAAAGTTCTTTGGCTACTTAGGTTATTAAGGAGAAGGATGAATGGGTTATTGATAGTGGTTGCTTTCACCACATGACTAGTGACAAAATTAAATTTGTAAGTTTGGAAATATATGATGGTGGACTGGTTAGGTTTGGTGATGATACAGCTGGTAGGATTTGTGGGAAAGGATCTATTTCTTTTGATGGCAAGTATAATACTAAAGATGTCTTGTATGTGAAAGGACTAAAGAAAAATCTTCTGAGTGTAGGTCAGAAGTGTGACAAGGGCTATGACTTAAGCTTCAAGGACAATGGATGCAAGATCAAGGAAAGCTCCAAAATAGTCATTGCAACTGGTAAGAAGACCAGAGGTAATATCTATCACTTGAAAGGAACCAAAAACTATTGTTTGTTGACTTAGATTGATGAGAGTTGGTTATGGCATAGAAGGTTGTGTCACATAAATTTTGATAATATTATTAAGATAAGTATTGTACAGATTGTTAGAGATTTGCCTAAGCTTGTGAAGCCTGCTAATCCGGTTTGCAAAGAGTGTCAATTTGGGAAACAAACAAGAACAAGTTTCAAAAGCAAAGACCAATCAGTTGGAGAACTACTTGAGCTAGTGTATATAGATTTATGTGGACCTACCAGAGTAAGAAGTTTACAAGGAGATAGGTATTTCATGTTGCTCATTGATGATTATTCTAGAATGACTTGGGTCACCTTTTTGAAAGAGAAAGTTGAAGATCTAGATAAATTCAAGGCATTTAAGGCAATGGTTGAAAATGTGATGGATTTGAAAATCAAATGCTTGAGGTCTAATAGAGGAGGAGAGTTCACATCGAATGAATTCAATTTCTTTTGTGAAGAACATGGAATAAAGAGACAACTATTTGTGCCCAGAACTCCACAACAAAATGGAGTTGTTGAAAGGAAAAACAAAATAGTTCAAGAAGCTACTAGAACCATAATGAAGGAAGCTCATCTTCTAGAAGCATATTGGAGAGAGAAAATTCACACTACAGTATATATCCTAAACAGATTTCAACTAAGAGGAAATAGTTCAATAACGCCCTATGGATTGTGGCTTGGTAGAGTTCCTACTGTGAAATATTTCAAATTTTTTGGTAGCAGATGTTATATAAAAAGAGAAGAAGATTTAGGAAAGTTTGATGCTAGATGTGATGAAGGAATCTTCCTTGGCTATTCCACCAAGAGTAAGGCCTACTAGTGCTATAATAAGAGGGTAAATAAGATCATTGGAAGTGCAAATGTTAAAGTTGATGAATGTAAGGAAAGGTTTTCATAATCAAGTGGATATGAGTTAGATGATCCAGATGTTTTAGAAGTGGTGTAGCATGAAGACAGCACAGATGAAGAAGAACAAGCTCCGGTAAGAACTACCAAAACTCCAAGATATGTAAGAATTAGTTATTCTAAAAATCAAATCATAGGAGATAAGAACAAAGGGATCTTAACCAGAAGAAAAGATGCAGAGGAATAAGTAAATTTTTGTCTAATTTCTAATATTGAACTTAAAACCGTGGATGAGGATTGCAAAGATGAGAATTGGATAAAGGCTATGGAAGAAGAATTGATGTAGATAGAGAAGAATCTGTCTTGGGATCTTGTTCCCAGACCAACAGAAAATAATGTAATTGGTACAAAGTGGGTCTTTAGAAACAAAATGAATGAGAATGGTGAAGTGGTAAGAAACAAAGTAAGGTTGGTATGCAAAGGATATGCTCAAGTTGAAGGAATAGAATTCGAAGAAACTTTTCCTCAAGTGGAAAGGATTGAAGCAATAAGGATGCTTCTAGATTTTATAGCATATAAAGATTCAAGGTTTATCAAATGGATGTGAAGTCTACCTTCTTAAAATGAGAGTTGGAAGAGGAAGTCAATATTGAACAACCAGAAGGATTTCAGTCATCAGAATAGGGGGACATGGTATGCAGATTGAAGAAAGCATTGCATGGTTTAAAACAAGCTCCCAGGGCATGGTATACATGGTTGGACATGTACCTAATATAGATAGGGTTCAGTAAAGGTATGACAGATAGTAACCTCTACTTCAAGATCAATGATGAACAAACCCTGATTGTTACAGTTTTTGTTGATGATATTATTTTTGGAGACAATGAAGGTATGTGCTCAATTTTTGTTGGAGAAATGTAAAGTGAATTTGAATTGTCTATGTTTAGAGAGATGAACTTCTTTTTAGTTTTGCAAATAAGTCAATCAGATAAGGATATCTTCATTTCTCAATCTAAGTATGTGAAAGATTTGTTAAATAAATTTGGGATGGAAGACTCTAAACTAATATGCACACCTATGAGAACTGGTTTTAAGTTGAGCAAAGATGATAACTCATCCTTGGAAGACTAGAAAAACTATATATCTATGATTGGAGGATTACTTTATCTAACTCAAACTAGACCTGACATAATGCATGCAGTGTGTCTTGTGGCAAGATTTCAAGCAGAACCCAAGGAATCACATATGATGGCAGTCAAAAGAATTCTGAGATATTTAAAAGGCATAATAGATTACGGTTCGTGGTAACCTAAGGATTGTGACTTTACTCTCAATACATATACTGATGCTGATTGGGCTAGAGATGTGGATGATAGAAAAAGTACAAGTGGAGGTGCATTCTTCTTGGGAAAAAATTAGTATCTTGGCTAAGCAAGAAACATGATTCAATATCTCTATCTACTATAGAGGCATAATACATTGCAACAGCATATAGTTGTACTCAAGTGTTATGTATGAAGTAGACTTTGAAGGACATGAAAGTTGTGTATGAAGAGCCTATTACAATCTTTTGTGACAACAGAAGTGCCATAAACATATCAAAGAACCCAGTGACGCATCCAGGGACCAAGTACATATCCATTAGGTATCATTTCCTGAGAGAAAAAGTGAGAGAGAATGAAGTCAGGTTGGAGTATGTTTCTACCAAGGATCAGATTGTAGACATTTTTACCAAGCCTTTGGCCAAGGATACTTTTGAGTATCTCAGAGAAAAGTTAGGGGTCATCACCGCTCCTGCTCTAAACTAAGATACAAAATAGTACATCAGTTTAGAGATGTTCAGAGGTCTAGATTGATGCTTTTTAGGGTTACTTCTAAGGAGTAGTCAGAAAGTTTAGAAGAGAGATTAGATCAGAGAAGAAGAGTGCAAGTATGTGCCCTTTGCCATTGATGTCAAAGGGGGAGAGAAGTCATGTGAAAAACTTAGAGTGTAGTTGTGTAAAAGAAAGGTTGAGAATTTTGGAGAAAGAAAGAAGTGCATGTGTGTAAAGAGAAAGGGGGACAATCTTGTCTTGATGGTTGTAGTTTTTCAAACCATATGTTGCCATCAATGACAAAGGGGGAGATTGTTGCAAGTATGTGCCTAATCGGTATTGTCATTGATGTCAACATATCCTTGTGGTCATTAGTGTCAATTGTATCTTATTCATTTTACTTGTTTAGAGGACTTGTATGTTGAGGATATTAAGAAAATTAGCCTATCTAGAAGAAACAAGTGAGTTACAGAGAAGTGCAGTATAGACAGTGAGTTGTATGCTAAAGATTAGTCTGGTAAACTACTCCACATTTATTCCTTCTTGAAGATAGTGGTCTGTAGATTGCAAGTAAGTTAGAGGTATGTGTAAGGATGCTACATTCCAGCTCTGAGCCATCCGCATGAAGATCTAAGTGAGTTGTGTTCACCAGACTAAAATCTACTTTTTTTGTAAGTTTAATTGAGACAGGAAGATAGTATTTGGCTCCGCATTCCTCCGTAACAAAGTATTTTTCTATGCGGTTCTAGAGGGAATTTTGGGATGATGATAAGTACATACAGTTGCAATGGTTTATGGTTTGGTGGTCTGCAAGCCATCTTTCTTTTATGACAGTTGAAGACAGTGAAGTTCATGTGTTCCGGTGAGAAAATTCCTAAGGATAAAGTGGTTAAGGTTCATGCATTTGCTCCTAATGATTATATCATGCTTGTGGATGTCTCCTAATCATGTTCCTATCTAGACTTTTCTTGGCATTAAGAAGTTGAGATGGTGTGTGAAGATTGTTCCCAGTTAATGTAGCGTGTAACTAGTCTTGGCTGACCTGGTTGATCCCAGTGATTGTGGAGATCTCTAAAAGATTGTGGAAGCATGTTGTGGAATGGAAGATCATGTTTGAGTCCCAAATAAGGCATGTCATGATCTATATTTCATTCCCTTTGCATGATATTACAATAGGTGAGGACCTATTTTGTAAATGTTTGTAATATCGACCTTGGAGATTGTTGCAATGGTTGATGATTGTGATGCTAACCTTGATGATCATTCCAAGGTTGATGTAGTGTATAAATACTTATAGTTAAGTCATGGAAAAGGTGTCCTTGAGTAGAAATCATAAGATATTAAGAAAGGTCCAAAGGTAGAGTAGAGAGGGGTAGAGGAAAGAAGAGGAAGAGTAGAGCTGAGGAACTATTTATTCATAATACAGAAAGGTGTTGATCATAGCAGTGAATTTGGTAGTAAGCCACCAGTAGGGTTTAATAGCCCTCAAGGTTTAATAGCCCTTATTGTAATCTTGCTAGGTTTAGGGTTAAGGAAGTGAGCCTGCTTGACCTAGTTGTTCTTCATGGCTATAAGCTAGTATGTTTAGGCCTGTAGACACCCAAAATTGTCCCAACTTTGTTCATGTCTTGCAACACCTTGATAAAAACATCACTTAAACATCATGTAGCATTTTGTCCTAAATCCCACTCTTAATCCCATCCTTATCCCACTTAGCCAATTAATTAAATAAATTTTATTTATTTAATTAATTTCCATATCATATCCCAATCATAGCCTAAGCCGACTTTCCAATTAATTAAATAAATTTTATTTATTTAATTAATATCCAACTCATATCCCAACTAATTCAAATATTTTATTTGAATTAAGTTTTCATCATAAGCCGACTTTCTAATTAATTAAATAAATTTTATTTATTTAATTAATTTATCTTATCATTTAGCCGACGTGTGCCTCTTTCATTTAAAAAAGATAAGTGGTACTACAGCCTTTTATTTAATATCTTTTATATGTAGTACTTTTTATGTACACAAGCACACATGAGCCCTATCTCCTTGACACTTGTCAAATGACTACAACTCCCTTGAAGAGTGGGATAATCGAATCAATCCTAGCCGTCCACATCAATCAATTAGCTTTTTAATCTCAACCATCCATTTAAACCAAGCCTTTCCTATAAACCAACCCCCTTATAAGCCATTAGGATGCATTGAGCCTCAAGTACCCTTATTCTACCAGATTTTCTATAATGCATGAAGCTTCAAGTAACATTATTCTGCCAAATTATCTAAAGCATGCATCCTTCAGCTATCATCCTCATATCATCTTCATCTTAATGTTATGCTGCAGAAATGAGCACCCAACATTCTTCCAACAATAATCCTTCAAAATCTTGCATGCTCATGCGAGGTGGAGAAGAGCAATGGAGATAAATCGAGCATAGCGTGGAGATCGGTTTGTATTTACATTTGTTATTTTGATTTTCATGTTGTCTTGTGCTTCATTATGCATTGCTAGGGTTTTTATCATTGGTGTTTATTCATTTGCCCTGATTTGCAATTTTACCCTAACTACATTTGGCACGCCCGGTGGGACTCACTTCGTTTGATCTTTTTTGCAGGTTTTTGTAATAAAAATTTGCATTCATATAACCCCCATTGTTGAGTTTTGCAGGTTTAATTAACTTTTTGTTGCAGATCTGCTACTTTTTGGACAAAACCCTAGGTTTTAAAGATTTCATCATATCTTCCAAACGGCTGTGAATTTTTCTACAAGCTTTTAGCAGACGTTTGTCCATGATATAAGGAAGCTACAGCAGAAAAATTTTGGGTTTATCGCGATTTTTGCGGGATTTATCACGTTTTTATGTTTTTTCATAAAATCGCAATTTTGGGTGCAAATCAGCGAATTTTTCATAAATTTTTACATTTCTGGAAAGCTCTCAAAATTCTAATGTGGGTTTGTGTTTTACAGATTTAATTTAGAGGTCGTTTATAGTGCGAAAAAATTAGATCTTGGCCGACTGTACTGTTTCCATAAATCCACATTTCTGGGCGCAAATCAGGGAATTTTTCTCATTTCTTTACATTTTCGGAAAGCTCTTTGAAAATTAATGGGGGTCTCTTCTTTGATTGTTTAATTTTCGAATCAAAAATCTATCGAAATAATCAAATCTAATTCGGCTATGCATTTGAAATTACAATTTTCTTTGCCTGATGAGCCTATTTTTTATGCCTGTATTATAATATCATTTTTTTATGTTGTAGGTGATCATAAGGAGCTGAAGCAACATTGACATCAACATCTACAACAATTTGGATAGCGAATTAACCAGGTGCAATCATTTCATTTCTCATCTTCTAATCATTGTTTGCAAACACATTTGGATTTTGGGCATAAAACAAACAATTGTTTGCAAATTCACATCAAAAAATTGGGCTAAAACAAACCATTGTCTTTCATCACATTTAGATTTGGGCTTTAAAATAAACAAGTGCTTGCATTGTCTTCCACACATGGAATTTCTAAGGTTAATGAACCCCATGCGAGTGTGACCAAGTAAATGTGTATGCTCTCTCCTCGCGTCCCAACACGAACTTGGAGATCAAAAACATTTACTTGTGTTGCTTTTGTTTAGCCTTAGAGAGGCCTGCCTTGGTATCCACCCCAAGGGAACGACCTCAAGCGGTACTTTCATCCGGTCCGCTATAAAAATCAGAGGATAAGGCGAAAGCCAAGTCTAACCGGTATTAGCGCTCACCATACAGTGCTAACTCGAAAGGAGGTGTACCATTGTGTATATTAAAACTCCTAGTAGGGTTAGTTAAAGTCTTAAGTGGCTTGCTGGATGCTCGTGGGGTGCCGGTCCCCCGGATTTTCACTAGAACCTCCTTGTGATAGTGGCCTTGCCTTTACTAGGACTTGTTGAATTGTCTTCATGTGCTTGCTTAACCATCATCACATTCTGCCAAACTAAAACTTGCTTATGTGTCTTGCGTGAGTGATTCATGTGTGTATATGCATAATCATTTGTTTGAATATTGCCACATCAAGCTATAAACACCCAAACACATAAAGACAAGTCATCCTATATATTCTTCCAAATAACATTCAAATCCAATCACTTTCATCCCAAACATAGCCAAACCATCCAAACAAGCCACATCATCATCCAAATCCCTAAACAAGCACTTGCTAAAAGGACTTAAGACAAACACTTGGTGACAACATGTCTACACTAGAAGACCCAACAATCAAATTCGAAAGATTCCTCCAAAATCTTTATCAAGGATCACAACCCCTAAACCAAGATGCCATTAAAACATTACAATTCTTCATCCAAAGAGCTCAACCCCATGCAAGCCAATCACCTCAACTACAACACTTCATAGCCCAAGTCCAACACCTTTTAGCCACTAGTCAAGCTCGACAAGTACAACAATCCTTAGCCACTTCGTATCAACCTAATCCACCTTATAGCCACATGTCATATCCATCCACCTCCTATCAACTTAATCCACCTATCCACCAAGTCAATACCACATCAACCTATGAACATTCACCTCAAGCTTATCCAATCCCTCATACCACCATTCCAATGCACTACCAAGCCCATCCACAAAGCAATCAAGTGATATTACAAGAACAACATCCAAGTCCCAATGGTCCTTTGTACATAAATCAATCAAGTCCAAGTACACCTTTCCAACAAGACCACCAAGCACCATTGATAGACCTAAGTCCACCTTTGCAACAAAAATCATATCCAAATCCAAGTGGCCCCTTGTACATAAATCAAATGAGTCCAAGTTATCCTATGCAAGATCTAATAACCTTTGACAAGGGAGACACCAATCTAGAGTGGCCACCATCATGCAATCCCATGCCAACACATAAGCCAACTAATCCTATCCCAACACCACCATGTGATCCTACCCCTAGTCCATTGGTCCATCAACCTTCCAAACCACCAAGCCCTTCATTACCTTCATCACCATGTCATTCTAATCCTTCACCAAAGGATGCAGCTGAGATAGTTTTACAAAGAATGCTTGAAGCAAAACTCATTGAACTTCCTGAAGTCAAACCATGTGAAGAAAGTCCATATGATGAACATGATTATTGTGCATACCATAGGACCAAAGGCCACAATACAAATCAATGCCCAATATTTGTCCCAATTGTTTACAAGGTGTACCTACCTATAATGGGAAAACATGCCACATCATCCCAATCCCATGTGTCACCCCTATCTAGTCCAAATCCAAATCCATCCAATCCAATTAGCCCTCAACCTAATCCTAATCATAAGCCTACAACACCATCTACCCTTATCATCCATCCATTATATTGTCCATCCACTCATACCCTTGCAAAGGATGTGATCCATTGGCTACTAGCTAAGAATAAACTACCTACATGTCAAACACCCATTCATGAGCCTACCAAAGAACTTCCAAAGGTCATAATCCCATCATGTGGTCCACCTATCCTAGAGCCTATCCAAGAACCTTCCATTAACATTCTTAGCCCTTTAAGCCCATCATGTGACCTACAAGCTATCAAGCCTATTCAAGAGTCTCATATTATTAATCCAAGTCAAGAGTCATCATGTTCTCATGTTGTTGACCAAGAGCCTATCCAAGAGCCTTCCAATTCTATTCAAGCAACCCAAGAGGTATGTCAAGCATTTAATCTTAAGCATGTGGAAACATTAAGCCCTAGTCCAACTCACAATCAAAACACTTTCATGCAACCCATCCATAACATTTACCTTCTTTATGATCAAGATGATACCTATGAAGAAGCTATCCATGAGCACCTTGATCCTATCCATAATCCTATAATCCATGAGCAAGATATCCACATTTCTCCTCGTCATACGCCATCTAGCCCTATCCATAATGAACAAACATCCACTTGTCATGATGAGACGCTTGTCCCCCAAGTAAGCATAAAAGATCAAACAAATAGCTTGGATCTTAGTGAACATAATCAAGATCCTAATGATCCTCCTTCCACATCCACCATCGATTCTACTTCAAATCCATCATGTCCTATTGGTCTATCCACCCTTATACATGAGTGTTCTTCCTTAGGACAACAACAACCTTTATCCACTTCACCCTCTTCATCCAATAATGAGCTCAAGTCTAGTGTTCAAACCACACCAAGTCCTATAGTCAATCGCATACTCCAAAACATGAACTACCAAGGCCAAGGTCTAGGCCTTTATGAACAAGTTATTTTGGAGCCAAACCATGTCAAGATCCCTCCAAGCTCATATGGCCTTGGATACACACCCCAAGGTAAACAAGGCCAAGATGTTGGTAATCCCTTCATGCATCCTAAACCTACCACTTTCCATCGCACCCCCCATCATCTACCCAAGACATATGTAGCCATTTCACCTCTATCATCCTATAAATGTCAAAAGCATGTGACCGTACACCTTCCTCCATCCACTTTACCTCCACTTTTACCAACTCCTAATATCCCTCCATCCACCTTGCCACCATTGCGTCCAACACCTAACATACATATCATTCATAAGTATCCTTACATCCCTAATCATGGCCAACAAAAGCACACATCGTTTAAGCATAAAGCTTCCAATCATTCCATCCACTCCACCCACCCCATGCGATACAAAAGCAAAAATTTTGATGCCTCTACCTATAAAGCCAAAAATCCAACTAAAACACCTAAGGACCCTCATGCCTTGGGGCATCAATGTGAAAAGTCTCTAAATCATCCATCTTCAAGGCAAAGTTTATCTAAGCAGCCATCTAAACCCTTACCTCCAAATGCAAAGCCTAAAAGTAAAATGGTTTGGGTTTCTAAGCAAATAGCTAGCAAAGCGAATGAGGCATCCTCATCCACATCTAAGCAACCATCCAAACCCTTACCTCCAAATGCAAAGCCCAAAAACAAAATGGTTTGGGTTCCTAAGCAAATAGCTAGTAAGTCAAATGAGGCATCCTCCTCTACATCTCAAGAATCCCAACCACCTATCTCCATCCACAAGCCTACTTCCATTCAAAACTTCCATTCCCTTCAAAAATCCCACAAGCAAAACAACAGCACTAAAAATACTAAATCTATGTGGGGTCCTAAATCACTTCATCAACCATCTCCTAAGCAAACATCTCCATTGCTTCCTACACCCCCATCTCACCAAAAGCTTCAATGTTTATCACGGTGTGTGCAACCGTTGGTCATGGTTCCCTTCCATTCCAAAACATTCCCACATGCCTCCATCTCCCCATCCTTCATCCATTATCCTACATATCTCCTCAATCACCTTCCTATGGTCCATGCTTTTGCATAAGCCACTAGCCTACCCTACCATAATTCCACATCATAATCCACTATCCCCATCCATCTATCCTTGCATGAACCTTCCATAATCCACATCATAATCCATTATCTACCTAATCCATCTCCCATCCATGCAATCCCTTATCAACATCAATGAGCACACTTGACATGGTCCATGCGAAGACATCATCCATCTCTAATGGGACAATATCACCTCTCATAGCACTAGCCACTTGAGTCCCTCCTATCCATTACCATGGTGAAAACCTGGCAAACGGGCGCCATGTGTACTTGTCATCACATCTAAAAGCAAAAAAAAAAAAAGAGAAAAAAAAGAAAAAATAAAAAATAGTAAAGAGAAAGCCCTTCGTCCAACGGTGAAAACCTGGTAAACAGGCGCCTTGGATAAGTACCATGATGAAAACCTGGCAAACAGGCGTCATGTGTAGGTTGATCTTCTATGTCACTTACACTTGGGGGCACATTGTCTATCCAACCTATCCATTTCCAAACTATCTATCCCATTATATCATACCAACCTATCTTATCCTATCTTGTTATCCTACCATCCTTAGCCATTACATCCATATACCTATCTTATTGAACCCATTCATCCACCCTTCCTCCTTTTGATTTTGATGAAGACATAGGGGCAAGATGTTGAAACATGTTTTGATATTTCTTGACATACCTTCTTTCCAAACCAAGTCCTATCCATATTATCATTATCCACCTATCATACACCTTGTCATGTAAAACCTATCATGTCATCCCATGGTCATGAACTTTTTCATGTAAAAATCCTAAGCATTACCACCTAGAATGGGGCAAGTTCTTCCTATGCAACATAGCCTTTGGAGATCACATCCTAGCTCCTTTATGATCCATCCACTATGGTGTATCTTTATCATGAGCTTTCCACTATAGCCTATCTATCTATTTATCCTGAGGCATGCATCCATCCCTTATATGGCCTATCCTCTCTTATCTATCCATCCAACTCTCATGAACCTTCCATCCCATCTAACTATCATCAGCCTTTCATCTTATCCACTATCATCCATCCTTTTATCCATCCTTTGCACCTAGACTTGGTTTTCTCCCTTGTCATTGGTATCAAGCACAAAGGCTACCGAAATTGTAAATCCATTGACATCCCAAAACATTTCAAAAACTACAAAAAAAAAAAAAATCAAATATGTCAAAAAATACAAAAAAAATCAACTATCCAACGAAAAATCTAAGCAATAAAACCAATCATCATCAATCCAAAATAATCCACTCCATCAACTTCTTCTAATCAAATCATCATCATCAATTCTTCTTATCAATAACATTCATTCATCCATTTCAATCAATCACTTCTTCCAATCATATCAATCAAATCAATCTAAGCAATGATCTTAAAGCCAAGTCACACTAATTCAAATCAAGAAAGCTAATCAATCAAGGAACATTATGCAATCAAATCAACAAGTTTTGATCCTAATCTTGTCATGAGACCAATCAATCAATCATCAATCATCATCAATAGGATATAGCATTCCCACATCCTTGTGTTGATCTAGGGATATACCTTTCCCCACAATGACAACACTATCTATCATCATCAATCAAACAATCAATTATTGGTTTATGACTTTACAAGGGCAATACCTTGTTTGTTTTACAGCCTTTGAGCACACTAAGAACACTTGCTTATGTTTAGATTGAGTGGACACTCTAATCATCACACCATCACTATCATCATTCAAAACAAATCCTATCAATCATCAGCATCAACACCAAAACAAATCAACTCAATCACATCAAATCCAATCAAGACAAATCCAATCAAGTTCTCAAACAAGCAAATCATCCATCAATCAAAATCACATCAATCCAATCTATTTTTATCATCTCATTAATAAAACACATCAGAACTACATCTCATTTCCATCGTTAAGTGCCTTGATCCCGTGGATATAGGGTATGTAGGCAGTCTGGAGTACGAAGGAAGTGCCCAGATTCAGGCACAAGCGATTTTCCTCTTTCTTCTCTCATCATTTATTCTATCATCTATCTTATACATCATCAATAAACAACTTCTTCCAATCAATCTATCATAGCACATCAATCCAATCATCACTTCATCTAATCATCCTTCAATCATCCTCAAAATCATTCTAAGCAATGATCCAAGTGCAAGCCCATCCTTAATCCATACCAAGAAAGTTAATCAATCAAGCCAAGTTATCGAAACGCAATCAATGGTCTTGATCCTAGCCTTGTTGTAAGCCAAATCAATCAATCAACCAACTAGTCAACCAACTCAGCAAACAACCTGGTGTTGATCTAGGGATATAGCTTTCCCCGCAATGACAACACTCTCAACTATCAACAATCAAAACAATCAATCATTGGTTTATAGCTTGACAGGGGCAATACCTTGTTTGTTTTTGAATCATTTGTGCATGCTTGCTTGCTTGCTTGTGTGTGTTATCATTTTATCTTGCATTTGTATCATGTCAGTATCAATCCAGCTAATATTCATATCTTGTATCCAGACAAGGTTGTATTATGCTGGGGCATGAGACACATTGTCACCCTGGTCCTAATACCTTGGTGCATAACGTCTAGTGCTATATCAAACATCATGGTTGCTCACCTTCCATTGCAGCATAACGCATCATTCATTTCTTCTATCCATTCCCCTTATCTTTTGTAGCCAAGCCATTTCTTTTCGAGAGCCTACCCGTGTTTGTCCAACCCGCCTAACCTCTCGAGGGGGCATCATCATCCTATCTCATCATCATCATCATCATCATCAGCATCCCTATCAATTATCCATACCTTAGCTTCTTTGAAATGATGTTACTCGACATAAAGCTTATCATCTCAAACATCATCTCAAAGAGGGGCAAAATGTAGACACCCAAAATTGTCCCAACTTTGTTCATGTCTTGCAACACCTTGATAAAAACATCACTTAAACATCATGTAGCATTTTGTCCTAAATCCCACTCTTAATCCCATCCTTATCCCACTTAGCCAATTAATTAAATAAATTTTATTTATTTAATTAATTTCCATATCATATCCCAATCATAGCCTAAGCCGACTTTCCAATTAATTAAATAAATTTTATTTATTTAATTAATATCCAACTCATATCCCAACTAATTCAAATATTTTATTTGAATTAAGTTTTCATCATAAGCCGACTTTCTAATTAATTAAATAAATTTTATTTATTTAATTAATTTATCTTATCATTTAGCCGACGTGTGCCTCTTTCATTTAAAAAAGATAAGTGGTACTACAGCCTTTTATTTAATATCTTTTATATGTAGTACTTTTTATGTACACAAGCACACATGAGCCCTATCTCCTTGACACTTGTCAAATGACTACAACTCCCTTGAAGAGTGGGATAACCGAATCAATCCTAGCCGTCCACATCAATCAATTAGCTTTTTAATCTCAACCATCCATTTAAACCAAGCCTTTCCTATAAACCAACCCCCTCATAAGCCATTAGGATGCATTGAGCCTCAAGTACCCTTATTCTACCAGATTTTCTATAATGCATGAAGCTTCAAGTAACATTATTCTGCCAAATTATCTAAAGCATGCATCCTTCAGCTATCATCCTCATATCATCTTCATCTTAATGTTATGCTGCAGAAATGAGCACCCAACATTCTTCCAACAATAATCCTTCAAAATCTTGCATGCTCATGCGAGGTGGAGAAGAGCAATGGAGATAAATCGAGCATAGCGTGGAGATCGGTTTGTATTTACATTTGTTATTTTGATTTTCATGTTGTCTTGTGCTTCATTGTGCATTGCTAGGGTTTTTATCATTGGTGTTTATTCATTTGCCCTGATTTGCAATTTTACCCTAACTACAAGGCCCATGGAGTGACCAAGCCTAAACATCACTATTTCAAGATTGCAATATATATTGAGAGTTAATCTTCTGCGTGGTTTTTCCCCACCTTGGGGTTTTCCATGTAAATATGGTGTCTCTTGTGTTTTATGTTGTATCTATGGTTAAGTTTCTTATTTCATTCTCTCATTGTTAAATCATAATAATTGTGGATAAGTGATGAATGTTTAAATTGTAGAAAGTGTTTAAGTTTTGTGACAGCTAATTCACCCCCCCTCTCAGTTTTCTGGCGCATATCAACAAAGCTTTCTCTTTTTGTAGGAGCATGACATCCAACCATGAATAGTCACTTACTCTTATGATAGTGTTCACATCAGTGTATGCTATGTTGGCATTAATGTATGCTTCTATGTTGACATCAATGACAACACATATGGCCAATAAAAACACCAAAAATATAGAAAACACAAAAGAGAATTTGAAAACTCCCTGATTCCATCACATCATCAATAAGGAAAAGCATAGAAAACCTTTGGTCACAACACAAAGTCAATTCTTAGTCACACTAAATCCAACACAACTCTTCCAAGCATTTGATGTGCCTAGGGATTAGAGGAGATTTGGTTAAAGCTATTCTCAAAGATATAGAAGCAATCTAACCTAGACCAAAACACATGCCACAAATAGTTGAAGAGAATGAATGCACTTTTAAGTAATTCAAAAAAGGAATGACATACAATATATCATCCAAGCACATGAGAATAGGTTAGAGCACCTTAGGAGAATCAATGCAAAAAAAGTCTTAGCACTAGGCATTGGAACATATGAAATCCTAATAGGAGACTTATAACTAGTGACCCTTCAAATCATATAGTTATCTCCATGACAACGGTCATAGAACATGCTCATAAAACATCAATCCATAATTGGCCCATAGAATGACCAAACCCACTCCACAACAGTTTGCTTCCACATGAACAAAATCACCCCAGGTTACTCCATTCAATAGGCTTTTTCCATGAGAGAGAGAGAGTGACTTTGATGTCACCCATTATAATGAGGTAGTTCATTTGTGTGATATTAGAGCTGACTCATTTGTTTTATGCTTGATTTACTTTTCAAAGCATGCATATTTTGGTGAATCTGATGTGAAGAGAAAATCATAAATCAGGATGCATTCTTTCACATTTTTCTACATTTCTTCCATTCCACTTTTATCTCTCACTTCTATGTTCATCTCATTCATTTGATGGTGTTTCCTATACCCTTAAACTCAGAAAGAATCACACAAAGTTTTGGGGAATTTCCCATCCAATGAAACTAGCATGCCTTTAGATCTAAAAGCTTTGATCTCAATGAAAGGAAGAATGGTACAAGGAATATGCTTCCTATACTAATCTAATGAGGAGAGTTGTACAAATTTAAATTCTTTTAATATTTATAGTAATGAAGGAACATAATATAGGAAAGATATAAAACATCACATGTGAATACACATGCTCACAACACAAGATATACATGGGGAAAAACCTTTTGGGTGAAAAACCCCACACTCCAAAGTACAACCTAATGTATTAATTGATAAATAGTAAAGATTACAATACACTTCTTAGGCCAAGCTCTTATAGGAGTACACCATTGTTGATAATCAGGAGTAATTCTTGGAGCATAATAGTACCTACAAATGATCCATAAACACTACTCCAACAAGCACCTTATTTATAGGAACTATCAAGAGTGAAGGAACCTTCTAGAGGAAGACACAAGAGATGGGCATCCAAATCCATGTGGCAAATTTTTCCAAAACCTCTTTGACTCTTGGGATACTTGTCCAAGTTTCCCCTACACCTCTTACAAGCCTCTAAACTCAAGCACCCCAAATTTTCCCAATATAGGTATGATAGATGCTCTTACATCATCATAAAATATATCATGAGAATCTTCTATTTCCAGCTCTTACATGTCATAGATTTTGTCATATGTCATAACCTCTTACATATTTCTCAAGATGCTAACACATGGAAAATCAATGCCACCTCAAAGAGGATGCCTACATTTCCTCAAGTTGACATGTCCATCCAAGTCACCTTCCAAGTGGGATGAAAACCCAACATGCCACTTCACACTAAATAACAAAGTAGGATGTGAATAAATAAATACAATATTGGAAAATAATAAATAAACAATCAACTATCAATGCTAGGAATTTGCAAAGGTTGATACACCTTAGTTCCCAACATTCTCCCACTTTTTGAATACCTTTCAAGAGCCAATCGAAAGATAGGATTTTAACTACTTGGGGCTGAAAGGGCCATAGACTCTGGACACCATTCGAAGTTCTCTATGCTCTCAGGTTTAATCAAGGAATGTGCAACATTGATCAAATTATCATCTTTCTCCAAATTCACCTTACCATCCTCTACCATGTGATGAACAAAATGGTACTAGCCATCAATATGCTTTGTCCTCACATGGAAAGTAGGAATCTTCACCAAACATATGGCACTTTGACTATCACAACAAAGAGTAATTTTCCCTGCATCAAAGTTGCCTACCTAATTTGAATGTACAAATCCACAAATACAAACTAAATGTAAAGATCCTATAGGACCATGATAACATAAGGAATACTCAAAAGTCCCATGCAAGTATCTAAACACTCTCTTTACTGCATCCTAATGTACTCACCCAGGATTAGCCATAAATTGACTAAAGACTCCCACTGCTTGGGTAATGTCTAGTGTTGTACAGACCATGACATACATCAAACTGCCAACATCACTAGCATAAGGTACTTTAATCATATTATCCATCTCGGTAGGAGATTTTGGACAATCTGCAATAGATAATGTAGTCCCCATCACAATAGGCACACACGATGGTCTACAAGTTGCCATGTTGAATCTCTCCAGCATTGTATTCAAATACTTACTCTGGCCTAACAAAAGTTTTTTGTTTTCTTCGTATCTTTTAATTTCCATTCCCAAAATGTACCTAGCTACCCTTAAATATTTCATTTCAAATTGTGTTTAAAGCTAAGACTTCAAGTCAGAAAAAAACTTTTACCATTCCCAATGAACAATTTTGTTGCAAGTATGTGCCTAACTAGTGTTGTCATTGATGTCAACATATATGTGTTATCATTGGTGTCAAATTTGTTCTTGTTTTAATGCTTTCTTGTAATGAGTTAAGTGTTGAAGATAATAAGTATTTATGATACAACAAAACAATTTAGTAGATTGCTCTGCATTTCCTGTAGAATGAATATTTTTGTTTGCAGATTGGAAGTTATTTAGATGGATGTTTCAAGATGCTATTTTTCAAGTTTGAGCCTTCGGTATGAAGAATTGAGTGAGCTATGATCACAAGAGCGAAAACTACTTTTTCTGAGTATTCAATTATGACAGGGAGAATGTATTTTTCTATGCATTCCTCCAAATTGAAGTATTATGATTTGTGGTTCTAGAGTTAAGTCTAGAATGATGATAAGTGTTTTCAACTCCAATGGTTCATGATTTGGTAGTCTGCAAGGTATCCTTTCTTTATGACAGTAGTTGACAGTGTTGTTCTTGTGCTCCGATTTGATGAATCTTCTTAAAAGAGTGATTAGAGATTGTGTGGTTGTTCTTGGTGATTACAATGTGCTTGTGGGTGTCTCTTGATCATGATCCTACCTTTGGATTGGTTTGCAAAGAGAAAGTTGGATCATCGATGAAGATTATTGTTAGAAGACTTAATGTTAACACCATTCTTAGATAACTTGGTTATTTTCATTTCTTGTAGAGATACATTGAAGATTGAGGAAGCGTGTCATGATGTGGAAGATTGAATTTGAGTCCTAGCTAAGGCATAACATGATCCACATACATCTTTAACTTAGCAAATTTTGTTTAGGTCCAAAACTATTTTTATGTATGTTTGTAATCCTAACCTTAGATATTGTTAAAATGGTTGATGAATGTAATGCTGACCTTGATGTACATTCTAAGGTTGACAAATTATATAAAAGCATATAATATAGTTGTGAAAAAGATGTCCAAGTGCGAAAATGAGAAGATAAGTGTGAAGGTGTAAGAAGAGTAGAGTAGAGGAGTTATACTATACTTTAATGGAACTAAACCCAAGCATGGAGTAGATGCTATCAAATTAGTTCACCAATCCTTGGTAGTGAGCCAATCTTGGTAGTGAGCCTCAATATTTGTAGTGAGCATATTAGCAAGTGAGCCCTAACAAAGTGAGCATCTTTTTTTGGGGAAATTATTATAACTTATTTATTTATGTGGGCTAACACCCACTGTGGTTTTTCCCTTTTAGGGTTTTCCATTTAAAAACCTGGTGTCTCATGTGTTGATGATGTTGTTGTGTTGAATTTCTTATTTCATGCTTCAATGATTAACTCTGAATAATAGTGAACAATTATTTGATGTGTTAATGTTCATAAGTGGTCAAAGTTTTGAAGACAACTGATTAACACCCCCCCACACTCAGTTGTCTAGTGCATTTCAACAATTCGTATCAGAGCAGTTTCCTCGAAAGAAATCCTAACGACTTGAGGAGGATCCAGGATGTCTTATAGAAAGGAAGCTCTGCAGTTTGATGGAATGAATTATGCTCTCTGGAAGGTATGAATGAAAAGCCACCTCCTTTGTCTTGGTTATAAAGTGTGGAAAGTGACAGAGAAAGTCTACCTTGCCTTAGAAAGGTTTGCAAACTAAAGATGAAATCAAAGAATATGAGTTAAACATAAAAGGTAGAGATGCTTTATTAATTGCTTTTTTGGACACTGATTTGCTAGAGGTCATGGATCTGGAAACTACTAATGAAGTCTAGGAAAAGCTAAAAAATCTATATGAAGGAGACAAGTCTATTAAAAGTGACAAATTGTAGGGTTTGAAAGCGAAATATGAGGGTTTAAAGATGAGCAGAGATGAAAGCATAACATCATACATGCAAAAAGTTGATGAAATTGTCAATGGAATAAAAGGTATGGGAGGAACTATTGAAGAGAAGGAAGTTGTGATGAAAATTATTAGGTCATTACCTAAATCTTATAGTCACAAAGTAGCTTTAATTGAAGAAGTAATGACTATGAAAGATGTCACCAAGGATCAGTTGCTAGGAAAGCTTATAGCTTTTGAGATGAGAGAAATTGGTGATGCTCTGCCAAAAATTGAGACTTCTTTCAAAGCTAGTACTTCAAAGATCTCTAGAGCTGAAAAGTACAAGGTGGAACCTTATGATGAGCTTTATGAAATTGAAGGAAACTTTGTTTACAGATTGTAAAGAGGTTCTAGTAAGTTCAAAGGAAAATTACCTTTCAAATATTTTTCATGTGGTAAGGTTGGTCACTATGCTTCTAGATGTCCTAAAAGAATTGAAAGGAATAGAAAATGATTTGAGAATAGACCTAGGGTTCCAAAAAAATTCTACTATGTAGATTTTGATGATGAAGGTGTGATAGATGATGAATCTGATGATGCTAGTACTAGTGCAAATGAGTGCTTATTTATTGCAATTAAAGAAGAACCCATGTCTACTAATCATACTAGTTGTGTGAAGGAAGAAAAACTAGTGGAAGAAAGTGCCTTGGCTATTCAAGTTGAGAAAGATAAGGATGAATGGATTACTAATAGCGGATCCTCACATCGTATGACCAGTGACAAAAGTAAGTTTGTGAGTTTGGAAAAGTATGATAGAGGGTTGGTTAGGTTTTGAGATAATGTAACTGGTAAGATTTGTGGAAAATGATCTCTTTCTTTTGATGGAAAGCATGATACTGATAATGTCCTATATGTGAAGGGTTTGAAGCATAATCTTCTAAGTGTTGGTCAAATGTGTGACAAAGGTTATGATCTAAGATTTAAAGACAGTGGGTGCAAGATCATGGAAAGCTCCAAAATAGTGATTGCTATTGGAAAGAAAACCAGAGGTAACATTTACCAATTAAGAGGAACTAATGATTATTTTTTATTAGCTCAAACAGATGAGAGTTGGTTGTGGCATGAAAGGATGTGGCATATCAATTTTGATAATTTGGTGAAGATAAGTTCTGCATAGGCTGTAAGAGATCTACCTAAACTTATGAAGCCAGCCAACACCACTAGCAAGGAGTGTCAATTTGGGAAACAAACAAAAACAAGTTTCAAAATAAAAAGAGCATTTCTCTGTTGGATTACTGGAGCTAGTACATACATATTTGTGTGGTCCCACAAAAATAAAAAGTCTGCAAGGTGACAATTACTTTATGTTGCTTATTGATGACTATTCTAGAATGACTTGGGTCAGTTTTCTAAAAGAAAAATCTGAATCTCTAGACAAGTTCAATGTTTTCAAGGCAGTGGTTGAGAATGAGTTAGAGTTGAGAATCAAATTGTTAAGGTTTGATAGAGGAGGTGAGTTCACATCAAATGAATTCAATATTTTATGTGAAGAACAAGGGATAAAGAGATAGTTGTCTACACCTAGGACTCCTTAGCAGAATGGAGTTGTTAAAAGAAAAAATAGGATAGTTCAAGAATTTGCCAGTACTATGTTAAAGGAAGCTGACTTACTGGAAGTATACTGGAGAGAATCCATACATACTGTTGTGTACATCCTAAACAGAGGTCAAGTCAAAGGTAATAGCTCTAAAACTTTTTTTTGAATTATGGTATGGAAGAGTTCCTATAGTGAAGTATTTCAAAGTTTTTGGAAGCAAATATTATATCAAAATAGGTGAAGAACTAGGCAAGTTTGATTCTAGATGTGATGAAGGAATTTTTCTTGGTTACTCTACCAAGAGTAAGGCCTACTAGTGCTATAATAAGAGACTAAATAAGATTGTTGATAGTGCTAATGTGAAGGTGGATGAAGGCAAGTAAAGCATATTAAATCTGAGTTGCTATGAACTAGATGAACCTGTTATTATAGAAAATAAAGAAAAAAGTTGAGAAAAAAGATAGTCAGGATGAAGAAGAGGCTCCAAAAAATGTTGTTAAGACTCTTAGGTATGTAAGGATTAATCATTCTAAAGATTAGATTATAAGTGACAAAAACAAAAGGAGTGTTGAGAAGGAAAAGAACTATAGAAGAACAAGTGAATTACTATTTTCTTTCAAAAGTTGAACCAAAAACTGTGAATGAAGCTTGCAATGATGAAAATTAGGTAAAAGCCATGGAGGAAGAATTGATGCAGATAGAGAAGAATCAAACTTGGGAATTGGTTCCTAGACTTATTGATAAAAATGCCATTGGAACTAAATGGGTTTTCAAGAAAAAGATGAATGAAAATAGAGTTGTAAGAAACAAAGCAAGGCTTGTGTGCAAACAATATTATCAAATTGAAGGAATAGATTTTGAAGAAACTTTTGCTCCAGTGGCTAGGATTGAAGCAATCAAAATATTTTTGGCATTTGTAACTCACAAAGATTTCAAAGTGTATCAAATGGATGTGAAGTCTGCATTCTTGAATGGTGAGTTGGAAGAAGTCTACATTGAGCAAATGGAAGGGTTTTAGTTATCAAAACAAGGTGATATAGTGTGCAAACTGAAGAAGGCATTGTATGGACTGAAGCAAGCCCCCAAAGCCTGGTATGCAAGGTTAGACAAATATTTGTTGCAAATAGGGTTTAGTAAAGGCACTATTGACAACAATCTCTATTTCAAAATCAATGATAATCAAGTCCTAATTGTTGAAGTCTTTGTTGATGACATTATCTTTGGAAGAAATGAAGGTATGTGCATGAAGTTTTGAGAAATATAAAATGAATTTGAGTTGTCTATGTTTGGTGAAATAAATTTCTTTCTAGGTCTACAAATTACTCAATCAAATAAAGGAATCCTCATTTCTCAATCTAATTATGTGAAAGAGTTATTGAAGAAATTCAGGATGGAAGACCCCAAACCAACATGTACTCCCATGGTGATTGGATGCAAATTAAGCAAAACTGATGAATCACCTAAGACTGATCAGAAAAGGTACATGTCTATGATTGGAGGATTACTTTATCTAACTCAAAGCAGACCTGATATAATGCATGTAGTATGTCTTGTGGCAAGATTTCAAAAAGATCCTAGAGAATCACATGTGATGGATGTCAAGAGAATCTTGAGGTATTTGAAAGGCGCATCATATCATGGCTTATGGTATCCAAAGGATAATGATTTCACTTTCAGTGCTTATACAGATGTAGATTGGACTGAAGATGTTGACGACATAAAGAGTACAATTGGAGGTGCTTTCTTCTTGGCTAATAGATTGGTTTCATGGCTGAGTAAGAAACAAGATTCGATCTCCTTGTCTATTGTAGAAGTAGAGTTTATTGCAGTAGCATGTTGTTGCACTCAAGTGTTGTGGATGAAGCAAACTTTGAAGGATATAAGAGCTGTGTATGAAGATCCAATTTCAATCTTTTGTGACAATACAAGTGCCATAAACATTTCAAAGAATCCAGTGATGCACTCAAGAACAAAGCATATATCAATAAGGTATCACTTTTTGAGAGAGAAGGTGATAGAAAATGAAGTAAAGATGGAATATGTCTCCACAAATGATCAGATTGCAAATATTTTCACTAAGCCTCTACCTAAGGATACTTTTGAGTATCTCAGAGAAAAGTTAAGGGTTATTGCCCCTCCTACTCCAAACTAAGATGCATAAGAATGCATCAGTCCAGTAGTATGCAAAGTCTCATTCTTTGATCTAGATTGATGTTTTGAGAGATACCTCTCAGGTAGAGTAGCAAGTGTTCTTGATAGGTGTTCCTACAAAAGAGCAATAAGTGTTACAATATTCATGAAAGAGCAAGTTGATCAGAGCAATAGAGTGCAAGTATGTGCGCTTTACCATTGATGTCAAAGGGGGAGAGAAATAATGTGAAAAAATATGGGGGAGAAAGAGTGTAAGTGTGTAAAAAGAAAGGGGGAGTATCTTTTCTTGATGGTCATTACAATTTTTCACATCATATGATGCCATCAATGACAAAGGCAGAGATTGTTGCAGGTATGTGCCTAATCGGTGTTGTCATTGATGTCAACATATTTGTGTTGTCAACCATGCTCTTCTTTTGATACTTGCTTGTAATGAGTTAAGTGTTGAAGATAATAAGTATTTCTGATACAGCAGAATAGTTTGGTAGGTTGCTCCACATTTCCTATAGAATGAATATTCTTATATATGGATTGGACGTTATTTAAATGCAGGTTTGAAGATGCTATCCTCCAAGTTTGAGCCCTCGGTATGAAGAATTGAGTGAGTCATGATCTCTAGAGTGAAAATTGCTTTTTTTGAGTATTCACTAGTGACAGAGAGAATGTATTTTTCTCCTTATTCCTCTACATTGAAGTATTATGATATGCAGTTATAAAGTTAAGTCTAGAATGATGATAAGTGCCTTCAACTCTAATGGTTCATGATTTGGTGGTCTACAAGCTATCATTTCTTTATGACAATAGCTGACAGTGTTGTTCTTGTGCTCTGGATTGAAGAATATTCTCAACAGAGTGTTTAGAGATCATGCAGTTGTTTCTAGTGATTACAATGTGCTTGTGGATGTATCCTGATCGTGCTTCTTTGGATTGGTCCACCAAAAGAAATTTGGATTGTGGATGAAGATTGTTCTTAGAAGACTTAATGTTAAAACCAGTCTTGGCAGACTTGGTTATTTTCATTGTTTGCAGAGATACATTGAAGATTGAGGAAGCATGTCATGACATGGAAGATTGTATTTGAGTCCCAGCTAATGTATAACGTGATCTACATACATCTTTAACTTAGCAAATTTTATTTAGGTCCAGAACTATTTCTATGTATGTTTGTAATGCCAACCTTGGAGATTGTTCCAATGGTTGATGAATGTAATTCCAACCCTGATTTACATACCAAGGTTGATGAATTGCATAAAAGCATGTGACAAGATGTCGCTATACCTCATCATTTAATCTATTTTCAGATGTCAAAAACCAGGGCTGTGTCCACGGCTGTCTGCAACTAGGGATTCTATAGTTACCAGTTTATAGCTAATCCTAACAGTTTCTACAATTTTGAAAATAGATTAATCTATCTGTTTGTTGAATAAATTTAATGGATGTTGGAAATAGAATAAAATAGGAAAAATTACTTGAAGCAAAGAAAAATAGTAACTTGCATTTATCTATTAAAAGTAATAAAGATTTTCATAAAAATATGATGCAATAAAATAGTGGTACTAGCCTCCTTCCTTAGTGGTGAGAGTGGGCCCTTGCTCCACACCCTTGGGGCTGAAGGCTATAGTAGGAAATTAGCACAAAAGGTGATCACAACTAGATTCAATCTAATTCATTCACTCTGCATTCATGAAAATATTGCTAACACAGAACTGAGATCTCTAAAAATCAGAATAATTCAATCATTGTCTATATCTTCTACTGTGTCTGAGGGTATATATAAAAAAATGAGTGATGATATATCACTGAACTTATCTACCAGTCTTTCTATAAGATGACACCATCTCTTTATTGTACTTAACTATCTAACTATGAAAAAATAATCATGCGATAAAAGTAGACTTAAGTGGTACAGAACTCCACTCAAAAGTCTAAGTTTGAGTCTTAATACACTTGGGCATTGAGGCCCTGAAAATAAGGATATTGGATCAGTTCCATCTGTAACTCATGCAAAAACTTTGAAAAGATAAAACTCCAGTAGTTTAACTAAAGTTGACCCTTCACCACTCAGGTGATGATTTGAGTGAAGTGAGGGGTATTAAGATCACTGTTGAGAGTACCTGGTCGACAGCTATACTGGAATTATGCCCTTCTCTCAGGAGGCACTGGAGGTAACTGTTCCTGTCTATAGCTCTGAAGATATGTTTGTAGCTCCGGAGATACTCCAGACTCTCACAGAGCTCCAGAGAGGCATTCCTCCTTTGCTCAAAACTTTAGGTGTCATGTGTCTTTGGTATTGTCTCCGGAGATCATTGAAGACTATCTCTGGATATGCACAAAATTATTGTTCCTAGCATCTACACCTGTTGATTCAAAAAGAAAGAAGTTTCTACATTTTTCCATCAATTCCACGTACATTAGTCACTCAATCAGAAATTCTAATCTTAAGAAATCTATCTCAATTAATCATAAAATAGAATGATCTTGCTAGCTTATTTGGGTGTAGACACTAGGAAAGATGAACCCAGAAAGGGGAAAAAGAGAGGCAAAAAGATGTATTTCATGAGTGCAACTTGGCACTCATCATCCCCCCATACCTAAGGTTTGGTAGGTCCTCCTGCTTCTCACATTCTAGATTTATTCTGGCGAAGCAGCTTGTCTGACAGGCTATAATCCTGGGCATAGGTGGTCCAAGTTGTTCAGTTGATATTACCATTGCCTCTGTACTCATCAACCTGCTTCATCCATTCCTGTAATTTTTCAGCTTCTATCTATTCTACCCAAACAGGGAGTGGTTCAATTATTAGAGGGGGCCTGTACCATCCACCTATCCATTCCTGCTTATGGTTATCCATTAGTTTGGATATCAACTTTGCCTTTCTCATGAATAATCTTAAGTTTGCAGGGGTGACCACTTCTCTTAGTTTCTGCTCCAGGGTCAAAATATTCCATCTTTTTTTTGCTACAGCAAGTACTAGATTTGCTGAATTGATCATAAAAAGACCAAAATTGATGGAGCATTCCTGCAAACTTTTTAGGTATAATGGCAAAATTCCATTTTTACTATCAGGATGATAGATAAGGAACCTAAATTTGATCCTAAAAGCACCGGGATTGGGACATTCCTTCCTGATGAAAAGATCTATTTTTAAATCCTTCTTGAGATGATCTTCCATCCTTTCATTCCAGATCTGGTGATTCCTCATTAGGGACATAAATGCCTTAAGCTGACATTCCCCCACAAAATGATTAAGAATAAAAGTTATATCATTAACACAGAACCCATGCATGTATAATTCACATAGGAAATTCTTGTCCTCATCATTGCTCTTGGTATATGCTATCATGAATCCTTCTGCTATTTCTGTATCCTCAACCAGGTCAGATAGGACCAAAGAGAATTTCCTTTGCAGTACCCTTTCTTGTAAGAACATGGAGTAGCTAGCACTTGGAGGTCTACAAGATAGAATTTCTGAAGCAAGGGAGGCCATTTTAATGATTTTGCCTTCTAAAGTTGCTATTCTTTCTGTTTTGGTAGTGACTGCCCTTTGTATTTGCAACATAGGCTTGGAAGCCTTATATTCTCTACACCTCTTCTCCCAATGAAACAAGGCTTTGGGAATGTCAATGGGGATTGGACCCACATAGGCATCTGTTTGGATTTCCTGCTCATTGATTGCCCTTGGGCCAAACAATTCTTGAATATATTCTTCTTGGTCATCCAGTCTGTTATTAGCCCAAGTTAACTATTTATCCTGGCTTTGTACCTTCTCAATCAGTGTTCCCATTATTGTGAGGCTATTCTCTCTAGCCATGGTGAGCTCATAAACATTCTGTGCTATTTCTTTCTCTTTTTCTTCCACAAATTTGGTTGTCTCACTTTTCTGTGCCTCCAACTCTACCCCTTTCTCCTGGATGAACTTATCCTTGCTTTGGAGTTCTATTTGGAGATTTGCAATGGTTTGTTTTTGTTCCATTTCCACCTCTACTCTGACCTTCTTGAGGTCAGTAATAATCAAATTCTTTCCCTAGAGCAATCTCTTTAAATTTTCAATTTCTTCCATCAATTACTATTCTTTTGGAATTTCAACATCCTCTTGATCAGAGGGATGAGAGAAGGTTTCTGCTTCTGCTTCTGTGGTTGCTGGCTGATCATCAGGGTTTCCCATGGCCATCTGCCCTGCTCTACCCACTATATCCATTTGCTCTATTTCTTCTTCAGACTACCTATCCTGAGGATCCTCTTGGGGTTCCTCTACTTTTGCTGGCACCGATGAAGGCCCAGCCTTATCCTTACATGTTCTCAATTCCAGGAGTGCCTTAGCGAGTAAGGCAGTGTCTTTTTCAGCTTGTGAGAGCTGTCTCTTCCTTTTGCTTCTTCGGACCAAAGGTGGGGTAGGTGCCTCCAGAGTAGGTCTCCCTTCCTCAGAATATGAGGAAATAGTAAAAGTTTGTATGTTTCCTGTCTTCGGAGCACATGGTGGTGTTGAAACTGGGCTTGACTCTATATGAACAGATGGTGCTGGAGAATTTTCACTTTGTTTCCTCTTCCTGACCAGAGGGATCTCATCTGAATCATGAGATGGTTCTTGAGCCCACCAAGTTTCCTCTATTCCCTGACCAGACCTTTCTTCTATTAATTTCTTAGGGCCAGATTCCTCAGTTAGAGTCATCTTTCTCCTAAGTGATCGAGTCACATATAGGGTTTGTGTAGGAGTAGGTTTTGTAATTTGCTTGCCTTTCCTCTTTCTGTCAGGAACAGGGCCTACAGATGAAGTGGCCTCTTATGAGGGTAACTTCCCTTTGTGAACAGATGTGGAGGAGGCTAAAGGCTCAGTTTCCTCATATTAGTGAGAAGGAGAACTCTCACCTCCTAGTTGTGCCATCTCTGATTCTCTGACCTAGGGGCTTTGCTCAAGAAAGTTTTGCAATAGTTCTTCTCCATTGGCCTGAGATAGGAAGTGGTGCTTGACTACTAGAAAGATGAGGCCATGATGTTTCATGGGTCCCTTATTCTGTTGATATTTCTCTATAGTTGCTCTGATGGTAGAATAGAGGAAATTGGAGATATTTATGCTATACTCAGGGTGTCTATTTCCATGTCTAAGAAAAATTAGCATTTTCATGATTGGCCCTAAAACTATAGAGAATTGGCCATCACAAGTAAAGTATTTCATTAACCAGGTGGCAACAAATGCCCAAGGGTTTGGGAGTGTGGACCTCAGAATTCCTTTGACTTCATTTTTATTCAAATGCAACTAAATAGCAGGTTCATCACGAATAGAGAAATTTCTAATTAAATCAGTGTATAAGGTTTTCAAGTGGTAAAACCTCTCACCTTGTTTGGGAAGTCCAGAAATGTGGCTGATAGTTGCTGAGGAGAAACTGATTTGGATTCCTCTCATAGTTGTCTAGTTGTCTCTTAAATTCCTGAGGAATTCATCCACAATATCCTCCTGAAACCCTTTGAATTTGTCTAGGAAATCTAACCATCCAGCAACACTTAAAATGTTTGCTGCAGCTGCATCCTTTAGAAGACCTGCAGTATTTTCTGGCTCAGACTTCTTCTTGACTCCCATTGCTGAATTGATTTCACCTTCTGTGCTTATTCTGTACCTCCCCAATCTGCAGTCTATCTTTTCCTCTTATCTCAGTAGGCTCCAGAGTATTGTTCAAATTGCTCTGTTGTTCGTTGAATTTTGGAAGTTTGAATGAGGGATGTTATGTCTCTCAGTTTAGGCTTATGCAAATGGGTTAGAGGACCAAGGTAGTCATAAATGTAGCAGACTAACAGGGCACTCTGGAGGTAAGGTGGCATTAAGGCATAGATGGTGGCATCCTCAGATGTGAAGAAGCAAATGATGGCAGAAGGATGTGTCATCATGGCAGCACCCAAAATAGAAGGACAAGACAGTTACTAATAATGATTAATTAAAGACAGATTTACCTGGATCAGGTTTAATGATGAGGCGATGTACCTGGGAGAGATGCTACATCATTTTGGAGACTGCACGCATTGTGGCAATTGAGTAGCGGCTTGAGATGACATCCACCTCTCATTTGTACGTGACCTGCAATCATTGCACTGAGTGGTTCGAAAATCCATGCCCTTAGGTGATGTCAATGCTGGCTTATGGATACTCCTGCAAATGATTATTATTCTAATTTAATTATTCTTTGTGATAAAGTAGAGGATGAGTCAGGATGACCTCATCATATGATGTGTCTACTTTACCCCCTGGAGAGGTGGGTCCCCCTTATTATTGAGACTGATGGCGTTATTGACAGAGCACCGAAGGTGCTCCTAGTTGAAAAGTGCCGGAGGTGCTTTAGTTTGAGAAGCGCCAGAGGTGTATTTGACCAACTCCTAGCAACTGATCATCTCCAGAGCTTAATTATTTCAACTATCTTGAAGAAGGGAACTGCCATTTTACTGGTTTTCAACTCCCTTGGTCGAGAAGGACAACCATTTGCTAGTTTTCCATCTTTCTCTATTTTTTTTTTAGAAGACAGCTATTGCTAGTTTTTAACCTTCCCCTTTTTTTTTGTTTCTTTCTTTTTTTTTTAGAAGGCAGTCATTGCTAGTTTTCAACCTTCCTTTTTTTTTTTTAATCCAACACTATGACAGAGGAGGTATCCCCTGTATCAAAACACAAATTATTCAAAAACTCCTCTTTAGTAGATGGTCTTTTGTAGAGCCTGATTCAGGGACCATTTACTAGAAATGTGTCTGTGCTCCCATCAATAGGTTGCAATAATACAGTTCCATTTTCAAACACTTCCTTTATTTCATAAGGACCCAGCTAGTAAGTTTGTAATTTCCCCTTGAATTCCTTGAATTTAGAATCATAAAGAAGAACCCAATCACCTTGTTGAAATGTGCTCCTCTTGATGTGTTGGTCATGCCATTGCTTCCTTTGGTACTGAACCAGTTTTGTTTGCTAAATGGCCTCTGTCCAAATTTCATCCAACTCGTTGAGCTGAAGAATTTTGTTATGTTGAGTTATAGACAATGGCAGACCAACATCCAATATAGTTTTAAGTGTCTGGAGTTTAAATTCTATAGATAATATAGGCTTTTTCCCATAAACCAATTAATATGGTGAGAACTTTGTTGTGGACTTCCAAGTGGTATTGTAAGCCCAAACTGCTTCAAATAATCTACTAGCCCAATCTTTTCTATTCATTGCTACTGTCCTTGTTAGAATATTCTCAATTTCCTTATTAGTCACTTCTACCTGTCCATTTGCTTGAGGATGGTAAGGTGAAGATTTCTTGTGCTTGACTTGGTATAAATCTTTGAATGCCTTAATTACCTGTGAAGTAAACTGAGGTCCTCTGTCTGAAACTATTGATCTTGGGGCTCCAAATCTTAAGAAAACTTTATTGTAGAGGAAATCAACAACTTTTTCTTCTCTTGCAAACTGTAATGCTTGAACCTCAGCCCACTTAGTAACATAGTCTGTGCATACTAGAATGTACTCCTTGCCTGATGATGGTGGTGAAATTGGTCCCACAAAGTCTAGACCCCACTGCTCAAATGGTTCCATCATGACTTGAGGATGTAGCAGCATCTCCTAGGTAAAGGTTGGCTGCCCCATCCTTTGGCATTGGTGACAGTGCAGCACATACTTCTTTGTATCTTTATGAAGAGAGGGCCAGTAGTAACCAGCTCCAAGGATCTTGTGGATTGTCCGGTGGTAAGAGTAATGGCCACTAGATGGTTCATCATGACATGCTCTCAACACATCAAAAATCTCATTAGCTTTTAAACACCTGCGTAGAATGAAATCAGGACCACATTTAAATAGTAAACCATTCAACCATTTGTACGATAAACTTTCTTTAACCAAACGTTTTGTTTGTTTTGAAGTAAAATGGGATGGATACAAGCCTGTAGCTAAAAGATTAGCTATGTCAGCAAACCAAGGTGCAGTAGAGGATATAGCAAAAAGATGTTCATCTGGGAACTTGTCCTCCACTAGTTGGTTCTCTCCTCCTATATGCAATCTTGACAGAAAGTCAACAACCAAATTAAACTTTCCTAGATTATCAACTATGGTAATATAAAATTTCTACAATAGCAATAACCACCTGATGATCCTTGCACCCACTACTGGTTTATTCATTAGGTACTTGATTGTTGTATGATTAGTGTGTACAAATATCTTATATCCAGTGATGTAATGCCTAAATTTGTTTATAGCATAGATGACTGCCAAGAATTCTTTTTCAGTTGTTGTATAGTTTCTTTCTGCAGAGGTAAAGTTTTTGTTGATGTAATAAATGGCATGCATACTTTCTCCTTCCTCCTTTTGTCCTAAAACTGCCCCAATGGACTCATTTGAAGCATCGGTCTATATGTGAAATGGCAAGGTCCAATTTGGTCCTCTTAAAATTGGTGTGACAGTAAGATTCTTTTTCAAGGTTTCAAATGCTGATTGACATTCTTTTGTCCACATAAATTCTGTGTCTTTGTTAAGCAAGGTAACAGGGGGCAGCTATTCTGCTGAAATTTTCAATGAACCTCCTATAGTAGCCTACATGACCCATAAAACTTCTAACATCTGTCTGATTTTTGGGTGAAGGCAGCTGTGTGATTACCTCTATCTTGTTTTGATCCACTTTGATCCCTTTCTCTGAAATATGGTGTCCCAAAACAATTCCTTCCTCCACCATCATGAAGCACTTTTCATGACTAAGGGATAATTAATTTTTCTCATAGCATTTTAGTACTTAAGGTTTGTAAGAGCTTCCTCAAAATTATCCCCATACACAGTAAAGTCATCCATATAGACCTCCATGCATTCATTAGCTAGTTCAGCAAAATAGCTAAAACAAGTCTCTAAAATGTAGCTGGGGCATTGCATAGCCCAAAGGGAAGAACTTTGTAAGCAAAGGTTCCCCAAGAGCATGTGAAGGTGGTTTTGTCCTGGTCCTCAGGTACTACTTGAATTTGATTATACCCATTAAATCCATCGAGAAAAGAAAAATACTTTCTCCTAGCAAGATTGTCTAGAACTTGGTCAATGAATGGTAAGGGAAAGTAGTCTCTTTTTGTGGCTTTGTTGAGTTCTCTATAATCAATACACACCCTCCATTTCCTATTCTTTTTAGGAACAATGACAAGGGGTGAGACCCATTGACTGTCTAAGATTGGATATATGAATCTTGCTTGAAGTAATTTTTCTATTTCAGTTTTGGCAATGTCCTTTAAAGCAGGATTCAATCTTCTTTGTGGTTACCTGACAGGTTTAATATCCTCAGTGTATATATGATGGGTACAGATCTTAGGAGGTATGCCTTTCATATCTTGGTATTCTCAGGCAAAAGATGCTGAATGGGAGACCAGAAGTTGGATAATTTTTTCTTCCTGATTTGTTGTTAACTGGGTATTGATATTAAGTGTTTTCCCTAGTAGAATCATGACCTATTTTGTGATTTGATCCATAGATGTAGTTAATCCATACATTGGAGTCATGGTGTTGAGAGGACAAGAATGTGGAAGCAACATATGGAAAGTAGCAAAGTCCCTATAAAAGGTTTCCCCACAAGGAATGATGTTGGTAAGGGTACAATGAGAAGAGGTAAGAAGTTCTCTCTAAGAATTTTGGGCAAATTCCATCACATCCTTATTAATTAGAATGTGAGTGAAGTCTTCTATTGTATCATAGTATACTTCTTCTAATTCTCCTAGATGTTCCTTGATGGTTATCATAGCTACTGAGGCATTGTTGTCATTATTCTCTGGTTCATCCACCCATACTCTTCCTATGTCATGCACTGATGGTTTAGCTGGAGGATACAGAGATATTTTCTTTAGATCTATCCCATTAGAAATGACCATATCTCCAGTTCGACAATCAATAGATGCTACTGCAGTAGCTAGCCATGGTCTTCCTAAAATCAGCGGATAAGTATTTCTTTGATTTCTAGGTTCTAGTATTAAGAAGTCCATTGGGAATTCCCATGAATCTATCATAACTGGTACATTGGTGATTACTCCTTTTGGAACAGCTACTGACTGGTTAGCAAGTTGAAGAATTGTAGTTGTGGATTGGATACCTGATAGAGCTATTGTATGAACTGTCATCACATTAATTGCTACTCCTAAATCAACCAGAACATTTGAAATTTCTACCCCTGAGATGAAAATAGTTATGACAAGATTTCCAAGGTCTCCATATTTTGGGAGGAGAATTTCTCCCATCAATAGGTCAACTACTTTTCCTTCCACCTGTATTGTGGAGGGGAAGTTTTTCTTTCTACCCTGCATTTTGATACAATACTGTTTAATGAACTGATTTAGTTCCGATACATCTCTGATTGCCTGGAGAAGAGGAATTCAATGTTCAGTTGCTTGATTTCTTGTAAAAGTTTTGATTCCAGGTTAGTTTAGATTTGTTTTTGTAGGATCTTTCTCTGGGGAGCATTTTGTTTAAGCCATTTTGGGTATGGTGCTAGTTTTTCCATCTCTGGAGCATCTCTAGAGCTCTAGTCAGAATTGTGTTCAGGACTGTTCTCCGGAGTTGGTCTTTTAGGAGTAACTCCAGAGTTGTCCATGGATGATTTTTCTAGCACTTTTTCATTAGTAATCTCCTTTGGGGGTTGATTGGATGGATTTTCAAGTTCCTCATCATTGGTTACTTCAACTATGGTTGGAGGAGATGGTTTTGGGAATGCTTTCCCAGAACGCAGCTGGAGATTATTTGAATATATAGCATTAATTCCAACCAAATTTTCTTGCTCTATCATGTAGACAACTGCTCCCTATTTATTCCGTGGGTTTGGTATAGGCTGAGCTGGTAAAGGTGGTTGGCTAACTAGTTCATTCTGTGTTTGACCTTGTGTGTTGGAGGGTCCAGTTAGTAAAGCCTGTTGTTGAGGTTGGAAACGTCTAGGTTGTCCTTGGTATTGTTGATTATATCCCTATTGAGAACCCCATTGGGGTTGCATGTTTTGTGATCCAAACTGTGGTGGCCACTATTGATTTCCCCAAGGCTGATTTTACCAATTTTAGTTTTGCCAGTTTTGGCTTTGCCACTGCTAACTTGGCCAATCCTGCTATCCCCAAGGAGGATTATTTTAAGGGCCATGCCAAGTTGGATTCCACTGATTATTTCCCCAATTAGAAGGACCCCTGTAAGAAGGCTTGTCTAGATACTAATTATAAGGGAAATTTCCAGTTTGTTTTTGTCCCACATAGTTGAACTCCTCTTTTATTACAACATTCTTTTTACTCAATCTTTTCAAGGTTGGAAGTTGACTACACTGACTGGTAGGATGTTCCCTATCACAGATCTGACAAATCTATGATTTGTCCAAAGGGCATTCTCTCAGCAGATGTTTGTTTCTACACCTAGGACAATAGATGGAGAGTGGTTCAGTTGCTCTGTTTTGATTAGTTGTTCTAGTTTTTTCTTGAATCCCATCCAATGTGGTATTTAATTAGACCAGAATGTCTATTTTTAGATTTGCAATCTCCTCCATCAACTATCCTATTTCATTCTTCCCTTTAAAAGTTTTAGATGACCTCACTCTATTTTGGGTTCTGGAATAGTTCCTGTAGATTTCCTCTATATCGAGTATTTCCATTTTGTTAATGTTCCCTTTTCCCATTAGGTACAGTGCCTATTTTGATTCTTTATCCAATCCTTTTATAAACAGGGTTCTGGCCAAGGAGTGATCCACTAGATTGTCATACCTTCTCAAGGAAAAATTAAACCTATCAACATAGTCCTCTAAGGATTCTTCCTCCCCCTGCCTTATTTTAAACAATTCTTCATTTTTATTACTGGATCTGTAGTAATCTTGGTATTTTTCTAAAAACTCTATTTCCATTTGATCCCAAGAACGGATAGAATTCTGGGGTAAACCCATAAACCATCTCATCGCAGAATCTTTCAGGGTTGAAGGGAATAGTTTGAGTTTCTGATTATCTGATCCATAATCATAATTTTGGCAAACTACTTTGAATTCAAACAAAAACTGATCTGGATCCTCAGAAGAAAGTCCTCTAAAATTTGGTAGGTGTGCTGGTGAGATATTCTTCATAGGAGCATTATCTCCAGCAGCCAAAACAATAGGGTAAGAGAAGGTTCTTGGAGCCTGATTTTCCTCTTCCCCATGATTATCATTTTCCATGTTTAGTATTGGTTCTTCTCCCTGAGGTTCTAGGAAATTATGTTCTAACAAAGGATCTGCCTGAAATTTTTGTTGTAATTCCTGGATATAATTGGCAAGTGGAATATTTGGAGGATCTAAGGGATTGTTGTTTTGAAGTGCAGGTTCCAAATTAGGCTCTAGGTTTCTTTCCTCAACAAGATTTTGTACCACCCCACTGCTTTCCCCTATGGTGTGTTGTTGGGGTGTATACTTAATATATCTTCCTTTTAGATCTCTAGCTCTAACCATATAGATTTATCCTAAAAACTCTTGTAACTCAGTTTCCCTAATTAACACAAGATTATCCCTGGTAACGGTGCCAAAAATGACAAGATGTCATTGTACCTCATCATTTAATCTATTTTCAAATGTCAAAAACCAAGGCTGTGTCCATGGCTGTCTGCAACTAGGGATTCTACAGTTACTAGTTTATAGCTAATCCTAACAATTTCTACAATTTTGAAAAGAGATTAATCTATTTGTTTGCTGAATAAATTTAATGGATGCTGGAAATAGAATAAAATAGGAAAATTTACTTAAAGCAAAGAAAAATAGTAACTTGCATTTATCTATTAAAAGAAGTAAAGATTTTCATAAAAAGCTGAAGCAATAAAACAGTGGTACTAGCCTCCTGCCTTAGTGTTGAGAGTGGGCCCTTGCTCCACACCCTTGGGGCTGAAGGCTATAGTAGGAAATCAGCACAAAAGATGATCACAACTAGATTCAATCTAATTCATTCACTTTGCATTCATGAAAATATTGCTAACATAGAACTGAGATCTCTGAAAATCAGAATAATTCAATCATTGTCTATATCTTCTACTGTGTCTGAGGGTATATATAAAAAAATGAGTGATGATATATCACTGAACTTATCTACCAGTCTTTCTATGAGATGACACCATCTCTTTGTTGCAAGTATGAGGTTAACCAGTGTTGTCATTGATGTCAACATACTCATATTGCATTGGTAAGAAGGTTTGGATGAGCTGTGTGTTGAGGATATTGAGAAAAGTAGTCTCAATTAGGAATAGTGAAGAATAGTGATATGAAGAAGGTAAATGTACTCAATAGGTTGAGAATTAGAGGATTTGGATTAAAGGGTTTGTAGATATGAGTCTCAAGATGATCCAGTTAAGATTTCAGAGGTCCGCATGAAGATATGAAAAAGTTGTGATCGGTCAAGTAGAACCGGTTCTGGGAGATGCTCTGGAGTGACAGAGTGTTACAAAAAGGTCTGGTGAGATCTGAAAGTGCATTGTCATATTCTGCAGATTGGACAGAGTGTTTGGGAGGTCCTTGTAATGTGTCATCTTGATTGGTATGTGGTTTGGAGGTCTGGAAGCACCTCTGGCAGTATGACAGTGGTGATAGACTATGTTCTTGAAGTTCCAGATGAGGAGCGGAAGAGATTCCAGTGAGTAGAGGAAGTGTAGATGTACCTGGTCAATCAGGCAAGCTTGTGAAGGTTCTTGGATCATGTTGAGGTTATGTTGTTTGTCTGCATTGGTGGTAGAGCCCAGAATTGAAGATATTCTTTCAGATGGAGTTCTTGTTCAGACTAGCCGACCAGATGAGTTGTTCATCTGCGAATGTTCTTGTGGCAGCTGATCGGATGTATTAATCATCTTGTAGATGTCCTTATGGTTGATTGCCAACTTAGATGATTGTTCCTAAGTTGATGTCTCGTATAAATAAAGGTTTGTGAGTTCATTTCAAAGTGTGTTGAGTAGCGAATGAGAGTTGTATAGCGAAAAAGTGAAGGGCAGAGCAGAAGTATCTCGGGCTTAAATGGAACTGATCTAGACATGGTAAAGATGTCAATCTCCAGTTCAAGTTTGTGATTCTTATCACTTTGTAGACAGTGTGTCTCCTTGTAGGCAGTGTGCCTCCTTTGTGAGCAGTGTGCTCGGGCAGTGAGCCCTAATTGGCATGTGCCATTCATTTTTCTTAGTCTTCTAATAGAGAATAATCCTTGGGTTAATCACCTCGTGGTTTTTCCCTTAACCGGGTTTTCCACGTCAAAATCTTGGTGTTCAATGTGTTGATGTTTATCTACTCTTGTGTTTATGCATTATACTTTCATGGATGGTTAATTGATATGCTATTAACTAACAAAGAAGAATCAAGTGTTTGAAGTAGAAGCAATTTTTGTACAACTGATTCACCCCCCCTCTCAGTTGTGTGCCCTAGATCTAACAATTGGTATTAGAGCCAAGTTCCTCTGAAAGGAGCTTAACCGCTTGAGGAGATCCAGGATGTCGTCATACAAGAAGGATAGTCCAAAGTTCGATGGAACCAACTTCACTCTCTGGAAAGGTCGCATGAAATGTTATTTGGAGTGTATGGGAAAAGCATCCTTGACCATGGTCTCAAAACCATATGTTCCTCCACAGGGTGGTCTGACAACTCTGAATGAAATCACAGATGCTGAAAACAATCTGCAGACCAAGGAAGCTCTTCTAAGCACATTGAATGACTCAGATCTCTCAAATGTTATTGACCTACGAACTGCATATGAGATCTGGACTAAACTAGAACTTTTGTATGAAGGAGATGAGTTTGTCAAGTGTGCAAGGTTACAAAGTCTGAAAGGGAAGCTTGAAAGATTGAAGATGAGAGATGATGAAAATATCACTACCTTTATGCCAAGAGTGAATGAGCTAGTGTGTGGAATCAGGAATGCTGGTGGAGTTCTGGATGAAAATAAAATTGTTTGCAAAATTCTCAGATCCCTTCCTGCTGCCTACAAAATCAAGGTTGCTGCCATTGATGAATTCAGAGCCCATACAATTGTCACAAGAGAGCAATTGGCTGGCAAACTAGCTACATTTGAAATGACAGAGTTTGGAGATGATCCCCCCAAGACTAAATCTGCATTCAAGGCCAGTGCCTATGTGAAAGGCAAACAAAGATTTGATCCGGGAGAAAACTCTTCAAGGAAGCTGTCATGGTATTATCAAGCAAGGAAAGACATGGAAGAGGAAGAAGCAGAAACAACTCATCTTGAAGCCCTCATTGCAAAGAGATTGCCAAGAGGATTTGGTAAGTATGAAGGAAAGTTACCTTTTAAGTGCTTCAACTGCAATAAGATTGGTCATTTTGCTTCAAGATGTCCAGAAAGATCTGCAAGGTCAAATACTAATAGACAAAGGTTTCAAAAGAACTGCTATTATGTTCATGAAGAAGATGATAATGAAGGAGTAATAGATGATGAATCAGAAATAGGAAGCAAATCCAGAAATGAATGGGTGTTTATTGCCATCAAGGAAGAAGATTCAATATCCTCTGAATCTGTCAATCATAAGGTTGTAGAAAGAGCTTTGGCTACCCAAGTTGAAGAAAAGGATGATTGGGTTATTGACAGTGGATGCTCTCACCATATGACTGGTGACAAGAACAAGTTCTTAAATTTGGAAAGGTATCAAGGAGGAATGGTAAAGTTTGGTGACAATTCTGCTGGCAGAATCAGAGGTAGGGGAACTATTTCTTTTGATGGAAAGAGCAAAACAGGTAATGTACTATATGTTGAAGGATTGAAGCACAATCTTCTCAGTGTTGGTCAGTTAGTGGACAAAGGCTATGATCTCCAGTTCAAGAATGGAAAATGCAGAATCTTTACAAGCTCCAGAACTAAAATTGCATCCGGTACTCAAACAAAAGGTAATATCTTCCATCTAGTTGGTTCTAATAAAAGTTGTCTGTTTGTTCAAGTAGATCAGAGTTGGTTATGGCATAGAAGGATGTGCCATGTGAATTTTGATAACATCATCAAGATAAGCAATACTCAGGCTGTAAGAGATCTTCCTAAATTGGTGAAACCTACAAATAGTTTATGCAAAGAATGTCAGCTAGGTAAACAGAGCAGAGTCTCTTTCAAAAGCAAGGATCAATCCACTACCGGATTGTTGGAATTAGTACATACTGATCTCTGTGGTTTGACAAGAATCAAGAGTATGCAAGGTGATAGATATTTCATGTTGCTAATTGATGACCATTCTTGGATGATGTGGGTTACCTTCCTAAAAGAGAAATTAGAAGCCCTTGAGAAGTTCAAAATCTTCAAAGCTATGGTAGAGAATCAAATCGGATTGAAACTAAAGTGTCTAAGGTCTGATAGAGGTGGTGAATTCACATCTGGTGAATTCATAGACTTTTGTGAGAAGCATGGCATAAAGAGACAGTTGTCTGCTCCTAGGACTCCATAGCAGAATGGAGTAGTTGAGAGAAAGAACCAGACCATCTAGGAAGCTTCCAGGACAATGATGATGGAAGCAAATGTTCCTCAGATGTTTTGGAGAGAAGCTGTCAGCACTGCAGTCTACACTCTTAACCGAGTTTAAATTAGAAACAATACCGGTAAGACTCCTTATGAACTTTGGTTTGGTATAACTCCTACTATGAGATATTTTAGAGTATTTGGTAGCAAGTGTTACATCAAAAGAGATGAAGATCTAGGAAAGTTTGATGCTAGAAGTGATGAAGGAATTTTCTTGGGTTACTCCACTCAAAGCAAAGCATACCGGTGTTACAATAAGAGACTGAAAAAGATGATAGAAAGTACAAATGTGAAGGTTGATGAGGGAATTGAGAAGCCCTCAAGGTTTTATGAAAATGATGAAGATGATCAGGATGGTGCTCTGATTCAAGGAACTCAATCCCTTCCTGAAAGTCAGACTCAGACTGATCCAGTAAATCAGGAAGAAGAGGTTTGTCTGAATGAACCTGATCAAGAAACAACAGTGCAAGAGACTCCCAAAGTTCCAAGGTATGTAACTTTAAATCACTCTAAAGATCAGATCATAGGTGACAGAAGCAAAGGGGTACAAACAAGGAGGAAAATTGCTCAAAATTCAGATGAATGTTGTCTGATTTCAAAGATTGAACCTAAGACAATAAATGAAGCATGCAATGATGAAAATTGGACAAAAGCAATGGAAGAAGAATTGATGCAAATTGAGAAAAACATACTTGGGATCTTATTCCCAGACCTAGAGACAAGAATGTGATTGGAACCAAATGGGTCTTCTGGAACAAACTGAATGAAGTTGGTGAAGTAATTAGAAACAAAGCTAGATTGGTCTACAAAGGCTACTCTCAAATAGAAGGAATTGATTTTGAAGAGACCTTTGCTCCGGTGGAAAGAATTGAAGCAGTCAAATTATTTCTTGCATTTACTGCCTTCAAAGACTTCAAGGTATATCAGATGGATGTCAAGTCTGCCTTCCTAAATGGTGATTTGGAAGAAGTATACATTGAACAACTGGATGGATTTCAATTGTCTGATAATGATGACATGGTCTGCAAGTTGAAGAAAGCACTATATGGACTAAAGCAAGCCCCAAGAGCATGGTATGAAAGGTTGGATAAGCATCTTGTGCAGATTGGATTCAACAAAGGTACTGCTGACAGTAACTTATATTTCAAAATTGATCATGAAAACATTTTGATTGTTGAAGTGTTTGTGGATGATATCATTTTTGGAGGAAGAGATAGTATGTGCAAAACTTTTGCAAATCAGATGAAAAGTGAGTTTGAAATGTCTATGCTTGGTGAAATGAATTTCTTCTTAGGTCTGCAAATTACTCAAACAAAGAAAGGGATCTTCATTTCTCAGACCAAATATGTGAAAGAATTGTTGAGAAAATTTGGTATGGAAGATTCAAAGCTAATGAACACTCCTATGGCAACCAGATGTAAGTTGAGAAAAGATGATGAATCTCCGAAGGTAGATCAGACAAAGTATAGATCAATGATTGGTGGATTGTTGTATCTCACTCAGACTAGACCAGATATAATGCAGGTTGTTGGTCTTGTGGCAAGATTTCAGGCTGATCCTAGAGAATCTCATGTTATGGCAATCAAAAGAATTTTTAGGTACTTGAAAGGAACAGTTGAGTATGGTCTATGGTATCCTAGAGATTCAGATTTCTCTCTTCATGCTTACACAGATGCAGATTGGGCAGGAGATGTGGATGACCGGAAGAGCACCAGTGGTGTAGCATTCTTTTTGGGAAAGAGATTGGTTTCTTGGCTAAGCAAGAAACAAGATGCAATATCTCTGTCTACAACTGAAGCAGAATACATTGCAGCAGCAGGTAGTTGCACTCAAATCTTATGGATGAAGCAGATGCTAAGAGACATTAAAGTTGAATATGAGAAGCCTATCACAATTTTCTGTGATAATTCAAGTGCAATTAATATTTCTAAGAATCCGATATTGCATTCTAAGACTAAACACATATCTATCAAGTTTCACTTTTTGAGAGAACAAGTGAACAAGGAAGAAGTCAAATTGGAGTATGTACCCTCCAAGGATTAGATTGCAGATATTTTTACTAAACCTCTTCCCAAGGACTCTTTTGAGTATCTCAGGGAGAAGTTAGGGGTCATGGCCCCTCCGGTGATGAACTAGGATGCACTGATGTGCATCAGTCCGGTGGATATCACAGTCATATCTTGTGATCCGGATTGATGATGGGGAGCTGCTACTAAGGGGGAGCAACTGGTATGATTCTGATATGTTACAAGTGCAAGTATGAGCCCTTTGCCATTGATGTCAAAAGGGAAGAGAAGACATGTGAAAAACAAGTGGTTGATGATCAAAGGAGGAGCAATAAAGGAAGAGAAGACATGTGAAGAGTTGTTGCTGATAGGGGGAGCTGTGACAAAAAAGAGAAGTTCTTGTCTTGATAGTTTTTCACATCATATGTTGCCATCAATGACAAAGGGGGAGATTGTTGCAAGTATGAGGTTAACCAGTGTTGTCATTGATGTCAACATACTCATATTGCATTGGTAAGAAGGTTTGGATGAGCTGTGTGTTGAAGATATTGAGAAAAGTAGTCTCAATCAAGAATAGTGAAGAATAGTGATAAGAAGAAGGTAAATGTACTCAATAGGTTGAGAATCAGACGATGCAGATTAAAGGGTTTGTACATATGAGTCTTGAGATGATCCAGTTAAGATTTCAGAGGTCCGCATGAAGATATGAAAAAGTTGTGATCGGTCAAGTAGAACTAGTTCTGGGAGATGCTCCGGAGTGACAGATTGTTACAAAAAGGTCCGGTGAGATCTGGAAGTGCATTGTCCTATTCTGCGGATTGGACACAGTTTTTGGGAGGTCCTTGTAATGTGTCATCTCGATTGGTATGTGGTTTTGAGGTCCGGAAGCACCTCTGGTAGTATGACAGTGGCGATAGACTATGTTCTTGAAGTTCTGGATGAGGAGCAGAAGAGATTCTAGTGAGTAGAGGAAGTGCGGATGTACCTAGTCAATCAGGCAAGCTTGTGAAGGTTCTTGGATCATGTTGAGGTTATGTTGTCAGTCCGCATTGGTGGTAGAGCCCAGAATTGAAGATATTCTTCCAGATGGAGTTCTTGTTCAGACTAGCCGACCGGATGAGTTGTTCATCTTGCGAATGTTCTTGTGGTGGCTGACTGGATGTATTAATCATCTTGTAGATGTCCTTATGGTTGATTGCTGGCTTAGATGATTGTTCCTAAGTCAATGTCTTGTATAAATAAAGGTTTGTGAGTTCATTTCAAAGTGTGTTGAGCAGCAGATGAGAGTTGTATAGTGAAAAAGTGAAGGGCAGAGTAGAAGTATCTCAGGCTTAAATGGAACTAATCCAGACATGGTAAAGATGTCAATCTCCAGTTCAAGTTTGTGATTCTTATCACTTTGTAGATAGTGTGTCTCCTTGTAGGCAGTGTACCTCCTTTGTGAGCAGTGTGCTCAGGCAGTGAGCCCTAATTAGCATGTGCCATTCATTTTTCTTATTCTTCTAATAGAGAATAATCCTTGGGTTAATCACCCCGTGGTTTTTCCCTTAACCAGGTTTTCCACGTCAAAATCTTTGTGTTCAATGTGTTGATGTTTATCTACTCTTGTGTTTATGCATTATGCTTTCATGGATGGTTAATTGATATGCTATTAACTAACAAAGAAGAATCAAGTGTTTGAAGTAGAAGCAAGTTTTGTACAACTGATTCACCCCCCCTCTCAGTTGTGTGCCCTAGATCTAACACTCTTTATTGTACTTAACTGTCTAACTATGAAAAATTAATCATGCGATAAAAGTAGACTTGAGTGGATCAGAAGTCCACTCAGAAGTCTAAGTTTGAGTCTTAATACACTTGGGCATCAAGGCCCTGGAAATAAGGATATTGGATCAGTTCCATCTGTAACTCATGCAAAAACTTTGAAAAGATAAAACTCCAGCAGTTTAACTAAAGTTGACCCTTCACCACTCAGGTGATGATTTGAGTGAAGTGAGGGGTATTAAGATCACTGCTGAGAGTACCTGGTCAGAAGCTATACTGGAATTATGCCCTACTCTTAGGAGGCACCAGAGATAACTATTCCTGTCTGCAGCTCCGGAGATATGTTTGTAGCTCCGGAGATACTCCAGACTCTCGCAGAGCTCCGGAGAGGCATTCCTCATTTCTTCAAAACTTCAGGTGTCATGGCTCTTTGGTATTGTCTCTAGAGATCATTGAAGACTATCTCCAGATATCCACAAAATTGTTGTTCTTGGCATCTACACCTATTGATTCAAAAAGAGAGAAGTTTCTGCATTTTTCCATCAATTTCACTCACATTAGTCACTCAATTAGAAATTATAATCTTAAGTAATCTATCTCAATTAATCATAAAATAGAATGATCTTGATAGCTTATTTGGGTGTAGACACTAGGAAAGATGAACCTAGAAAGGGGAAAAAGAGAGGCAAAAAGATGTATTTCATGAGTGCAACTTGGCACTCATCAGCATGTAATGTAGTTGCAAAAAGGATGTCCAAATGCAAAAATGAGAAGATAAGTGTGAAGGTGTAAGAAAAGTAGAGCAAAGGAGTTATACTGTACTTCAATGGAACTAAACCCAGGCACGAAGTAGATGCTATCAAATCAATTCACCAATCCTTGGCAGTGATCCACCCCTTGGCAGTGAGCTGATCTTGGTAGTGACCCTCAACATTTGCCATGAGTATATTGGGCAATGAGCCTCTGTTCTTCGGTATTTTTATAACTTATTTATTTCTATGGGCTAACACCCACTGTCATTTTTCCCTTTTAGGGTTTTCCATGTAAAAAACCTAGTGTCTCATGTGTTGATGATGTTGTTGTGTTGAATTTCTTATTTCATGCTTTCATGATTAAATTTGAATAGTAGTGAAGAAGTGTTTGATGTGTTAATGTTCATAAGTTGTCAAAGTTTTGAAGAAAACTGATTCACCCCCCCTCTTAGGCATCAAACTTCTGGAACCACATCCTACGAGACTATTTCAAACCATACAAATACTTTTTTAGCTTGCAAACCAAATTCTCCATACCCTTTTCAATGTAATGCTCTTGTTGTGACATGTAAATCTCTTCCTCTAAGTCATCGTGAAAGAATGTTGTCTTCAAATTCATCTATTCAACTTATAAATCATATGCAACAACAAGTGATAATAAGAATCTAATAGCTTTTAGCTTTGCAAGGAGATATAAAATCTCACCATAATCTATTCCCTCAACTTGGGAATGCCCCTTCACGATCAACCTTTCTTTATACTTCTCAACACTACCATCTAAACCAAATTTGTCATTGAACACCCTTTTGTATCCAATGGGTTTACATCCATCAAGAAAGGACACTAGATCCCAATTGTTATTTTTCTTTGATCTCTTCATCCATGGCCTCTTTCTAGGAATCTACATCACTCATACCCATAGCCTCCCTTACAGTCCTAGGCTCATCAGTGTTAGAAATCAAATAAAAAATACAACTATAATCATGTAATGAAAACTCAAACCTATCAAGTTTCTGCCTTTTCCTAGTGGACCTCCTCAAAAGATGAGGTTGAGGTTCTTCTTCTTCTTCTAAACTTTTAGAGTTGCTAGAGCTCTCCTCATCATTAGGTCCAACAGGTGTTTCCAGTTCAACTTTCTCAGGGGTTGAAGGAAATTGAATCACATCCTTTTTGTTGTCTTCTTTTCTCTACTTACTAAATAATGGAAGAAGGATTGAGTTCTCTATAGATCACACTTCTACTATACAAAACCTTTTCAACCACTAGTTCCTAAATCTTGTACCCTTTCATATTGACACCATAATTGATGAAGATAGACTTCACTTCCTTGTTCTCTAACTTATACCTCTTCTCCCTAGTCACATGTGCATGTTCCTCACAACTAAGTACTCAAAGCTGTCTGAACGGGGGATTTTTACCTAATCACACCTCTATAGGTGTCTTCTTAACAAGTATTGATGTAGGAGACCTATTAACCAAGTAGGAAGTGGTAGCAATAGCTTCAGCCTAGTAATTTTTTAAATGATAGCTCTGCTAAGTATACTCCTAGCCCTCTCCATCAATTTCTTGGTCATTCTCTCTGCAACTCCATTCTATTGAGGGGTATACGGAGTTGTCTTTTACCTCTCAATCCCATGTTCTTTACATAACTTGTCAAAATCTACTGAACAAAAATCACTGCCATTGTCAGTTCTCAAACACTTATTTTTATCCATCCAATTCTCTACAAGATCCCTAAACTCTTTGAATCAACTAAAGACTTCATATTTTCTTCTAAGAATATAAACCCATGTCCTTCTACTGTAATCATACATGAAAGATACATAGTAAATAGATTTTGAAATCGAAGGAACATTCATAGGACCAAAAACATCAGAACATGTATCAAGTCCAACAACATACAATATTTATGAGAATTATAATAAAACTGAGCATGTTTTTGTTTTCCATAAATGCAATGCTCATAAAAATAAAACTCAAGATTACAATTATTCATACCCTCAACAACATCTTTATTCTTCAGGATGCTAAGACCCTTCTCACCAATGTGACCAAGTTTTTGGTTCCATAACATTATCTTCTTAGTTGGAAGTTTCATCTCCATAGAATGAGCACCCTTAGTAACCCAGAAAGCATGACCATTGAAAGTAGATGTAACAATCCTCTTCACTAGTGGTTCTAATAGTGAGGATGAAGAATCTAAAGTTCTCATCTTTCAAACTAAAGAACTATTATGATGAACTATGCATGCATCAATCTTGAACAAAGTGCCAATCCAAACACCCTTAGCTAGTACCATAGCTCCTCTAGTCATCTTGCATCCTCCATTTGAGAAAACAACCTACACGCTCACAAAATTAAATTCACTTACAGATAGAAAGTTCCTTGATAAACCAATGATATGCAAAACATCATTGATCCCCTTCACTTGTCCATCAAGGAATTGAATCAAGACTCTTCCATGGCCAACAATCTTTATATGAGAGTCATCACCAAACTACACCTTCCCACTATCATATTCTTCATACTTGGTGAACCTGTTGGCAAGAGACACTGTGTGGCTTCATGATTGTTGTCATTGATGGCAACAAAGTCTATCCCACACATCTACAGAGCACAGTATGACCATACCAGAAGTAAGATTGAAGAATGTTTTGGTCCTATGAATAAGAACAAAGCATGCAACCAGGTCCGACAATCAGGTCCAGATCTCTCAAAGGATGTGTCTCAACAAAGTACAAACTTAGGGAAGTCAAGAGGAGTACCATGACTGATACATTCCAAAGATTGAACCTCCGGTGATGCAAGAGTGAAAAGATATGAGCATCTAAGTGTTGGGTTCCTGACAGGCAGAGCAGACTGAGGAATAACTAACCAATAGAGCATCAAACTTTAATCTGGATAAGAAATTAATGGTGTTCAAACTTCTTGAGGGATCATTCATGGTTGGCCGACATAATTGATAACTTCTATGTCTATATTTTTGATACGCATCACATATTAAGCATGGATTCAGCTGACAAACTAGTATTTAATAAATATCTTGAGTATTCCAGTTGCTGACTAGAAAGATATTGAAATCCTTGATGTAGATATATATACCAGATGGATTTCGGTATGAAGGTGTGTGTGTCATGTTGTTATGTGCGAGAAAAGCAGAGAGTAGTGTGGAAGTAGCAATACAGGTCTAGTATGTGACAGAATAGCAGCACTAAGCAAAGGAAGAATGAAGTGCAGTAGATCAGTATATTGAGCCTAACCGAAACTAAACCTTAGCATTAGTAGATGCTTCTCATCAGTTCAAGCACCTAGTTATCTTCCATAACTTTGTAGACAGTGAGTCTCTTGTAGGAAGTGTGCCTCTTGTGAGCAGTGTGCTTAGGCAGTGAGCCCTAATTGGCAAGTGCCATTTTGTACTTCTATTCTATTAATAGAGAATATAATCTTGGGTTAGTCACCCCATGGTTTTTCCCTTAACAGGGTTCTCCACATCAAAATCATTGTATTATGTGTGTTGATTTTGTTTTTTCTCTCATGGTTATGTATGCTTAAATGTTTTGATGTTGCAGTAATTGTTAAAGAAGAATAGAAAGTTAAAATATTTAAGATAACTGATTCACCCCCCTCTTAGTTATCTACCTTGTTTCCAACATATGGCATGAGAGATAAGTTCCTCTAAACAGAGCCTAATAGCTTGAGGAAGATATGGGAATCTCAATGGATATGTATGGTATGAGGGAACAACTTTAGTCTACCCTAGATGATCTTGAGCAATCTTATTCTGAAGTCAACAACCTAAGGGAAAGACTCAAACAAGCTGATGATTTCATAAATGAACTTAAAGAAAAACTGAGTATCTCTATGAAAAAGAGAAAGGAACTACTTCAACAATTAGCAAGTCAAAGTAAAGCCAATGATACTAATGAAGATCTGAATGAGAAAAATAAGTTATGTGAGAAGCTATCAAAAGAGGTCATTATGGTGAGACATGAAATGGAAACAGGGGTTATGAAATTCACCCAAGAAATTGAAGAGAAAAGAAAAATTGAAGATAATCTAAAAAACTCTCTCAAGGAGAAGTCAGAAGACTACCACTAAATGGATAGAATAATTAGACATCTAGAATTTGATCTTGAAGAAGCTAGAGAGAATGAAGAACAACTTGAGAATCAGATAGACACTTTTAAAAGGGATCTTCAAATAGCAAATGAATACAAAGAGAAATTCAAGATAAGATCTGTTCAACTTGAAGTTCTTCTTGAAAGACAAAAGAGGGTAGATGACAAGCATGGATTGAGATATGAGAAAGGTGAAAGCTCTGGATCCGGTCAGAAGAACTCTGGATTAGGAAATCCAAGGAACAGGCCTAGAAGACCTCTGGTAAGGCAACCAAATGCTCAAATATATCCATCTTTCAATGGATACTGCTACAATTGCAATAACTTTGGTCATAAAGCAAATCAGTGTAGAAGAAGAATGAATCAAACCAATTTATCCTTCTTCAGACAATGTTTTAACTGCAAAAGGTATGGTCACAAATCTCATGAAAGTAGGAATATGCAAATAAACAATTCATTCAATGGTAGATGCTTTGCATGCAATAGAATGGGACATATGGCTAATCAATGTAGATCAAGAGGATATCAGTCAAATATGTAAAGAAATATTATTTTCTACAATTGTAATAGATCCGGTCATATAGCCAAATTCTACAGAAGTAAGAATTTGGATAAAAAGGGTCCGGTGCATCATAATCAAAATCAAGATAAAGGAAAAAGAAAAGTAAATGTGGATGAAGTTCAAAGATAGATGAACAAGATTTGGGTGAAGAGAAGTATAGAAAATATTGGGGATGGATCCGTCCCAGAGCCTGACCTACTGATATTCCTTCTAGAAATTAAATAGATGAGCTTTGGCTTAGGGGGAGTCACAAAGGATAATAAATTCCCCCAGCCAGTCAATCGGTGCCTGAAATTGGCACATGGAAAGTTGCGGATTAAAGGGTTCTCAGCGAAATATCTAAATAACCCTTGGTAAAAATATGAAAGATCTGTAAGGAGTTTTGAATAGGTTAATCATCCAATATTGATCCGGCTTGACAGTCATCCGGTAAAAGCAAGATTTTCACAATTACATCCGGTATGATTCAAAATTGAAATATCTTGATCTGCAGATAAATGGAATGATTGGAGAAAGGGAGATACATTATCAATTATCACCAAGGATAATTCTAAGTGCATCTCTGCAACTTGGAAGAATCTCTCTCAGAACAAGGTCAGAACAAGGGAACCAGAATGACTTAAGTTGTGTATTTATTGCAATATGAAATTAGGGTTTGCGCAGAGATAAAAGGGTTCTTTTATTCATCATTTGCACATTTGCATTCGAGAATAAGAAAGAAAGAGCTCTGTAAACAAGATTGCTTCAACTCTCTCAAAGATCAACCACAGAATCTGACTCAACCAATGATCTCTTCCAACTCATTTCGTGAACCCTAGAAGTGTAAAAAGGTATTTCTATTCTTGAATATATCTCTCTGAATCTTTTGCATGATGGCTACTCCAAAATTTGTTAAGATTACTGATAGGCCACACCCTAAGTTCAAGAAACATCCTTACAAATCCCTAAAAGTTGATCCCTTAGGTGCCTTCTCTAGTATTTTGCATGGGGTTCTGCACGTGGAAGATGTTAGGGTATACATTCATGCCAACATTGAGGAATTTGGGGAATCCAAGCTGATGGATATCTATCACAAGCAATTAATAGATGAAACATTTGAACTTAAACCTCAATACAAGGCCATCCAGGATAATCATTTTGGACATTGCATCCACTTTCCCTATTTCGCAGAAGATGAATGGGTCCGGTATGTTCTTAGTAGAATACATGATAAATTCATGTGGTTGTTGAAGCCCTTTAAGATACCAAAGGATGCAATTAGGGTAGTAACTGGTTTGCACTCATTTGGTGGGTTGCCTGTTCTCAAATCGGTTAAAAACCAAACAGTAAGTGAGGCTACCGGATCAAAGTTTGACAAAAGGGCAATGACAATAGAAGATATCATAGATTCGGATATCAAATTTTCCTCTATGATAATTGGCTACAAAATATATCATTCCAACAGGGAGAACTCTGTATCCGGAACTACAATTTATACTGCTTATCAGATGCTAAGGGAAAATGTAGACTATGATCTATGCGAGCTTCTTCTAAGCCAATTGTTAGAAAACTTGCAAAAGATAAAGAAGGATAAGAAGAACTCATTTAAGTATGGTGGCCTAATTCTATGTCTCTTCTTTTACTATATGAATGAGCTACTCAGATCCAATGGTTGGGTATGGCAAAATGATAGACCAGTTGCCATACAAATCAAAGATTATATGTATGGGCTTGGTGATGCCAAGGATCAAAGTACAACACTCTGGGGATACTTCAAAAACTTCCAAAGTATGATGCAGGCTAGAGAAAGAATCCCCCAATCTATAGTTGAAAAATATAAGGATACAGTGTGCTTCATGGTAGACACTAATCAATGCCTAATTGATGCAGAGGTAGGAGGACCAAAACTATCCTCAATAACATTAACAAATCAAAGAACTAATCCAATTGCTTTGCTCAGGTTGAAGAGAACATTAATACATATTTTTCCTCTAATTTTCATGAAGATCCAATGGTAGGGGAGAAGGTTATGATTTTTTTCCCAAAACTACAAACCCTAGGCAGCGTTCAGACCTGCCCTCACCAAAATTGCAATATCTCTCACAAAACTTAATGAAATTATACCAAACCAAAATAATTGTAAACTAGAAACACATATATTTCCATCCATTTATTATATACATCAATTTGAGGCTGTACCAGGCCGTACCATGCATATTTTCAGACTACATTTTCAGAAAATTAAACTCTGCAGACCTACCCTCAATAAAAATGCCATAACTTATTCAAATAATAATGAAATTTGATGCAACAAAAAGAAATAGAAAGTAGACTCAATACTCTTTCCATCTATGCCACATTTTGGTCATATAAAATCTGTACCAATCTCTGAAATAGTAGTCTAACATTCAGAAATGTAGAAACAAGGGTATCTTTTATTGATATCACATCAAAATGTAACAACCCACATTCTCCAACCTTCTCCCCTCTGCCTTCACAAATGGATACAAGTCCTTTTAAAGGCATTACATCATGACTCCTCACATTCCAACTGATTTCTAACTGCCTATCAACACCTAGACCCAAAATGACCTTTCATATTCCAAGTTTGCATCATTTGCAACTTTACAATTTTGCATCATTTACACAAATTTGAACTTAGACCTCTCTTAGTGACTTTAATAAAAGGAAAAATGACTTAATTTATCTCATTACATTGTTGAATCATCAAAGTTCAATCAAATTCCTAAGAAAGCATCAATTTGTCAAGGTGCTCCTGCACCACTAATGGAGGCAATGGAGCCCAGGGCAGTCTGGATTATGCCAATGGGCTATGAGGTAGATGATAAAATCTTGGAGTTACATATCCAACACTTGCTAAGTCAGCGTAAGGACCCTGAGGCAGAAAGGTTTGGAACCTTTCAAGAATTGAGTGTGAAAATTCATTTTGAACAAAGACAACTAGAGATGAAAAGAAAAGTGCGAAGGTAAGTAGAGGAAGTTGCCAAAAGATATGGCATTTCAAAAGAGGTAGTTGATGCAAATAGAGAAAAATTAGAAAAAGATGAGAAGGAGAGACAAGAAGTAGAAAAAGAAAGTAATCTGGTACAAGCCGCCTCCCGAACCAAATCCTCCAAGAGCTCTACACCTACCACCTCTAAGAGCTCAAAATCCTCAAAACTGGAAGCCAAGACATCCAGAAAGGGAGAGAAGAGAACAAAGACAAAGGCCACAAGGTCATACATAAGTCAAAAGGATGATGAAGAGACAGAGACTAATGAGGAGATCAAGAAAATGAAGAAGAAAAAGAAAACATCCATGGAATCCTCTACCGGTAAACATATAGAATAAGAGGTAGAAGAATTTGTTGAAAGGTCCACTCTTCTTGTTGATGATGTTATCAAGGTAGTCACAGTGGATGGAAATCTGCAACTGTTAACAAAATTTTATGATGAGTTTAGTGATACTAACAAGAAAATCTTGGAAGATGCTACAGTTAAGTACCTAAACATTTATAATAAAGCATTCATTGAAATCATCTCTCTAATTCCCAAAAGTTTAGAGAAGGTACTTGAACTCAAAAAAGACAATGCCAAGGAAAAGGATTTGGAGATCCAGGAACAAATAGCTATTCATCTCTACCCTTCCATCACTCCAAAACAAATGAACATGATCTTCAAGGATTGCAAGGATGAGTTCCAAAGCAAAGCCAGAATGAACCAGCTTATGCTTGGAGAGATAGATTAGGTAGCAAAAGAGATAGAAGACATCCTCTGGAATGCCTATAAAAGATTCAATCTTCCTGTCATAGAGGAAATAGATGAAGAACCTTTTGCCATGGATGACGAAGGACTAAGTACATCAAAAGAAGAATCTATAGAGAAAAATGTAGAAGAGTCAAAGGAGATAAGTGAGGATAGGACTAAGGACTTGGATTCCTCTGCTCTAGAAGAGGAAGTCCATGAAGAAGTAAACATCTCTCTTCTGGATCCCCCACCAGACTTCGGAACTAAAGGAGAAGAAAGAAAAGAAGAGAAAATTAGTCAAGAAAAAGAGGTAAAGGGAAGAGAAGAAGATCAAACAGAGAAGACCCCAGATGACAGTTTTGAGGTGGAAAAGGAAAGAAGACTCAATCTTCAGCAAGAGACACTACTAAGGTAGTAAAGAGCTTCTTGAACAAAGAAATGTTAGAGATAGATGAACCAGAATTATTCCAAGTACCACTCAATTTTGACTCCCTCTCTCCGGTCCAGACAATGAAGGTAGCATCTTTTGCTCAAGCTAAAACAAAAGAAAATCTTCTGAAGTCTCACTTGGAAGACTGTGAGCTAATAGAAATTACATTCGGTGTGTTGGAGAAAATCATGCCATCCTTCCAAAAGGATCTTTTGGCCTCTTCATTCGGTAATCTAAAATCTCTTGTTAATTTTGTTAGCACACATTTTGATTCCTTAGAGAAATCAGTAGAAGAGAAAGTCTAGAAATAATTTTTGGGTAAGAGATTCTCTGAAGTATAGGGACTCATAGAAAATGATAGGAGAAATCTGAATATTGGGATAAAGAGCCTAGAAAATGCTCTTAAAGATGGCAGAGAATTATACAAATTTTGTTTATCTTGGTCCATAGTGACAGCAGACATTGCAAAGGTGGAAGAAAAATAGGGTAAATTATCAAGTTCATCTCAGAATTTTGATCCTCTCACCTCATCCATAATGAATCAAGAGTGCCAGGCTATTGCCACTATAAATGAGATAAAAAGGCCTAAGAAGGAGAAGAAGAATAGAATAAGCAGAATGAGTGAACTAAGAGGGATAATTATCCCTAAGTTAGAGGCAATGCATGAGGCCCTAACTGATGCTTAGACTATCATCCGAACCAATGATCTGACAGACTTAAAGAGGGCAGAAGCTTTTGCATTTTTGTTAAGTGGTCACATCTCAATTTTGGACAGGATGAAGCAGAGTTGGACAACAAAATTTGTCTAGTTGAAAACCACTTTTCTGGATATACTAAAGTATATGTAAGTATAACATGTATATATACTTATGCGGCAATGTATAGATTGATTTTTGCAAATTTTGGTGTGTGGATTTCACCCTTTGCCATTGATGTCAAAGGGGGAGTGAGGAGTAGTGAAAAATGTGGAATTTAGCTAAGGGGGAGCTCTGATAAAATGTACATAAGATAGAGCATCAGCCAAGGGGGAGCTTGCTATGACACTTAGTCATTTTTCACTAAGTGTTGCCATCAATGCCAAAGGGGGAGATTGTTGGCAAGAGACATTGTGTGAATTCATGATTGTTGTCATTAATGGCAACAAAGTCTATCCCACACATCTGTAGAGCATAGTATGACCATACTGGAAGTAAGATTGAAGAATGTTTTGGTTCGGTGGACAAGAATAGAGCATGCAACAAGGTCTGACAATCAGGTCTGGATCTCTCAAAGGATGTGTTTCAGGAAAGTGTAGACTTGGGGAAGTCAAGAGGAGTACCATGACTGATACATTCCAAAAATTGAACCTCTGGTGATGGAAGAGTGAAAAGATATGAGCATCTAAGTGTTGGGTTCCTGACAGGCAGAGCGGACTGATGAAGAACTAACCAGTAGAGCATCAAAATTTATTCTGGATAAGAAATTAATGGTGTTCAAACTTCTTGAGGGATCATTCATGGTTGGCTAACAAAATTGATAACTTCTATGTCTATATTTTTGATACGCATCACATATTAAGTGTGGATTCAGCTGACAGACCAATATTTAGTAAATATCTTGAGTATTCTAGTTGCCAACTAGAAAGATGTTGAAATCCTTGATGCGGATATATATACCAGATGGATTTCGGTATGAAGGTGTGTGTGTCATGTTGTTATGTGTGAGGAAAGGCAAAGAGTAGTGTGGAAGTAGCAATATAGGTCCGATATGTGACAAAATAGCAGCACTAAGCAAAGGACGAATGAAGTGCAGTAGATCAGTATATTGAGCCTAACCAGAACTGAACCTCAGCATTAGTAGATGCTTCTCATTAGTTCAAGCACTTGGTTATCTTTCATAACTTTGTAGACAGTGAGTCTCTTGTAGGCAGTGTGCCTCTTGTGAGCAGTGTGCTTAGGCAATGAGCCCTAATTGGCAAGTGCCATTTTGTACTTCTATTCTTTTAACAGAGAATACAATCTTGGGTTAGTCACCCCGTGGTTTTTCCCTTCACAGGGTTTTCCACATCAAAATCATTGTGTTATGTGTGTTGATTTTATTTCTGCTCTCATAGTTATGTATGCTTATATGTTTTGATGCTGCACTAATTGTTAAAGAAGAACAAAAAGTTAAAATATTTAAGATAACTGATTCACCCCCCTCTCAGTTATCTACCTTGTTTCTAACAGAACCAACCTCAATGAGAGGTCATGTGAAAAGATGCACCAAATTCAATAAGCCACACATCCTCATATGTGCATGTGTTTCCAAGGTAGTGACAAGTGCTTCTCCATCATCTTGAGAAGATTTGTCAGAATCCAAATCATAGTTCTTTTTTTTTCTTCTACTCCTTGAACTCCTTATGGAAATTCCTAGGTTTTCAACAGTTCCAACACAATGCCTTAGACTTTCCAAAAGACGTAGATCTCCCATGATATTTCAATCTTGACTTCTCTTGCTTCTTTTCCTTCTTTTTCCCTATCTTTTGATCAACCATGAACTACAATAGCCTTCTTATCCATTTCAAAAGATTTTATCTGTATATCTTCATAAAGTAACAATGCAACCACTTCATCCATCTTGAAGGTGGTAGTGGTACTCTGAATGGCCATAAGAAGGTCATCCCACAAGTCCAGCAAAGAACATAACAATGTCATACACTGATCCTCCTCCATCTTCACACCAATTAAGTTCAAATGGGAAATGTGCATATTAAATCTAGTCAAATGATTTGCAATAGATCCTCCATCTTTCATCCTCAAATAGTACAATGTCTTCCTTAAGAACAACTTATTTACCATGGATTTAGCCTGATAATTATGACCAAGATTCTTCCACAGAACTGTAGCTGCATCTTCTTCATGGACATTCAATAACATGGAGTCAGCCAAATAGAGTCCTACAAGACCCTTATAGCCTTTTGATCCATTAGACTCCAGTCTTCTTGTTACATTCCTAATGGCATCTTCCTAGATATAGAAGTCCATATGTCTATATCAACCAACATGTCTTCTATCTTGAGTTTCCACAAATCAAAGTTCCCTCCATTAAACTTTTCCATCTTTATCCTCCTAGGTGTACTTGCCTTCTCTTCACTACAAAAAAGATTTCAAAATCCTTTGTACAAGATCGCACTCAAATGAAGACAGTTTCAAAAAATCCTCTACCAAACAACTAGAACCAAAGTTGATCATGCTATGATACCAATTTAAAGGAAATGAGGTACATAGAATATTCTTCCTACACCAATCTAATGAGGTTGTACAAATTTTAATTCTTTTAATAGTTAGATTAATGAAAAAAACACAATACAAGAAATATATAAAACATCACATGCAAATACAAATGCTCACAACACAAGATATATGTGGGGAAAAACCTTTCAAATGAAAACCCCACACTCCAAAATACAACCCAATGTGTTAATCCATAAACAATAAAGGTTACAATGCACTTGTAGAGCCAAGCTCTTATAGGAGAACACCACTATTGATAATCAGGAGTAATTCTGGTAGCATAATAGTACATGCATATGAACCATACACACTACTCCAATAAACACCTTATTTATAGGCAATATCAAGTGTCAAGGAAGATTCAAGAGGAAGATACAAGAGATGGGCATCCAAATCCATGAGTCACATTTTTTAAACACCTCTTTGACTCTTGGGACACTTGTTCAAGATTCCCTTCCACCTCTTACAACCTTCCAAACTTGGGTACCCTAATTTCCCAAAATGGGTATGGAAAATGCTCTTACACCATCATAAAATTATGGGTAAGTGCATGGGAATGGGGGACAAAAGGGAGTCAAAAGTGGCTACTTTTTTTTTACTTCTGAAATCAGCTAAACCTGAACTTAGACAAGTAATTCAGGATACATACACTCAAAATTTGAAGATATGATAAGAACAAGAATTGTAATACTCTGAATCTAGATTCTAAACTACTAAATATTTTTTAAAATGGTTAAGGTTAAAGGGGTCAATGTTGAGTGCACACAAAAGTGTTCTTATTTTTATCACTAAAATATAACATAGTGTTTGGTGTGCACCCCCCTATTTTTTTTCTAAATTAGGTAATTTTAAAACCAGTTGGTGGAGATATAGTGAAGAGTGAGTAATATATGTATATTTGTTTATATTTTTTATTGAACAATTCTTTTTGTGTTTTTTGAAGTGGATGCATCTTTAAAATTGTATCACTAAGTGTGCACATCACATGACTTGCACAAAACTTATTGAAAATGTAATTTATTTTTAATATGTATACAATGAAGCATAGAAGAACCTGATGTATGTTTTTTCAAATTTTGATAAGTGGGTCAAAAGTTATTAAAAAAATCAATAGATATGTGTTGGACAAATATCAAGACACTCTTCAAAGAAAATAAAAATAAATACCTTAACTTATTCAAAATATAAAAAAAATTATAAGGCTAGGAAGGTAAGAAGTGTATCTTTATTTTGGTGCTGGTTTTGCAAAATTTTATTGCAAAAAGTGTAAATGTAATGAGGTCAAAGTTTGAATTTGAGTTGTTTTATGTTAAAAACACAAATTTAGGAGCCACAAGAGATGTCCAAGCCTTAGGCTTAGAAATCCAATCCCTAAATGAGAAGGATCATAAAAATTTTGAATTTAAGGCATTAAAATGCATACATGTTAAACCATGTACGTGCTATGTTTTTCATAACATGAATGTGTTTTGGTGAAAATCTCAAGGCTAACCACTAATTTCTCCCCCATTTCCATGCACTTACATATGTTATAAAAATCTTCTATTTTTGTCTCCTACATGTCATAGATTGTGTCATGCTCTTACACACTCCTCAAGATGCTGACAGATGAGAAATTAATGACACCTCAAATAGGATGCCTACATTTCCTCAATTTGACATGTCCATCCAAGTCACCTTCCAAGTGGGATGACAACTCACCATGCCACCTCACACTAAATGACAAAATATGATTTGCATAAATAAATATAATATAAGCAAATAATAAATAAACCATTAAATACCAATGCTATGAATTTGTAAAGGTTGAGACACATTAATTCCCAACACTCAAGTCAATCAGACTTTGAAGACCCAAAGTCAAAGGTCATCCAACAATAGCCCCACAACTTTGACCAAATCAAAACATGCCGATTGAACATTTAGTCTGAGATCCATCAACAAGATTGAGTCGCAACAAGTTATAGAAAAATAGCCACCCAAATGGATAAATTTGGTGAACCATCAAGAGAAGAGGTCCCAAGATGCTTAAGAGGCAAAAAAATTTCTCCATGTAACACATCAAGATAAAATATCCATGACATGTCAAGTGTTGTCAGAAAGAACAAATGGGATGAGTCAATCCCTAATACAAAATAATCCATGGCAATGAGGAAAAATTGAAATAATAGAGGAAGCCTCACTCATATACCTTATAGCAACCTTGGTCCAACAAATCAGGACCCTTGAGGCTAGAAATGCTGAATAATATTAACAAAGAAAAACTCAAGAAAATCCTAGGGCATAGGGAAATCCTTTCATTGGAAAAATCAAATAAAAATAGGGGGTAACCCAAAACTTCCCCCATCTAAGCTTTCATTCCCACAACACAAGTAGTGAAGTAGTCATGCCTTCCTTTCTCTCATTGTTCAACATAAAAAGTTTCAATCGAATAGGTGGGATGCTCATAATGCAAGATCAACCACAAACAATCCCATCCAATTTTCAAGACATAAACATGACACCATCTAGGTATCCAACTTTTTAAGGATATCACAATCTGGTATACTCTTTCAACAAGCACAACAATCTCCACCTGAAGGACTAATGTCTAGGGGAATAAGACCCTCTACTGATGCAGGAGCATCCCTAATTCAAGAGCAATCTTGCATCAACCAAAAACATTTACATTTCAGTTTGTTTGCAGTTTAGTTTGTTTCTTTTATCTTCTAGTTCTATCTAGGCAGTGTAGTCAAAAGTAGTTCAGCTTGTTGTCTGGTTTTGGCATTTCACATCTTACGGATCTAGATTTAGCATCTAGACATGTTCATCAACATCACCCTAAATCCATGGAGCATTTGGATTAGTTACCGAAAAGTTATCGCTATCAGAGGATCCTCTATTTTCTCAGTGCAAAGCTATCTGACAGTCATAAGCAATTAGCTAAAGGAGAAGGATTGGGAGCATTGGTTGATTTGTAGATCCTTGTGATTCATTCTACAATGTTCCTTTTTCTGTATCCATTGTATCCATTGGAGAATTATTTTCATTGTATCCATTGGAGAATTATTGTATCTCTTGTGGCCGACGTGGAGGAATCGATTAGTCTAGAAATGATATATATTGATGTAATAGATCCTTAGGGAAGCAACTATTCACATTAGAAAGGTCTACAATTTAGTTTTGTGCAGAGGAGCTTCAAAGCTTTATCTTATGCATGTATGCAATCAGGCCTGTGAGATAAGTTGTAAGCCCGCATGTTTCCATCCAGATTGTATTTGATTTCTTTGATATATTGAATGACTGAATCTACATATTTTCTATATTCTTGTGTTGTTTCTGTTGTGTTTACTCTTGCTACATGGTTTGGACAGTTCATTCTGTGAACCCTCTCACCATGACTATACCAAGTGGTATTAGAGCAAACATTTTATTTTTTGGAGTGAATTAGAGAAGGGAATTCCATAAGATCTTGTTGTAAGTAGATCGTTGACCTGAGGTAGGTTACTTGTGTGCAACTGATCGCTAATTGAGAGGTAGTTGTTGCTTGTAGCCTGATCATCGACCTAAGGCAGTTTGCACTTGGTCCTAGTGTTGATGATTATTTTCACACATTCATAACAAAAGTTAAAATTCATCAAATGAACCTAACTATCTTGAAAGATATGAAGAAATCAATTAAGATTACTTAATCCCAAGTTCCCGTATGGTCAGGTCTTGACCTTCTGGATAGTTCAGTAGGTTAATATGAAGCTCTAATATGCAAGGGGCCTTACTTGATGTAAGGTGACTGATGACTTACTAGACTCAAATTATGCAAGCTGTTGCAAATATCAACAAATTATCTATCTCTTTGCATAAATTTGTTAATGTATCACAAAGCTTTGAATGATTTATATTGAAACATGCTTTTATTTTCAAATATGTATAAAGATTTCCAAATATCAACTCAATTTCTCTTAACTCTTTCAAATGTTACACAATCTCCTTTAGATTTCTATGTTTAAGCTAAGTATTTCAAAGTTTGGGAAAAGTTAGAGAAATTCAAATTCAACATCACTTGCTACAGGATCTAAATGCTCTATTGTGCACATGGTAAGAAATACATCAAATTTAATTAAATCAATAGACTAAATCATTAAATGCGAATATCCTAAGTATTTTCACGAATATGCATTCAAGATTGCAAGCTTTAAGAGATATTGTTTCAAATACAAAGAAGAGCCAGAAGACACTCTGAATATAGACACAAAAATCTAGATTCATTTATATTCAAAGCACACAGTCATATATGATTTACAATGTATGAATGACTCTTAGCTTCATTAATCAAATTCACAAAAACTTACAATTCTTTAGAGATACAATAAGAAAGCTGGACATTCTACGTGTTCCCTAGTGCAGACACAGGTGACCTCCTCTAAACTAAAATACTCCTTCTAATCAAAGTCTCAAAACAAATTACAATTGCTAACTAATTTCTAAAAATCCGTGTGTAAATAATGTACAGGTAGCAAAGTTTCTTATATAGATTTTAAACTTTTCATTGCTACAGCTACAATTTCCATCTACGGTTGAGATCCCTCCATTATTGATCAACGGTGTATCTTTGCCTCTAATTGGCATTTTTTTTTCCCTCAAGGGATGCTATTGGAATGTTCTCAAAAATAAGATTCCCCTTCTTCATTGACTTTCTCTCGCTGAAGCTCTTTATTTGACTTCTTCTCAAAAACCACGGCTCGTCTTTGTCTTCTCATTCTTTCAAATACGCTTTGAAATTGCTGATTAGACCTTCTACAAAGGTATGGTCCCCTACTGGACTCTTTGTCAATATGTATTCTTCCATCACAACCCCTTCCTTCAACTTCTTTTCTCTATTCTCTGAGCCTTCTCTTCTCTTCTTATATTTCTTCATTTTAGTGCTTTCTTCCATCAATTTATCCATCATTTGCTTGCAAAGATTTGCATCAGGATTTTCTATGCATGGTGTAAATATGGCATTGAACTCTGTTAATGCCCTTTCTAACTCATATGCTAGCATTTCCATACATTCATGCTACAGGAGTCTTTCTATTATCTTCTTATGCATTTTTATCATTTCGTCTGCTTTCTCTTCTAAATCCTATGTAACTATTGTACATTTTCTGAGGTTATCTTCCTCAAATTTGAGCTCTAATCTTGTTTGTCACAATTGATTTGCCAATGCAATAGTATTTTATCCTTCATTGATCAATTCTTCTACTCTTTCTTCAACTTCTGTCAACTGTTCAAGTTCATACCTGCATTCTTCTTTTCTGGATTAGCAATTATGTACAAGTATCATGCATTTGCTCTTTTCTTCTGCAACTACCCTCCAACTTCCCACAACATGCTTTATTATTTTCTCACCTTCTTGCATAAAATATCTAAACCATTCATAAAAAATGTTAGCCTAAAGTTTTTTATTTTCCATGTCCCTTATTTCTTCCTTGGATACCACCGCTATGTCACTAGACAATTCTGGGATTGTGCTACTGGAATCAAATATTCCTTTAATAAATTGCTGAAGTTGGACAATGTGTCCTTTTAAGTATTCCTATTTATCCTTGTCGTTTCTTAGCATCTCTGCTGTCACTTGGTGCATATCTTCCCATTCATTAATGTGTTGTTCCCTGGTGGTATGCCCAAGGTCAAAATTTAATATCTTATACTCTTCCAAGGCTATTTCACCTTTTGCCTTTTCTTTTTGTGGTATGGCTAGGTTTAGCATTCTAGATCCATCTGGACCTCTTTGTATAGCAGACATTGTCCTAGCCTTTCTCTTTTCTTTTCTTGGAGTGGTCTTCTCACCTAGCAAACTTTTAATATCAATTGGTACTAACTGTACCTCTTTTTTCTCCTTTCTTATTTCTCCTCCTAACCATGCAGGAATATCTTTTATGAGTTCTGTAGCCTTAACTTCATCAATTACCTCTTTATGAGGTCTCTCTGTTTCCACTTCTTCTTGTTACTATTGTTCCTACTAGTGTTGTTGTTTTTGTTGTTGCTCTGGTTGTTATTCTTGTTCTTGTTGTTCTGGAATTTGCTACTGTAGTGGAGGCTCTTGTCCCATGGGATCATTTTCCTATTCTTTTGATTCAACCTCATTTTGTTCCTCTTCTATTTCAGTGTCTCCTCCATCTTTAGCCTCTTCTTTAGGACCTTCTTCTCCTAATGGTTCTTTTTCTTGATCATCTTCTGCATATATTTGTTCCACATCTGGCATGTTAATATTTTCTGTTTGTTCTTCAACTTTATTCTCATCAACCTTTTTTGTTTCTTATTTACCCTCAGGTCTCTTGGTTTCATCTTTTGTTTTCTCTGTGTCCTTTGTCTTTATCTACTCAGTATGTACAGGGGAATTTTCTTTTGTACTATCTTCTTTTACTTCCTTTCCTTGATCCTGCATACCTTTTGTATTTTTCTCTTCTTCTCTTGGCTCATCATACATATTTAGCATATTTAAGGCATCCACATCTTAGGTGTCATCTTTTATTCTCTTTCTATTGAAGCATTCCTTTCTATGATTATCTCTTCAGATGCAACTTCTCTTTCAGCTTCTTCAATTTTATGTGCCTCTTCTTGCACACCTTTAATGATTTCAGGAGGAACTAAAGTACAAAATGGATCCACTGATCATGTTTCTTCCTATACCTTTTCTTCTTCATGTTCTAGGCTATGCTCAATTTCCATTTCAGCTTGAATGATTCGCTCTTCCTCTTCATTCAGGAAATCACTAGAATCTTCATCTATTTCAATTTCTTTTCCTTTATGCATTGCTCTTTCCTCACTATCACTACTATCAATATGCACAGTCTCCATAGTTTGTTTGGCTTTGTGGGTTTCTGACTCTTGCTGTATTTCTCCAGCCAACTTTGTTTTTACTTTAATATATGTTTATCTTGGTTCTGATGAAGTGGAGGCACTAAGTATATTGCTCATATTTTCACCTACTTCCTATGCTCCAATTATACCACCTGGTTTAGAAGTCTCACCTTTTGACAAACTTATTGGGATTGCCCTTCTAATTTGTTGTCCTACTATCTCCTTAGCAGTCTGTGCCTCTTCTGCACTAATTTCATGACTTATTGACCTTGCATCTACAAAAGTATCTGATGCCACTGCTACTGTTGTTCCTAGTGCATATGGATCCATTAAAGTAGCATTTTTATCTTTTTCAACAATTTTGGCCTCTACAATCTTCCTTTTCTTCTCATAAAAGCATTGCAGATCTTCGCTAGGCTCTACTTTTTTTTTCTTCCTTTCTTTGGATATGTTATTTCTTTGCCTTTAGTCTTAAGTTCCTTAATTTTATCTTTTAGCCATGTCTTTGAAAATAATATCATCTCGGATAATACATCCAAAGATGTATTTGAGGGCTTTGACCAATCACGCTCTGTAATAGGAGCCAGCCTTGCTTCTACATAATGATGATCTAACATTTTATCATCTTCCTAAACCTCTGGAGGAACATATATGTTACCTATAGTCTTCATTTGCTCAATGCTTAATCTTTTATGAGCTCTTTTCCTCACTTCCCTATCATTCTTGCAATCAGCCCAAAAATCTTCAATATGTATCTGATGTTTATACATTTTATCCACAAAGTTTTGGATCCTATGAAAAGGATCAAATGTCCTGACCAAATCAAATTCTTCAAAGCCATAACGTCTTAGTTCTTTCTCTGAATAACCTACAACTTTCTCACTGAACAAAAAGTTTCTACCAACAGCCCAAGGCAACTTCAGATTCCCTCTATTGAACTTCCTTTTATACATCCTAAAAACATTCAAATTTTGCCATGAAAACTCAGACACAATCAAATTATTAGAAGGATACCGAGGCAGCATAAATGGTTTTCCTTCAAATCCTTCAGTCCTTATATAAGTAAAATGCTTAAACTGAATGAACCAGGAACTATGCAATCCAATTGCATCTTCTACACTTTTAGATAATCTTTTGTCAGGTTCGTCTCTAAACACTTTTACCATGTAAGTATAAAAGACATCATTAACCAAACCAAACTTTTTCAATGCATTCTCTTCTTGTAATTCAAGGTAGTGCTCATACACTAATTTCTGATCATGACCATTCCCTAGGGTACCAACCCTTTCTATTCCATGTATGTATGGTTTAATTTCTACAACACATGAATATAACACATATGAAGACAAATAAAAGGGCAACATTTTTTGCTTTCTCAGCATGGCCTACTTCCAAATAGTTGTGCTTATTGCCTTGGCCCAGTGGATTTTCCCTTGCTCTTTTTCTCTTGCTCTTATGAACTCAATAACAATGAACATCCATGGTTCACATTTGGTGCCATCTCTCAATCCAACTAATCTACTCAGCATGGTGATCATCAAATGAATTTCTTCTTTGAAGTATATCCTCATCAAATTCTTATGTACCTTGGCTACGGCCTTGGGTTTACTTTCTGGGTTATACCAGCCGTGGAATATTTTACCTTTACATTCTCCTTCATTTGTGTGAAAATCTTCATTATATTGATCAATATCAATATCCCTCATTTTCTCATTAATTTCTAATCCAAATGTTTTGGCAATCCCCTCTGTGGTTAAATCAGCAATTAGTCTTTCATATAACATGATCTTCCTTGTAGCTGGATCATATAAAGTCACACAGTCCAAACACAAATCCCTAGCCTCCATAGCCAGTGGGAAACCTGCATCTCTGTATAGTCCACTCTCCTAGATACATTTCATATCTTGTGAAGCATCTGTAGTAGTAATTTTCTTCAACACATCCTCTGCACCATAATTTCCTATGTTTGTATCTTTGTCTACTCCACTCGTACTGATCAGGGTCGGACAACCTCTGTGCAAGGGCAATTCTTCTTTCTCTATCTCTTTTCGTGGCTTCCTTTCCTTTTTCACCTCGCCCCCTATATCTTTCTTCTGTTTCGGGGCCATCCTGTAGAAACATGCATCTTTTAACTTTTGTTTTACTTTCATGCCTAGGGTTTTTACTGTGAATTTCTGCTTTTACCATTTTACCCTAACTCGTTTGTCCTTTTTGTCTTTTACCTTTTAAATTCATTAAGCTCTACTTAGCTAATTAACAGTTAAAATAGTAATTTGACAAATGCATACGTTTTAAACTGAAATTACTGAAATCAACATCGCATTTTACCATTTGAAAAGAAATGGCATTTTGGGATAAATACCTATTTTTCGTGACCATTTAACCATTGTTGTTGACTTACTTTTACCTTTTTGCTTTCACCCAGCTGCTATAACTCTGTTGCCTCAACAAGTTCTGCTCAATTTACTGTAACAATTCTCCTTTCTACAAATTTTAACTCTTAACATTATATGTAAAAGTGAAATAACCTTAATTTTACCCTAACCCTCATTAAATTTTACTTTTCTTGAGTGTTAGACTTGCATTAATTACAGCAATTAATGCGCTACAACTTCGGCCTTTTATTACAGTGTTTACTTTTTAAAACTTTCTTACCATTAGCTCATCTTTGCATACATGCCTTTTCTTTATATTCTTCCTTGTATGTTTTCTTTTGTATATCCTCATTGTATCTTTAAACATACAATCACTTTATGCAAACAATCGAACTAAAGTTCTTTCCCTTTTTTACCTTTTCTATACTTCTTTGTATATCAGTGCTTGTATATTGCATTTGTATATTTCTTTGTATAATTGCATATACAACAACCTCATACAAACCTTCTCTTTCCTTTTATTTTTGCGATGCCTTTATTTCTTTGTATATCGGCATTGTATATCATAAACATACGAACATCCAAACATACAAAGCCTTTTCTGTTTTTTAATTTCTTTGACATTCGGCTTGTATTTTCGTTTTGCATCATTTTGACATACATCAGCTTGTATATCTAAAATATACATTGTTATTATACAATCAAAATGGACAAACAATGGGGTCCACCTTACTTATTCACTTGTATCTCCTTGATGCATATAACATTTGTATCATACCATTACATACAAGCCAAAATGCATACAACCCCCTTCGTATCACCTTTCAGACTTCTTCATTTTATAAACCACATTTTACTTACTTTTGGTTCTGCGATGTATATAAATTGTAATGCATCTTTAGATATACTTTAAGTGTCGATGCATCATTTATATCATATTTTAATTTTCTCTAAATTCCACGTATATATCACAATGCATGTCTCCCGATACATACATACAAAGCACGAAATATACAACCATTATATCTTATTTCATAAAATTTCAGTTCCGCAACATGTATAATCTGTTGTATATATTTCTTGTATGTTTCACTTTTGCCAAATATACAAGCCTAACATACATTCAATGGATTCAACCAACTATTCATTTCAACTTAAACTCTTTTTAGGTCCGACTTGTATGTGAAGATAAAGTGTTACTAAAATGCATACAAGTATACCAACATATATAAACCCGATGACCCCCTTTCGCAACTAACACAAAGACATGACATACAAATGAATTTGTATATGGGCAACTTTGTATATACAAATAGCTTCGTATATGTAGCATACAAACCCTCTGATTGTACATTTACCAAAAACACTTATAACTTGCAAAATACTATGAATTCTAAAATATTTCAAAAAACAACCCTTACTCATTTTGGACAAGGAATTCACCCTACGCTGCCCTGGTACTCAATGTTATTTTTTCTTTATTTTCACCAAGGTTTGTACTTTTAGTTCCTTTTCCCTTTTACCACCGAGCAGACCCACACACACAAGAAAAGAAGCTAGCCACAACAGGGGTCCTCATTTTGCTAAGGAGTAAAATGGGGCGTGTTGTGAGCATCACAAAAACTAGCAACCAAATAAAACCATTAAATAAAACTAAATGAAATAAATCCATAATTTCCAACTATCTTTCTTGCAAATCATTATCTAACTTGAGACCTAATGTATTCAATAAGGTGCATGGATTTTCCTTTTTAGTTTAAGTGGGTGCACATGATTAGTAATCCTCATCTTGAAAATTAGTTGAACAAACCAGTGACTAATATTAGACTAACTATTTGATGTAATTCCCTCATAGCCAATTGGATAGAGCCTTGCTGCCAGTAGGCATCCATAGCCCCGACAAGGTTATCGTTACAATTCTCCTAAGTAGAGCCCCACTGCCAGCAAGCGTCTATAGCCCCATAGATGACTTAACCTGGATTTCAGTAAAATCCATTTTATTTATTTATTTATTTTGTATTTGATAGAGATTTCATAATATATTGCAGTTGTACCTTCATGATGCAAGGAATGATAACTTGCTAAAATTAAGCTGAAAATTGTGATGGTAGCAAGGGTGACCTCTGATTTTTCACGTAATATCTACACGGGTAGGTTCAACAAACCCAAGGATTTTAGGTGTGTCATTGTGAGAAACTTCCCTTGAACACTCAACCCACAATTATTGAATACAAAATTTCACTAGTCAACTAACTTTCTACATTCATGACAGTGACAAGTTATGTATAAATTTCAAATAATTAATTGAATGTTCTAAATTTTCTATTGTTTTCAGTGGTTGTTAATCTGCTCCTGTTTACTTCAAAACAAAACAAACACCCCTGCTAAAGCAACACAATACACAAACAAACACAAACCAAAACAAAACATAGACAAACAAACAAAACCTACCCATAACCACACAAAACTATACATTATTCACACTATGATACAAAACAGACCAACAACCCTCACCTCAAGCCTGAAAGTAATGTTTCAAGTGTTGGCCATTAACTGGTAACAGCACATCTTCTCCAGTCAAGGTCTTGAGTCTGAAAGTGTTATCTCCTATTATTTCTAAGACCTATAATGGACCTAACCATAACTTGTCAAATTTTCCATGATTCCCTTTCTTTTCATGTGCTTTATCCCAGCACATCACTAAGTCTAAAATTCTAAATGTTTTGACTCTTGCTCTTTAATCAAACCATCTTTTAACCACTGCTTGATGTTTAGCAAATTTCTCAATTGCCTAATCTCTTTTCTCATCTAATTGTAGTATTTGAACAATTCTAGCTTCCCTGTGATCATTAAAGCCTAAATATTCACTAGCAAACTTCCAGAATGGTATTCTTAGATTTATTGGAAGTATGGGATCAGTCCCATAAATTAGGTGATAAGGTGCATTGCCTAAGGCTGATTTAACCTTAGTCCTATCTACCCATAGCGCATACTTTAGCAATGTGTTCCATTCTCTTGGATTCTTTTCAATTAGCTTCTTGATTATACCTAATAAAATTTTGTTTGTAGGCTCAGCTAACCCATTCCCCTGAGCATAATAGTTTGAAGAAATCTTTAAAACTATTCCATATTCAAATGCCCATTTAGAAAATTTCAAAGAAGAAAAAGCAGGGCCATTATCACATACCAACAAGTATGGAGCTCCAAACCTTGTTATGATGTTTTCTTCAAGGAACTTGATAACTACCTTAGTAGTAGAGAATTTGCAACATGTGGCTTCTGTCCACCTTGTACAGTAATCAGTCACTGTCAGTATAAATTTATGTCCTGCAGATGATGGAGGATTTATGACTCCAATGAAATCTAAGCCCCACTGTGCAAATGGCCTAGACTTAATAACTGGCTGTAATGGATTAGCCTGATTTCTTCCTTTATCTGTTGTAGTTTGACAAATGTGACAACTTCTAATGTGACTTTCTGTATCTTTAAACATAGTAGGCCAATAGTAACCTGCTCTCAATATCTTATGTGTTGTGGCTAAATGGGAACCATGAGCAGTTCCAGACTTATCATGTAGTTCTAATAACACCTTATCTACTTCCACTCTGTTTAGACATCTTAAATATATTCCTTCATGGTTCTTCCTGAATAGAAGACCTCCTTGTACCATGTACTTCTGTGCTTTGATCTTTAAAGCTCTCCTTTGTGAGGATTTCATCTTGCTTGGATATTTCCCTGATATTAGAAAAGTATTCAAATCATTATACCACCCTAATGCATCACTAGTATTCAACACATGTTGTTTCACCAAATTTGGGTCTATATTGGCTATGGTTTGCACTAAAACTTGTCCTCTGACCAACTTCATTGGGATAATTTCCATATCAAACTCTTGCAAAATTATGATCCATTTAGCTCTTTTTTCTCCAGGCTGAGTCTATATCAACAGCATCTTCACTGCTACATCAGGTACTATGGCTTTAACCTGACTGTGTAAGATATAATGTCTGAACTTTTTCACTACTCTTACTAGTGCAAACACCTGTCTTTCTGTATCAAGATATTTCAGCTATGCATCCTTCAGAGGTGCACTCATAAAAGTGATGGGCTTTTCTTCATTATCTTTTCCCTTCTGTGTCATAGTAGCTACAACAGAATGTGAAGATGCAAACGAATAAATGTAAAATGGCTTTGTATAATCTGGACTTGTCAACACAGGAGCATCAAAAATAGCTTCCTTGATATCTTCAAATGCAACTTTGGCTACTAGTATCCATTCTATCACTACATCCTTCTTCAACATGGCATTCATCGATTGTACAATCTCTGTAAACCCTATAATAAACTTTCTGACAAAGTTAATTTTACCAAAAAATGATTCTAATTCCTTTTTAGTATTTGGTAGTTGTAATTTCTTTATTCCTTCTATTCTATCAAGATCAATAGATATACCATTCTTAGAAATGACATGTCCTAATAATTTCCCTTCAGTTACCCCAAATGAACATTTCTTAGGGTTAAGAGAAATCATGTACCTTTCACATCTTTTGAGTACTTTTCTCAGATCCTCAGCATGAGTGGATACATCTTTAGAATAAACAGTTAAATCATCCATATAAATTACAATGCATTTACCTGACAGTTCACGGAATGCAATATCCATGGTTCGCTGAAAAGTGGCACCTACATTGATTAGACCAAATGACATTCTCTTGTATGCATAATTACCCCATTTACAAGTAAAAGTGGTTTTCAACCTATCTTCTTTATCAACTAGGACCTGGTTATATCCTAAAAATCTATCTAGAAAAGACATCATCTTAGCTCCATTCACTGCTTGCAACACTTCATCTATTGGAGGCAGAGGATAATTATCTTTTTCATATGCCTTATTCAAATTCCAAAAGTCTACACATAACTTGATGTCTCCACTTTTCTTTCTAACATGCACTAAATTAGCTACCCAAGTTGAATGCCTGACTGGGAAAATTATTCTAGCAAACAACAGTTTTTTCACTTCTTCAAATATCAAAGGTTCTAAAATGGCATTCATAGGCCTTTATTTTTTCCTGAATGGTTTGACATCCAGTTTTAAAGGTACCACATGAGTTATGATGGATGTATCATATGTCCATGCTATGATGTGCTTGTAATCTTTCAGAACATCTATAATTTCCTTTCTTAACCCTTCAGAACAAGCTTTTCCAATCTGTACATTCTGAGGATTTTGCTCTGTTCCAAGGTTATACGGATCACACTTACCTCCCTTAGTTTTGGGCAAGTCTTACTACCCCATCAAAGTCAAAGATTTGTTCTAGCTCAATCACTCGCTTAGGCAAGAAATTGCTTTTTAAGTTGATTATGTCTTCTTCATCCCAAGACACATCAGGCCTCTCTTATTCATCAATAATTTGAGCCTCAAATACCTCATTACAAGTTAGAAAATCTACAATTTGTTGATCCCCTTCAAATAACTGAAAATGAGTTACATTTTTTGGTACACTAGGCACATTCACTAATTCTACAACAAATCTTTTTAACCCTGATAGCATTAAAGGTTCTAAAGTGCTAGCAGCAACTGCTAGTGCATCTAGCCTATGGTTCAATTCTCTAGGGATATGCTCTATGTTGAAAGCATCAAATGAATCTATCAAATCCCACACTCTATGCCTGTAGCAAACCATCTTTTTATAATTACAAGCATATAATTTCCTTACTTGTCTGACTACTAGCTCAGCGTCTAAAAACACTCTGATCATTTTTACCTTTTTCTTTATAGCCATGACCAATCCATAGATTAAAGCTTCATACTTTGCCACATTGATAGTGCAAGCAAATTGTAACCTGTATGCTGCTAAATATGATTTACCATGAGGATCTATAAGCTCTACACCTGCACCTGCACCTTGTTTAGACTTGGATCCATCACATTATAGTGTCCACATGCCATCCTTATTCTTTTGACCTTTTACTTTGGCATGTTTTACTTTTTCTATCACATGTGAGGCGCTGTCTTGTTTATTCATATGCAATTCATTTTGACTTACTTGTATATTTATCTTTTCAGTGTGTAAATCAAAATGACAGACACTTTTGTCTAAACTTTTTTCTAAATCTGGAGTTTCTACATTTATGGTGCTTTGAAAGTATTTCTTCAGTTGATTGGGATTAAGCTTTCCTTGTTGAAGTTCCATCCCCTTTGTGCACTTTATGTACTGATACTCAATAATATCATGGCACATTCCACACTTCTCTTCAGAATGTGGCTTATCATGGACTCTACACATATTTTTGTACAATTTGCATTGGACTGGGATATTTTATTCCATGCACTTTTCCATTTCCTGTTTGACGATCTGTCCAAAATTATTCATTGCATTGTTTTCTTCATCAGAAAAATTTCCATCAGACTCAATGAATAATACTGTCTCTTTACTGATAGATTTTTCTCTAAAATTCAAAATTAAGATTTCTTCAATTTGTACCCTTTGTTAGTGACCCTATAAACACCAGGTTCAACAGAAGCATACAATATTTCATTAGTCCTATTGTATTCTATGATCATTTGTTTCATCCTGGGTTCAACTTCTATTCTGATCTGGTTTGGCACACCTCTCCAAGGTAACCACATATATGAAAAGTCAGTGGCCATATATCCATTCAATGTTTTAGACCAGTCTCTACTCAATAGCATCCCATAATTTACAGGTATATCTACTACTTGGATGTCAATAAATTGACTTACGCTGGGGTTTGAAGCTAATTACATCTGAATATGCATTAGTTCTCCTATCACATTAACTTTGATTTTATCCAACTGTGTAACAACATTAGCAGATTTGGTAGGGGTCAACCCTAAAGTTTTGCATATTCCTAAAGGCATTACATCAGCTGAGGCACCAAAATCTACCATACAATTGTGTATGTTCTTTCCAAACATTCTAATGGTTAACAAGAAAGGAGGAGCCTCCTTCTTATCTACATACATTACTACATTGGTGTTGGAAGGTTGTTCGATTTTCTTACTTTTCTCTTTTGGTTGTGCATCCCTACTAGGAACATTTACCTCAGTAGAAATCTCACTTGTCACAGATGTATCCAAGGATTTTATGAAAGTATTTCTAACCCCTGGACTTTTCAAAAATTCACACAAAGGTATACTGACCTTAATTTTCTTTATCTCCTCTGACAAATAACTCATCAATCTCATTGTTTCTACTGTCTTTGTTTTACTTGTTTGGACCTTTTGTGTTACTGTTCCATTATTTGTATGGTGATTGGCTTCAGTATAGCAAGATTATTGCTAGCATTCTAGTCTAGGGGGGTATTGAAATTGTTAGGATGAGTGGAAGTGGTGAAAGGACCTCCTGACCTAGTGTTATTTCTTAGATTGTAGGTATGATTCTTATTTAACTATTGGAAGGCTTGTACCTCCTCTGTCTCATACAACACCTCATTTTCAGTTTCAAATGGAAACTCAAATGCATTTAGTACTAAGGCTATTCCAGGATATAGGTTTTCACAAAAATAGGGCTCATCTTCTAACAATTGGTCATCTTCCTCTTCTCTAGTTGCAAAGGTAAAAGTTTCTAAGACTAAAGCAATATCATATCCTAAAGGTAATATTTCATTACCTTTAGGAATTAAGAACTTATAAGTAGGAGCCTATACATCTACATTAAAAATGCTTGCTGCCAGATGAAATTGAGGAGAGTCTAATTCAACGTGGGCACTAGTATTATGAATTCTACACCAATTCTTCAATGCTACATTGGCCATTTGCATCCTAGCTATTTGCTTTGTATCCTGGTTATCCACATTCTCAAACGGAGAAGCTTGAGTGCTATTATTAGGCCCTATGTTCCATGTTTTGGGTGGCCTTGGCTGATTCTAATTTCTGTTATTGTTACCCCATGCTCTATTATCTATAGCAAGTCCTCTATTGTGCATCTGTTGTCCTTGATTATGATTTTGATTTTGATTGTGATTTTGACCCTGGTTATAATTCTGATTCTAATTTTGGTTGGGGCTCGTATTATAATTCTGGTTGTGGTTCTAATTGTAGTTCTAGTTTTGGCTCTGATTATATCCCTGGTTGTTTCTACCATAGAAATTCTCATTTCTTAATTGTGTCATCTCGGTGGTCAATCTTCTTAAATGTGCAGTAATATCTTTGATTTCTTCTCTTTCCTCTTGTACCTTTGCCACAAATGTATTCTGAGGAGGTTGGAAGAAAGATTGGCCATTATTTTGATTATTGTTGGCAGTGTTACCAGTATAAGGGACTATAGCTTGGATTGGGGCAGGATTATACATAGGTGTGTATGTAGGAACTGGATTTAGCAATGGAGTGTTATGTGTAGGAACTCCATTCCAAGGTTGTGCTTGATTTTGTATCTCAAGAGTCCCTCCATTGAGAAATGGATTATAAGTTGTCTACCTCATCTCCTGGTTTACAGAGGCTACCTCTTTATAGGCTTTAGATACTGTATCTATGTCAAGCTTTTTTTGACAAACATGGCAGTTAATGGATCTAAGGCAACATAATACATGGCTAACAAGGTATCTGGATTTACTATGTATGGACCTACCAACCTAGAATAGGCCTTTTGAAATCTATCATTAAAATTGTCAATCAATTCCCCTTCACTTCTCTTAATTGCAGCCAACTTATGATATAAAATGGAAGGATCTATTAGTCCCCTAAATCTAGATAAAAATGCTTCCTCCATAAGTGTCCAAGAAGAAACGTATCCATTAGGCAAATTCACATACGAGTTAGAGTCTTGTTCATTGAAAGTGTAAGGAAATAACCTACACACAACATCTTCATACTCTAACCTAGCCCTAAAGCATGCCTCCTTAAATATCCTAATATGATCTTCTGGATCTTGATGCAACTGGTATTTAGGACATATCTTTTCAGGATTCTTTGGTATCTCATGATAATCAGTGAACTGTATGGGAGAGTTGACATTAAAATAAGCCATTGTAGGTACCTGTGCTTGACCTGGACCTATAGGAATACCTAAATTTCTAGGTGGACTTGGATTTCTGGGAGGAATGGGACCTCTGGGAGAACCTGAACCAAGATTTAAAGGTCTGAATGAAGAATTGTCAGGACTCACAATGTTATGGATGTTAAAAGGTGATCCAAGAGGCGTTCCAGATGAACTTCCTATATTTGATATTTTAGGATGCCAAATTAAAGGACCTTTACTTTGCTTCCTATTAGGTAATTGCACAAATATGTCTTCAGAACCGGATCTAGACCTAGTCACTCTACTGTTGTTATGAGCTAGCTTTACTCAAATTCAACTTTAACTCCAATTAGGCCCTCCTTCTAGCACCAAAAATTGTTGATGATTGTTTTTACACATTCATAACAAAAGTTAAAATTCATAAAATGAACCTAACTATCTTGAAAGATATGAAGAAATCAATTAAGATTAATTAATCCCAAGTTTCTGTATGGTTAGGTCTTGACCTTGTGGATAGTTCAATAGGTTAATATGAATATGTAATATGCAAGGGGCCTTACTTGATTTAAGGTGATTGATGACTTACTGGACAATAAGAAAGCTAGACATTCCATGCGTTCCTTAGTGCAGACACAGGTGACCTCCTCTAAACTAAAATACTCCTTCTACTCAAAGTCTTTGAACAAATTACAATTGCTAACTAATGTCCAAAAATGCATGTGTAAATAATGTACAGGTAGCAAATTTCCTTATATAGATTTTAAACTTTTCATTACTACGGCTACAATTTCCATCTACGGTTGAGATCCCTCCATTATTGATCAACAGTGTATCTTTGCCTCTAATTGTCTACCAAAATATCTAATTGGCATCTTTTTCTTTCCCTCAAAGGATGCTATTGGAATCTTCTCAAAAATAAGATTCTGCTTCTTCATTGACTTTCTCTTGTTGATGCTCTTTATTTGACGACTTCTCAAAAATCATTGCCTGTCTTTGTCTTCTCATTCTTTCGAATGCATTTTGAAATTGCTAATTACACCTTCTACAAAGGTGTGGTCCCCCTTGGACTCTTTGCCAATATGCATTCCTGCATCACAACCCCTTCCTTCAACTTCTTTTCTCTATTCTCTGAGCCTTCTCTTCTCTTCTTATACTTCTTCATTTTAGCTCTTTCTTCCATCAACGTATCCATCATTTGCTTGCTGAGATTTGCATCAGGATTTTCTATGCATGGTGTAAATATGGCATTGAACTCTGTTAATGCCCTTTCTAACTCATATGCTAACATTTCCATACATTCATGCTACAAGAGTCTTTCTATTATCTTCTTATGCATTTTCATCATTTCATCTACTTTCTCTTCTAAATCTTGTATAACTGTTGTACATTTTCTGAGGTTACCTTCCCCAAATTTGAGCTCTAATCAATTCTTCTACTCTTTCTTCAACTTCTATCAAGTGTTCAAGTTCATACCTGCAGTCCTCTTTTCTGGATTGGCAATTATGTACAAGTATCATGCATTTGCTCTTTTCTTCTGCAACTACCCTCCAACTTCCCACAACATGCTTTATTATTTACTCACCTTCTTGCATAAAATCTCTAAACCGTTCATAAAAAATGTTAGCCTTAAGCTTTTTATTTTCCATGTCCCTTATTTCTTCCTTGGATACCACTGCTATGTCACTGGACAATTCTAGGACTATGGTACTGGAATCAAATATTCCTTTAATAAATTGCTGAAGTTGGACAATGTGTCCTTTTATGTATTCCTATTTATCCTTTTCCTTTCTCAGCATCTTTGATGTCACCTGGTGCATATCTTCCCATTCATTAATGTATTGTTCCCTGGTAGTATGCCCAAGGTTAAAATTTAATATCTTATATTCTTCCAAGGCTATTTCACCTTTTGGCTTTTCCTTTTTGTGGTATGGCTAGGTTCAACATTCTAGATCCATCTAGACCTCTCTTTATAGTAGACATTGTCCTAGCCTTTCTCTTTTCTTTTCTTGGAGTGGTCTTCTCACCTAGCAAACTTTTAATATCAATTGGTACTAACTGTACCTCTTTTTTCTCCTTTCTTTTTTCTCCTCCTAACCATGCAGGAATTTCTTTAATGCCTTTTGTAGCATTAAATTCATCAATTACCTCTTTATGAGGTCTCTCTATTTCCACTTCTTCTTGTTGCTATTGTTCCTATTGTTGTTGTTCTTGTTGTTGCTCTGGTTGTTGTTGTTGTTGTTGTTGTTCTGGAATTTGCTACTGTAGTGGAGGCTCATGTCCCATGGGATCATTTTCCTGTTCTTTTGATTCAACCTCATTTTCTTCCTCTTCTATTTCAGTGTCTCCTCCATCTTTAGCCTCTTCTTCAGGACCTTCTTCTCCTGATGGTTCTTTTCTTGATCATCTTCTGCATATATTTGTTCTTCAACTTTATTCTCATCAACGTTTTATGTTTCTTCTTTACCCTCAGGTCTCTTGGTTTCATCTTTTGTTTTCTCTATGTCCTCTGTCTATATCTGCTCGGTATGTACAGGGGAAATTTCTTTTGTACTATCTTCTTTTAATTCCTTTCCTTGATCCTGCATACCTTCTATATTTTTCTCTTCTTCTCTTGGTTCATCATACATATTTAGCATATTTAAGGCATCCACACCTAAGGTGTCATCTTTTATTTGTTTTTTTGTTGAAGCATTCCTTTCTGTGATTATCTCTTCAGATGCAACTTCTCTTTCAGCTTCTTCAATTTTATGTGCCTCTTCTTGCATATCTTTAATGATTTTAGGAGGAACTAAAGTACCAAATGGATCCACTGATCCTATTTCTTCCTGTACCTTTTCTTCTTCATGTTCTAGGTTGCGCTCAATTTCCATTTTAGCTTGAATGCTTAGCTCTTCCTCTTCACTCAGGAAATCACTAGAATCTTCTTCTATTTCAATCTCTTTTCCTTTATACATTGCTCTTTCCTCACTATCACTACTCTCAATATGCACAGTCTCCATAGTTTGTTTGGCTTTGTGGGTTTCTGACTCTTGTTGAATTTCTCTAGCCAACTCTATTTATACTTTAATATATATTTGTCTTGGTTTTGATGAAGTGGAGACACTAGGTATATTGCTCCAATTATACCACCTAGTTTAGAAGTCTCACCTTTTGACAAACTTATTGGGATTGCCCTTCTAATTTGTTTTCCTGCTATCTCCTTGGCAGTCTGTGCCTCTTCTGCACTAATTTCATGACTTATTGACCTTGCATCTACAAAAGTATCTGATGCCACTGCTACTGTTATTCCTAGTGCATATGGATCCATTAAAGTAGCATTTTTATCTTTTTCAACAATTTTGGTCTCTACAATTCTACTTTTCTTCTCGTAAAAGCATTGTAGATCTTCACTAGGATCTGCTTTTCTTTTTCTTTCTTTCTTTGGATATGTGATTTTCTTACCTTCAGCCTTAAGTTCCTCAATTTTATCTTTTAGCCATGTCTTTGAAAATAATATCACTGGCTCAGACAATACATCCAGAGATGTATTCTAGGGCTTTGACCTATCATGCTCTGTAATAGGAGCCAACCTTGCTTCTGCATAACTATGATGTAACAATTTATCATCTTCCTAAACCTCTGGAGGAACATATATGTTACCTAGAGACTTCATTTTCTCAATGGTTAATCTTTTATGAGCTCTTTTCCTCACTTCCCTGTCATTCTTGCAATCAGTCCAAAAATCTTCAATATGTATCTGATGTTTATACTTTTTATCCACAAAGTTCTGGATCCTATGAAAAGGATCAAATCTCCTATCTAAATCAAATTCTTGAAAGCCATAATATCTCAGTTCTTGCTCTAAATAACCTACAACTTCCTCACTGAAACAAAAGTTTCTACCAATAGCCCAAGGCAACTTCAGATTCCCTCTATTGAACTTCCTTTTATACATCCTAAAAACATTCAAATTTTGCCATGAAAACTCTAACACAATCAACTTATCAGAAGGATACCAACGTAGCATAAATGGTTTTCCTTCAAATCCTTCAGTGCTTATATAAGTAAAATGCTCAAACTGAATGAACCAAGAACTATGCAATCCAATTGCATCTTCTGCACTTTTAGATAATCTTTTGTCAAGTTCCTCTCTCAACACTCTTACCCTGTAAGTATAAAAGACATAATTAACCAAACCAAACTTTTTCAATGCATTCTCTTCTTATAATTTAGGGTAGTGCTCATACACTAATTTTTGATGATGACCATTCCCTAGGGTACCAACCCTTTCTATTCCATGTATGTATGGTTTAATTTCTGCAGCACATGAATATAACACATATGAAGACAAATAAAAGGGCAACATTTTCTTCTTTCTCAGCATGGCTTGCTTCCAAGTAGCTATGCTTATTGCATTGGCCTAGTTGATTTTCTCTTGCTCTTTTTCTCCTGCTCTTATGAACTCAATAATAGTGAACATCCATGGTTCACATTTGGTGCCATCTCTCAATCCAACTAATCTACTCAGCATGGTGATCATCAAATGAATTTCTTCTTTGAAATATATCCTCATCAAATTCTTATGCACCCTAGCTATGGCCTTGGGTTACCTTTCTAGGTTATACCAGCTATGAAAAATTTTACCTTTACATTACCCTTCATTTGTGTGAAAATCTTCATTATATTGATCAATATCAATATCCCTCATTTTCTCATTAATTTCTAATCCAAATGTTTTGGCAATCCCCTCTGTCGTTAAATCAGCAATTAGTCTTTCATATAACATGATCTTCCTTGTAGCTGGATCATATAAAGTCACACAGTCCAAACACAAATCCCTAGCCTCCATAGACAATGGGAAACCTACAGCTCTATATAGTCCACTCTCCCAGATACATTTCATATCTTGTGAAGCATCTGCAACTATAATTTTCTTCAACACATCTTCTGCATCATAATTTCCTATGTTTGTATCTGTACCTACTCCACTCGTACTGATCAGGGATGGACAACCTCTATGCAAGGGCAATTTTTCTTTCTTTATCTCCTTTCATGGCTTCCTTTCCTTTTCCACCTCGCCCCCTATATCTTTCTTCTATTTTGGGGCCATCCTGTAGAAACATGCATCTTTTAACTTTCATTTTACTTTCATTCCTAGGGTTTTTACTGTGAATTTCTACTTTTACCATTTTACCGTAACTCATTTGTCCTTTCTATATTTTACCTTTTAAATTTGTTAAGCTCTACTTAGCTAATTAATAGTTAAAATAGTAATTTGGCAAATGTATACGTTTTAAACTAAAATTACTAACATCAACATCACATTTTACCATTTGAAAAGAAACAACATTTTGGGATAAATACTTGTTTTTCGTTACCATATAACCATTGTTTCTAACTTACTCTTACCTTTTGCTTTCGCCCAGCTACTATAACTCCGTCAACTCAACAAGTTCTATTTAATTTACTGTAACAGTTCTCCTTTCTACAAATTTTAACTCTTAACAGTATATCTGAAAGTGAAATAACCTTAATTTTACCCTAACCCTCGTTAAATTTTACTTTTCTTGAGTGTTAGACTTGCATTAATTACAGCAATTAATGCGCTACAACTTCGGCCTTTTATTACAGTGTTTACTTTTTTAAACTTTCTTACCGTTAGCTCATCTTTGCATACATGCCTTTTCTTTATATTCTCCATTATATGTTTTCTTTTGTATATCCTTGTTGTATCTTTAAACATACAATCACTTTATGCAAACAATCGACCTAATGTTCTTTTCCTTTTTTTCCTTTTCCGTACTTCTTTGTATATCGGTGCTTGTATATGGCATTTGTATATTTCTCTATATAATCGCATTTACAACAACCTCATACAAACCTTCTCTTTCCTTTTATTTTTGCGATGCCTTTATTTCTTTGTATATCGGCATTGTATATCATAAACATACAAACATCCAAATATACAAAGCCTTTTTTGTTTTTTAATTTCTTTGACATCTGGCTTGTATTTCTATTTTGCATCATTTTAAAATACATCAGCTTGTATATCTAAAATATACATTGTTATTATACAAGCAAAATGTACAAACAGTGGGGTCCACCTTACTTGTTCACTTGTATCTCCTTGATGCATATGACGTTTGTATCATACCATTAGATACAAGCCAAAATGCATACAACCCCCTTCGTATCACCTTTCAGACTTCTTCATTTTATAAACCACATTTTACTTACTTTCGGTTCCACGATGTATATAAATTGTAATGCATCTTTAGATATACTTTAAGTCTTGATGCATCATTTATATCGTATTTTAATTTTCTCTGAATTCCACGTTGTATATATCACAATGTATGTCTCTCGATACATACATACAAAGCACGAAATATACAACCATTATATCCTATTTCATAAAATTTTGGTTTCATGACATGTATAATCTATTGTATATCTCGCTTGTATGTTTCACTTTTTCCAAACATACAAGCCTAACATACATTCAATAGATTCGACCGACTATTCATTTCAACTTTAACTCTTTTTGGGTCCGACTTGTATGTTAAGATAAAGCAGTACTAAAATGCATACAAGTATGCCAACATATATAAACTCGATGACCCTCTTTCACGACTAACACAAAGACATGACATACAAATGAATTTGTATATGGGTGACTTTGTATACACAAACATCTTTGTATATGCAACATACAAAACCTCTGATTGTACATTTACCAAAAACATTTATAACTTGCAAAATATTGTGAATTCTAAAATAGTTCAAAAACCAACCCTTACTCATTTTTGACAAGGAATTCACCCATACTTTGCCCTGGTACTCAATGTTATTTTTTTTTATTTTCACCAAGGTTTGTACTTTTAGTTCCTTTTCCCTTTTACCACTAAGCAGACCCACACACACAAGCAAAGAAGCCAGCCACAACAGGGGTCCTCATTTTGCTAAGGAGTAAAATGGGGCGTGTTGTGAACATCACAACACCTAGGAAGATGCTGCTACAGAGAGTTCCTCTTGTTGGTACAATGGCTAGTAGAATAGATGAGATGATGGAATTGATGAGAACAATGCGAATTTGTTTGGATGCTATTGAAGAAGATAGGAGAAGAGGGTTGACACCTAGAACTAATGTTGAAAGTGATGATGAAGAAGAATTTAAATCTATTGAACAAAGTGGCAAAACCCTAGAAGGTCATGAAGAAGAAGAATCAGATCAAGTAAAGATATTGTGAGCTATTTCAAAGATTGGGAAAAGACCTAAGATTGATGTGCCAAACTTTACTGGTAATTTGAATACGAAAGAGTTGATTGATTGGATAAATGACATGGAAGGATACTTTGAATATGAGGAAATTGAAGATTGGGAGAAGGTAAAATTTGCAAAAACAATGTTGAGGGACATGCTGCTATATGGTCGAAGGAAGTTTAGTTGGAAAGGAATAGGAGAGGAAAAGAAAAGATTACAAAGTGGGATTGGATGGTGACAAAGTTAAAGAATCAATTCATACATGTTGACTATGAGTTGGAGTTGTTGAAGAGATTGCAAAACTTGAGACAAAAGGAGAGATCTATGAAAGAATACACTAAAGAATTCCATAAAATGATCATAAGAATAGGACACAGTGAAGCAAGCAAGGATAAAGTGGCTAGATACATCAATGGACTGAGATTGACCATTCAAGAAGAACTAAGCTTGGTAATGATGACATCTTTGGAAGAAGCATATCAATTTGCACTAAAAGTTGAAGAGAAGCTAAATAAGAGACCTGATAAAAAATAGAGACACAGAGGAGGTAAATTTCTGAGAGGTAGGACATTTTGCGAAGGAGACAGATCTTATCCAAAGAAAAACAAGTTTGATAGCCCATTGAAGAAGGATGACAGAGATAACAATGCTTACCAGAGAGATGACAAAAATTTCTATTGAAGAGGAAACCCTAGTCCACACTGGAATGAAGGATACAAAAGAGAACGAAGAGGATTTGATAAGAGAACATTCAGAGGTACTTGTTTCAAGTGTGGAGGTGAAGGACAAAGATCATTTGAATGTAATTAGGGTAGTACAAGCAAAAAAATAGAGGACAGTGGAAGAGTAGCCTATGTTGAAGAAGAACCTGTTGGATCACCTAGTTTAGTTGGAAATCTAGAGAAAGGAGAATCATTGGTAATGAGGAAAGCACTATTTCAAACTGAGACAAATGAGTAACCATCACAGAGAAAAAGTCTGTTCAGAACTAGATGCAAATCTAGAGGTAAGTGTTGTAAAGTTGTGATTGATAGTGGTAGTTCAGATAACCTAGTTTCAGAAGAGATGGTGACTAAGCTAAAGTTGGAAAGATTGAAACACCCTAAGCCCTATCAAATAGCATGGATTCAGGATGATCATAAGGTATTGGTGAGTGAACAATGTTTGGTGAAATTTCATATTGGATCTTATCATGATGAAGTCTTGTGTGATATTATGCCTATGGATGTTTATCATATCTTGTTGGGTAGACCTTGGCAGTATGATAGAAAATTAATACATTATGGGAGAAATCATACATATGCCATAACAGAAAATGGAAAGAGAATTACATTGATTCCTTTGGAAGATGATCCTAAGAGCGAAGTATGTGGGAATCCTAAATTCTATTTGGTAGATGGAAGGAAATTTTTGGATGGCTTGAAACATGAGAGTATGTGTTTTGCCTTGATTCCTAAGAAGCTTGAAGCATTGAAGAAAGAGTCTAAAGAAGAATAGCCAGATGAGATAAGAGAGTTGCTAACAGAGTATGAAAACATCATATCAGATAATGTACCTGAAGGATTACCACCTATAAGAAGCATTAGTCATCACATGGATCTTATACCAAGAGCAAGTTTACCTAACAAAGTAGCACACCAGATGACACCGACAAAGAATGAAGAACTGAATAGACAAATACAAGAGTTGTTGAGGAAAGGTTTGATTAGAGAAAGCTTGAGTCCTTGTGCAGTACCTATAGTTTTAGCACCAAAGAAGGATGGAGAATGGAGAATGTGCACCGATTCCAAAGCAATTAACAAGATTACAGTTAAGTATAGATTTCCTTTACCTAGAATGGATGATATTATGGATTGTTTGAGTGGAGAAATCTATTTCACAAAGATAGACTTGAAGAGTAGATACCATCAGATCAGAATTAGAGAAGGTGATGAATGGAAGACTACTTTCAAAATAGATGAAGGATTGTATGAGTGGTTAGTGATGCATTTTGGATTGACAAATGCACCAAGTACTTTCATGAGGTTGATGAATGAAGTCTTGAAGAAATTCTTGGGTAAGTTTGTGATTGTGTACTTGGATGATATTCTGATTTTCAGTAAGACAAAAGAAGAACATTTGTAGCATATTAGACAAGTTTTTCAAAGATTGAGAGAAGAGAAATTGCTGATAAACATCAAGAAATGTAGTTTCATGAAAGAAGAGTTGGTATATTTGGGATTTGTAATTTTTGTAGAAGGATTGAAGATGGACCTTGAGAAAGTGAAGCAATTATTGAATGGCCTACACCAGAGAGCATTAGAGAGGTTAGATCATTTCATGGTTTGGCTAGCTTCTATCGAAAGTTTACAAAAAATTTTAGTTCAGTTTGTAACCCTATGACAGAAACAATGAGAGGTGACAGAAAAGATTTCAAATGGACATCTGGAGCAGATAAAAGTTTTGAGCTATTGAAGTAGAAGGTGACAGAGCAATGTGTTTTGGCATTATTGGATTTTAATAAGGTATTTCAAGTTGATTGTGATGCTAGTGGAAATGCAATTGGAGCAGTGTTGAGTCAAGAAGGTAGACCAATAGCATATTTCAATGAGAAGTTAAATGATGCAAGGAGAAGATTTCAGTTTATGATCAAGAGTTCTATGCCATAATTCAAGCCTTGAAGGAGTGGAGACATTATTTGTTGCCTAAGGAGTTTGTGTTGTATACAGATCATCAAGATTTGCAATACTTGAATAGTCAAAGTAAGTTGAATCAAAGACATATGAGATGGGTAGAGTTCATGCATAGTTATACTTTTGTGTTGAAGCATAGGAGTGAAAAATCAAACAAAGTTGTTGATGCCTTTAGTAGAAGAAGAAACTTGTTGACAGAGATGAGAGTTGAAGTGTTGGGTTTTTATGAATTAAAGAACATGTATGAGGGAGACACCGATTTTGTGGAACCTTGGAAATGATGTAAGGAACTTCTTGTGATAGATAGGAGCAAGTGGTTGGATTATTTCATTCAAGAAGATATGTTGTTCAAAGGAAGTCAGTTGTGCATACCAAGAAGCTCAATGAGGGATAATTTGATCAAAGAGAAGCATAGTGGTGGATTAGTAGGACATTTTAGCATTGATAAGACAGTGGCTTTGGTAAGTGAAAATTACTTTTGGCCTTAGATTCATAAGGATGTTCAGAGATTTGTGCAAATTTGTAGAGTTTGTCAAGTTGCAAAAGCGAGTAGTCAGAACACTAGATTAGTCAGAACACTAGATTGTACAAACCTTTGACAGTACTAGAGAGACCTTGGGAAGACATAAGTATGGATTTTGTAATGGGATCACCTAAGACATAGAGAGGACATGATTCAATATTTGTAGTGGTTGACAGATTTTCAAAAATGGCTCATTTCATACCTTGCAAGAAGACAACTGATGTAGTGCATGTGGCTTACCTATTTTTTAAGGAGATTGTGAGATTGCATGGATTACCTAGGAGTATAGTTTTAGACAAAGATACAAAGTTTGTTGGATACTTTTGGAAGACACTTTGGAAGAAGATGAAGATAGATTTGAAGTTTAGCTCAACTTTTCATCCACAGACAGATGGATAGACAGAGGTAGTGAATAGGAGTTTGGGAGACTTGTTGAGATGTTTGGTTGGAGAGAAAATCAGGAACTGGGATTTGATTCTTTCACAAGCAGAGTTTGCATACAATAATTCAGTCAACAGAAGTACTGAAAAAACACCTTTTGAGATTGTTACCGAAGTAAACCCTAGAGGAGTGGTTGAATTGAGAGACATTAGTACAAAGGAAAAGAGAAGTGCAGAAGCATAAGAATTTGTAGATCATATGAAGATAGTGCATAATCAAGTGACGAAGCATTTGGAAGACATGAACATCAATTATAAGGATAAGCCAGATGAGAAGAGAAGACACAAAGAATTTGAAGTGGGAGATGAAGTTATGGTGTATTTGAGAAAAGAAAGATTTCCAGTTGGGACATATAACAAGTTAAAAATGAAGAAGTTTGGACCTTGTAAGATACTCGAGAAATTTGATTTAGGAAATGCATATGAAGTGGAATTACCGGAGACATTGGGTATCTCACCTATTTTCAACATTACAAACCTTTACCAATATCATGAAGCAAAATTTAGTGATAGCATAGAAGAAGACTTGAAGAAGCAGTTACCACAACAAGCACTAGAACAAATTGAAGACATTTTGGATAGCAGAGTTGTATGCAACACTAGAGGAATACAATACAAAGAATATCTTGTGAAGTGGGAAGACAGACCAGAAGAGGATTCATCATGGATTTATCAAGCTAAGGTGGATCATCTTGATTCTCCCCTAGCCCCAGCAAAGTGAGGGACTCACTTTTTCAATAACCCCAGATGTCTGATGTAGGAGCATCCCTGGTTCAAGAGCAATCTTGCATCAACCAAAAACATTTACATTTTAGTTTGTTTGTAGTTCAGTTTGTTTCTTTTATTTTCTAGTTCTGTCTAGGTAGTGCAGTCAAAAGCAGTTCAACTTGTGGTCTGGTTTTGGCATTTCACATCTTTTAGATCTATATTTAGCATCTAGACATGTTCATCAACATCACCCTAAATCCGTGGAGCATTTGGATCAGTTTCTAGAAAGATATCTCTATCATAAGATCCTCTATTTTCTCAGTGTAGAGCTCTCTGATAGTCATAAGCAATCAGCTGAAGGACAAGGACTAGGAGCATTGGCTAACTTGTAGATCCTTGTGATTCATTCTACAATGTTCCTTGGTTTGTGGCCGACCTTCCTCGTAGGTCCGCTCTTCATTGTATCCATTGGAGAAGAATTTTCAAGCCGATAGGTCCAACCTATCCAAGGACACACGTTACACCTCTTCATCAGGATTCTGGATCTCTTGTGGCCAACGTGGAGGAATCTATTGGTCTAGAAATGATATATATTGATGTAATAGATCCTTAGGGAAATAGCTATTCACATTAGAGAGGTCTATAGTTTAGTTTTGTATGGAAGAGCTTCAAAGCTTTATCTTGCACATGCATGTAATCAGGCCTGTGAGCCAATTTGTAAGCCCGCATGTTGCTGGCCAAATTGTATTTGAATTCTTTGATATATTGAATGACCGAATCTAAATGTTTTCTATATTCTTGTGTTGTTTCAGCTGTGCTTACTCTTACTGCATGGTCTGGACAGTTCATTCTGTCAACCCTCCCACTATGACTCTACCATCTACACATAAACCCCTCTTAGGAACATACCTCAAGTATTTAAAGGAGCCTCTTGACTACAACATTCGTCATGTCATACTACCACATCCTCTCCTGAAGCTTCCAAAATTTAAATGAGATGGTCATCCCAAGTCACATATCAAGGCCTACATCATAGTAGTGCAGGAACTCCTTTAGGATGGAGTGGTAGAATTTTTTTTCCAAATACTTTAGAGGGTATCACTCTAAATTTGTAATATTTACTTTGAGAAGCATCGATCCACTCTTTTAGGTAACTCATTGATCAATTTATGAATGCCTTTAACATAAACAAACAAGTCAAGACAAGAATATGAGAATTTTTAATAATTAAGAAAGAAAATGGGTTAATCACACATTTTATCACAAGATGGAGGAAAGTTCTAAATTCTTCAACTAGCATACCAAATATGGATCATAAGGAGCTCTGTGATCTCCTCTTACATGCACTCAACAATGACATATGAGAACAAGTCCAAAAACTCCCTTATAAATCATATGAAGAAATGCTTGAAAGTACCCTTAGAATTGACCAAGATGCTATTGATAGTAGAAGAAGGGAGTATGATGCCAATCAAAGGTTAGTAAACCATGATAGAAATAACAAATCCTTGACAAACAATCAAAACATAGTTGGGTCAATAGACAGTCCACCATATAGAAACAACAATAACTATTATTACAACAACCATACAAATTTGGGGAACCAAAATTTCAACAATTATCCCCTAAGAATAACAAGAAATCATACAACAATCATTGTAAACCTTAAAATTACAATCATGATAAATACTACTCATTTGACAAGAGAAGAGGGCATGATATCAAGTTATATTGAGAGTACCATCACTTCATATCAAACCTCCTAGAAAATCAATGACAAGAATTCATGGACACATTCTCACAAGATGAAGGGAATAGTCCCAAAATCCATCAAAATGCCTTTGATCAATACACCTTAGGCCACATGAACTTAGATAAAGATCAAGAAACTGGTGTTACCGAAGGACCAGAATGACCAAATGACACCTGTAGTTGTTCAAATTTTTCTCACATGTTATAACTTCTCAAGAGTTCTCCTGTACACAAGAACACTCTCATCAATACCTTAGGTCTAGGCCATCTAGTTCAAAACACTCCAAGTGAAAAGAATTGTTCTTTGGAATTTGATTTTAAAAAGTTACCCTCAAATGATGGCATAGCTGAATAGGGTGATTTCTCCCTCTACCTAATAGTCCAAGTTCAGGACTATTCCATTAAACATGTAATGATCAACGATTAGTTTGCAATTAACATTGTCTCTTTCTCTCTTGTTCAAAGATTGGGTTATGATAAAACTCAAATCACACAAGAAACTTCCATCCTTAGAATTCATGATAACTGAAATGTTTGAACCATGGGTAAGGTTAATCTTCAAATCACATTGGGTCACAAAACCCTCCCAAATGAATTTTATGTCATCAATAGATAAACCACTAACAAAATGATCTTAGGAAGTCCTTGGATCCATATGATGAGGGACATTCCCTCCACATTATTTCAATAAATCCACTTCTTACACATGGGACAAACCCACATCATCAAAGGAGACCCTGATCCTTTTAGTCTTTATAGATTTGAGCAAGTCAAAAAGAAGGGAGAGACTATGGAAACCACTAATGACCCAAAGTTTAATTTTTTTGAAAAGGAGAAACATCAAAACAAATTGTAAATGTATCTAAGACCTTGAAATGTATAGGGAAGAGGACAATAGGAGAATCACCCTTTGATCCCCACTTAGAAAGTTTTATGCTCCATTCAACTTAGCAGCCATTCCTATCAAGCTTGATATGAGAATCCTTATAGTAGAGACCACCACTGAGAGAAAAGGAGAGCCATAACCCACAAAAAAACTAGGAGAGGTAAAACCAATCCCATTTGAGCCTCAAAATTTCAAGAGAAATATTGATACTTGACAAGAGCAGAAAATGATAAAGCTAGGGGGAAAATCATCAATCAATGAAGCATGTGAGTACACAAAACTCCCCACAGAATTTAAATACATTTTTACACCAAGTCTTTGAGTGTCATTATAAATACTTTCAAATGAAATTCAAACTATATTGGATGGGACTATATGTATTTGAGGAAAATGTTAAAAAAGAGGATAACCTCTTGTGCACTATGGAAAGTGAAGAGTTTTGTATATGAAAAATCCACAAAAATCATAAAAATCCAAAAAAATTAGAAAAATGTCAAAAATACAAAATTCCAAAAATAAAAATAAAATGTGCATTTTCATTCTTTTCACCATGCATTTGTGAGTGACACACTCTTATTCTATTTTTGTCTTAGTAAGGAGTCAAAGGTTTCTTAGGTATAATTTGATCCTTTAAGCTTTTGAGATTCTTTATGATCATGTTTATCACCAAACATTACCCCTTTTACACATCCCAGTAAGTTCTAATTAAACCCTAGCTCTTAGCTTCATATTGAACCTAGTCTTAATGAACCATGTTGTTAAGTTCAAACAAAGTCAGGACTCAAACCAATAGTACCTGATATAAGCTTGCAAGTAGACCTTCGCCATCCCTCCTTATTAGAAGGGAAGTCCGACTGAATGGTGAAAACCATTGGTGGTGCTCAACCCCTTATCTTTCTTGGCCAAAAACATCAAGGAGATCATAACTCCGTAGGAAGCAATAAAAAAGATAAAAAAATAAGAGAGATAAAGAGAGATATAAAAGGAATACAAAAGTCATAAAGAGAAAATACAAAAGAATGAGAAAATAAAAAATATACTGTAAAATACAAAAAAAGAGAAAAAAAGAAAGAAATAAAAAGGGAGAAAAATAATTTAAACAAGAGAGGACTGTTGATGTCTAGACTCTTGGATGGAGATAAATCTAAATTTGAAGCTATGAGGATGGCATATATTGAAGAAAATAAAAATAGAGGTACAAAGCACTCACATGAACTAGTTGAGCAAAACCAAGAGTCTAACTATTATTAGGACCATCTTCTTCTCTAAAGCCCTTCTTTTACCCTAGGTCTATCTTTCTAGCTATCTCTAATAAAATTTGTTGCTTGTCTAATTTGAAAGCTTGTTAGAGTGTTTTGTCTAGGTAAGAATCAATATCTATCCTTCTACAAAGCCAAAATTAGGAATTTTCCTCCCTACTCCCACTTGAGTCCTTCATGAAATCCTATCCTAAGGTTTAGTAGGTCTCCCTATACTGAGTCAACTTGCAATCTCCTAAGTCACAAAATATTATTAAAGGGAATTCAAATTGTTTATTCCACTTGTTTACATTTCAACCATACAAAATAATAAAACATGTAATAACATCCTAGCATTCATAGCACTTAGAACATATTACTTCACATTTCATATTTGTGAATCGCATCCACACATCTTGCATCTCATTCACAACATAAAAAGAAAAAAAAATTACATCATCCATGTGTGATCATCATTCGTATGCATTCTCTTAAGAAAAATAAAATCTCTAGCCAACCATATGCACAAGAGTGAAAGTGAAGTACAAGATTTCAATTGAAGCTACATTTAGATCTCAACCAATCAAGTCTCACAATAATAAGTACAAAAAATGTTTGAGTACAAGTCAATCCTCCAATGGAGTCAAAAGAGGAAAATTATGCACTCAAGTGTGCAAGTCTCCCCATGCAAGGGACAAAGAGTGAAAATATCTTCAGAAAACATAGGTCTCTCAAAGACATCAAGGAACTTCAGTTCATTTTTTATCAAAATCTTTAGAAAAACCATAAAAATTAGAATGTAAGAAATAACCTAAAAATTTGTAAAAAGCTCAAAATCTCTAAACATGTTTAAATATGTTCTTCAAAATTTGCAATAGAAGTAGAATTTGTTCATCTCCTCTCTAATGTTGTATGTTTTATTTCCTTAGTTCTTTCCATGACCTTGTTTTGTGTGTCTTCAACCTTACAGGTCTTCATGATAGACACAAGATGACTCGGTTACATTCACAACTCACACATCAATGATATGTTTCCTCATTTCTATCTTAGCGTTCATTATTGAACATCATAATATCAAACTAGTACTTGTTATTTTAGCTACAACTATGGAATAATGACAAAAGGTAAGGCATAGTTCAAGAATGGTACCTACCTTTCATGTCGACTATCATCCCCAAGGGGGCAAATATATAATCACTAAAAAAGTAGTTGATCCTAAATGGTAATCCAATGATTACCTCTAGTCCTAAAAATGTACATGTAATCATGTAAATATGACCTCTTAGTAGTATTCCTCTTCACAACATGTGGACTGGTGTTCTTCACTTTATTTGTAGCTCCCTTGTCTCTTACGTAACCTTCCAAGGTCCTACACATTTCTTTTTTAGTCACCTAACCCATCTTTAAGAAGCCACTCATATCACTTTCTACCCTTGATGGCATGACTAATCTAGTTCAAAAGAGGGAATATTCATATTTTCTAGGAGCTTTCCCATCCATACTTTCTTCCACATCCATCCGACTCACTTTTCAATTGCCTATGAAACCTTTATGGGCTTGAGAGATAGATAGGTTACCTTGAGAAAAAATATATAAAAGTATAATTTTGACACTCTCAATAAAAAATAATGGAACTATTGCATAGCACTTGAAAAAATATGCACTTTTAAAAAATGGCACCCAAAAAGGAGTCTATATCTTCCTGAATGAGCTCTTGAAAGTTCAATATGACCTATTCAAAATATTATCTCTGGGTCACCCCTATCACTATAGGATCCCCATGGGAAACCCTATATTTTTAGTAGATCTCCCATGGGAGACCTTCTCTATTAAAATGGGAAACCCACTCTCTTGAAGTCCTATAACTGGTGTCTGAGACATGAAGTCATCTTTAGACCCCTAGGACCAATCTCAGCCCCTGAAACCACCTGCATAAGCTATTCCTTGTGGGTTGTCCAATTTGACTTATGAATCCCCCATGCCCAACCCTTCATTTTTAGTGAATCCCCCATGGGTAACCTACCCTAGAAAACTAGGGTATCCTATCATGCTTTGACACGCGTATTTCTTTTCAATCCGGACCCAAAATATCTCCATTTTTGCTCTAGTTTGCATGGCTCTTTAACCCTAACTAGGCCTAATCTATTTCTAACTCATTCTAATCTCTTGATAACTCAATTCTTAGCTCCCACTGAGTTATTCTTATCTCCTATCGATCTGATGCTAACTCCATTGTTCCTTTAACAATAAGATTTCAAGGCATGTTCACTCCCTAGTCAACCTAGTTGACCATCCAATCAATTCCACCATTCATGTGCTTCTCACACCTATAAATACCCCTCACCACTTCATTATTTCTCAAGTCTAAGAATGCTTTTCTCATCTTCACATGTCTTTGAGCCTCTTATTTCTTTAGTTTTCCAAAACTTCAAATCTTTCCTAAAAAATAAAATTCATTCAATCTTTTATTTGTTCTCTCCATAGCATTCATTTCCTCATTGTAGGAATTTTTTATCCTTTTTCTTCCTTATTTTAGTTTCCCAAGCTTCAATAGCTTCATAGCATTATTACACTTCTCAATTTCTTCAAGAAAGCCCAAGCCATAGTGCTTTCATATCTTCCATAGCTCAAATTTTATCATGATAGAATCATTGCTCAACCCACATTTAAATCACTTTCTTCTATTTTCATCACTGTTGCCAAATGGAGGTATCCACTACTGCAGAGGGGAGGAGGTTACCACAAAAAGGACTTCTAAGGATATGCCAAGCTCATGTGTCAAAGTGATAACATGTTTTTCATTCTTTCAAGTAGTTAATTAGATCACACTCTTGCTCTTGGGAAATTAATCTTTATGTTTCTCTTTCATTGATAAGATTTGTTTTGATTTAATTATATTAGTATTTCTTAGATTAAATTTCAATTCATAGATTACATTTCAATTTTTGTAATTTTCAAATTCACAGATTAGATTTAAACATCAATTTACAAAAATATAAAAAAATAGGATTAGATTGCATTTGAGAGAACTCATATAGTTGCATTCATATTTCTATTTCTAGTTAATTAGAAACTTTTTTAATTCAAATTGGGAAAAGAACAAACAAATTTTCTTTGCATTCATAGTAGTTGCATAGATAAAAGAACACCAAAGATAGAAAACATAGAAAACATGTTGGGATCAAGGTGTTATCAACCTTGTAAATCCTTGTATTATTTATCCCTATTATTGTTTGTAATTCACCCATAAGTGATGTAGAGTTTCACCGATATCAGTTAAAACATATTTACTAGTATGGTAAATAATTATTACTAGCAACAATATTTAATTATGTTATTGGTACATTGTTACAGAGTTCCATTTACTGGTCAAGACATCATCGTCATGGTAAAATGTGAATTAGGAGAATCTAGGTGGAATCTTGAGGATTTTCCTATTTTTAGGTTGTTATGACATTCATCATAGGCTGTAAGGAATATCTATGACATCTTACACCTATCATAAGATGTAAGAGATTCTATGATGGTTTATGACAGCAATTATTGCATGCAACTGTCTATTCTTGTCCCTAGGATGTCATGCATGAAAGATGCCCTATGAAAACTAAAAGAGAATATGTAAGAGGCTTTTTAAAGTGTGCAAGAACGAATCCCAAGATAGGGCATTGGATTTTGACCAATTTGGATGCCACATTTAGTGGTTTCTCAATTTCTATATATTTGGTGCTTGGAAGTGAAGTTTGTATGAGTTTTGTTTTGTTCACAAGTGCTGCCAAATTGAAGACACTTGAGAAGATTGAGAGTTGATGTATTGTAATCTATTTCAAAGATAATATAGACTTGCCCTCTCTTCTATGTGGAATTTTTTTCCTAAAAGGATTTCTCCATGTAGTCATGGTGTTATGTGTTGCTGATTTGGTTTTCTCTTTATTGTTATATCCATTGGTATACATTGAATAATTATATTTACAGTTGAAATCAGATTTCCATTTCATAGTCAACCTTTTGTTTCTAACATTTGTTATTAGATCTTGGTCAGCTTTGCTTCTTGGGTGATAGTACAAATGTTTTTTGAGCTATAATTGGAATTTTGGTTGATATGGTTTTTGGAGATTTTGAGTAGAAGTCATGGTTGCAAAAACACCCATTTGGACATAGAGAAGTTCAATGGTACATGCTATGAGTTGTGGAAGATAAAAATGAAGGATTTTCTTGAAGAGAGAAATCAATGGTTGGTTGTAACAAAAGAGAAGAAACCCGATGATGTCAATCAAAATGAATGGGATAGACTAGATAAAAAGGCACAAGATACAATCCAGTTGTGTCTTATAGACTCTATGTTGTTGAATGTTGCTAGAGGAGCCACTATATATTCTTTATGGAAATGGTTAGGTGGGATATACCAAGCAAAGAGTCTAGGAAATAAGTTATATTTGAAAATAAAATTATTTTTTCTTAAGATGAAGGAGGGTGGTTTAATAGAAGGGCATTTAAATTTATTCAATTTGATTTTGGGTTAGTTAGCCTCTATTGATGTCAAGATTGATGATGAAGATAACTATATCAAATTTTTTATTCTTTTCCTAAGTCATGGGAGAGAATGATTCTTTCTTTCAATGCTAAACTTTTAGATGCTCCAAAGATGGCCAATATTGTTGATACTTTGTTATTAAAGAAGATGAGGAAGAAGACCACTGCAAGAAGTTTGAAAGATGCTCTCCATGTCAAGAGAAGGTCCAAGGAAAGATGATCTAGGGAAGATGGGCCTAAGGACAAGTCTAAGAGTAGATCTAAGACTCCCAGGAAAAAAAATAGAGTGAAGTGTTGAAACTATGGAAAGAGGGGGCATGTGAAGAAATAATGTCACAAGAAAAAGAAATAGTTTGATTCCTCCATAGAGAAGTCCTCAATTTAGGTGATGAAGTGTTGATTTCCTCATGTAATGTTATGTCTAATGAACATTGTCTTAATTATTCAAGATGATCCTATCATATGACTCCTCATAAGGAGGGGTTTTCCACACACGAGAAGTATGATGGACGAAATGTCTACATCAGTGATAGAAGTTCATATCCTATTGTCAGAAGGGGTAAGATTCAGTTGTGTTTCAATGATGGGAGGATAAAAACACTCCCTGGTGTTTTACATATTATAGTTTTAGCTAGAAATTTGATTTTAGTTTCTAAGTTGAATGATGCTTGAATGCATGTAACATTTGATAGGCATGGTTGCAGATTGGTAAGAGGAAGTTTGGTGATAGCGAGAGGGAAAAGGAAGGGAACTATTTTTATGATTGAAGCCACTACTTTTTTTAATTATACTTAAAATACTTGTATGTTGTGGCACCACAGATTAGGCCACATAAGTGAGACAGGTTTAATAACCATTTTGAATAAAAATTTGTTATATGATTTATCTTATTCTAAAGAGAGTTTTATTTTTATGAGCATTGTGTTCTTTGAAAATAGAATAGAAATCTATATCCTTTAGGAAGTTATAAATCTAAGAATAAATTGAAACTTATTAATTCAATGTATTTGGTCATGTGGACATTGAATCAATTGGAAAATCTAGATATTTTGTATACTTCATTGATAATGTCTCAAGATTTACCTAGTTATATTTTGTGCAACATAAATATGAAGCTTTCACTAATTTTGAGGAATTCAAAGCCTTAGTTGAAAAGAAATCAGAATGTGAAATAAATGTTTTGAGATTGGATAATGGAGGGGAATACTCTTCTAAGGAATTTGATAAATTTTGTAAACATTCAAGAATGGTTAGATACAAAACTACTCCATATACTTCACAACAAAATGGAGTGGTAGAAAGGATGAATCAAATAAATCATGGAAAGAACCAAAAGTATGTTGAGTGGTTCACAGTTGGAAAAATAATTTTGGGTAGAAGTAATGAGAACAACTTGTAACTTGTTGAATAGATCTCATGGAAAGGCTCTTGAAATGAAACCTTATGAGATGTGGATAGGTAAAAAACCTTATTTTTCATATTTAAGAGTTTTTGGCTGTGAGGCTTATGTTCATGTTCGTAAAGAAAAAAATGATCTAAGTTAGATCCAAAACATGAAAAGTGCATTTTAATTAGTTATGGTGATCATGTTAAAGGACATAAGATCTAGAATCCATTAACCCATAAGATTATCTATTCTAGAAATGTTATTTTAGGGAAAATAGAGTTATTTCAGATCCTAAATAGCAAAGAGAAAAAGATAAGGAAAAGAAGGTGCAGTTGGAAATTAAGCAGGAAGATGAACCCAAGGAAGAATAGAGAGATGGATTTGAGGATGACAAGGATGATGAAGAAGAAGAGGGTTCATTTATTGAGCAAACTGATGAGGCTAGGGAAGGTAACCAAGAAGAAGATGAGAAAGCTCAAGAAGGAGAAGAGCCCCTTACTCGCATTCTTAAAAGAACCACAAGAAAATAGAATCTAGTTGATAGGTATAGCCCACCAAATTATTGTTGTATTTTTTCCTTATTAAGTACTAACAATGAGCCTAGATCCTAAAGGGAAGCTATTCTTGCAAATGATAGTGAGTCTTGGAAACTGGCCAAGAAAGAGGAGATGATGTCTTCAGACTCTTGTGACACTTGATATCTTGTACATTTTTCCAAAGGAAGGAAGGCCATAGGTTGTAAGTGGGTCTTCAAGAAGAGGTTTGTTGCAGATGGTTCATTACAAAAGTAAAAGGCTATACTGGTAGCCAAGGGCTACCCCAATAGAGAGGGAGTTGATTTTAGTGATATATTTGTTGGAGTATAGGACCAGTGAGAGGGGGGTGAATCAGTGGTCTATAAACTTTAATACTTTTTGTACTTTTCAATCTATTGAATAGACAAAGAGAAACTTTAAAGATTTATGATAATAAATAGTATGGTCAAGACCTCAAAGACAAAACCTTACGGTACACACATAAATATAAACAATGTGAACCATAACACATGTTTTTGATGAGTAGAAATCCTCATAGGGATAAAAAACCACTCTTGAATCCTTCAACTTTATTATTCCTCAAATCAAAACCTCACTGGTTACATTCAAGCTTCAATGGCTACAAATAGGTCTCACTAACCAAGCAAGCCTCATTGGCTACAAATAGGTCTCACTGACCATACAAGCCTCACTAGCTACAATGTGCCTCACTAGTAATACATACAATCTTAAAAGGAAAAACAAAAGGTAACAGAGGGTTTCTTTGTTTCACTATAATGCTTATATTATCATATCATTCTTCTTCAACCTAAAAAATAGTTTGTCTACATTCATACTCTATGTCATTGCTACATAATGTCTTCATCCTATGCATATGTCACTTGCAAAAACATCACACTCATATCTCAATTCTCAAACTAAAAATCCATCTGAATCACCTACATTTTCTCTTCAAAAACCTCTCCAAAAAAATAATGTCTTTAGTGCTGCATATCTTAGACCTCAAAATCCAAAATCACAATGCACCTACAATATTATTATAAATGAAATGACCTTTCATTTCCTCTTCTCTTCACATATTCATTTTCCATTTTTAAACAATAAAAATCTAAAATAGCCTACACCACCTACAAATTAAAATCTTCAATAATATTTTAAAACAAACCACCCTCAAACGAAATAATATCATTTTCAATCTTTGAATCCACTTCTCAAAAACCATTATTTACATGATGACAAAAAGAAGGTTCTCCAAAAAAAACTTTATACACCTCTTCATAAATTTAGCATTTTGGAAACCACTAAAACTCCTTGTCAATTTTTAGAAAATAAAAACACCATTCTTAAAATGTCTTTATTATGCACAAGAGTGGAGTTTAAAATTATAAAAAATATCCTTGATAATATTGCTTAAAAACTACAAAAAACCTACTTTTTAGAGTGGCTTAAAATAACCTTAAACAACCCATTCGATGTGGTTACCACAGAAGATGTTCTAATGGATGTCAATGTGCATGCTCGTGGGAGAGGAGTCAAAGTTTAAATTTAGACAACCGATCTTAGACTGAACACCCATCAAATGTTTGGAGAGGGTCGTTGATATTCCTTTGGCGCCCTCGTACCCATAAGACAACTTATTGTGATGTTCACAACACACCCCATTTTACTCCTTAGCAAAATGAGGACCCCTGCTATGGCTGTTGCTTTTTCTTGTGTGTGTTTTGTTTTTTGTTTGGTGGTAAAGGGAAAAGAGGGTTAAAATTGCAAACTTTGTTAAAAATGGAGAAAAAAAGTATTTTCAGTACTAGGGCATGATATGGTTGGATTCCTTGTGAAAAATGAGCTAGGGTTGTTTTTTGAACCATCTTAAAATTTGCCATATTTTGCAAGTTATGAGCATTTTGGTAAATGTACATTTAGGTTTGTATGTTGCATGTACAATGCCCTTTGTATATTCGTTTGTATATGCAAAGTCATTTTTATGCATAGTCACATGGGTCATCGGGTTTAAATACAAAGGGTTTTGTATACAAATCGGGTTTATATACATTGTTTGCCTTGTATGTATTTGCTAATGTTATATTTCTATGTACAAGGTGGACCCGAAAAAGTTAAAAGTTGAAATGAATAGTTGTTTAAATCCATTGAATGCACTTTATGTTGTATGTTTAAACATGCAAAGCCAACATACATTGTCCACATGCAAGCCGGGGACCCAAAGTGATTGTTAAACAAGGTTAAGTCCTTGTATATTTTTCGTGCTTGTATATTTCGGTGATATGCATTATAAATATACATTGCGTAGACATGAAAAAGTTTTTAAACAATGTTAATTCATTGTACATTTCGGGCTTGTATATTTATACATACATTGCGATATACAAGGCACTATGTACATTGTGCGGACGCGAAAGAAAGTTAAGAGGAGCTAAATCATTGTATGATTCCGGGTTGTATATTTTTGCATACATTGCAAGATACATTGCTTTACATACAACTGCCAGAATCGAAAACATTATCGAATGAAGTTAAGTCCTTGTATATTTCTCGCTTGTATGTATGTTAAGGTAGATGCATTTTGGTATATACAAGCCAGAATTCAAAACAGATTCAAATCTGATATATCGAATGTATCACGCCCAGCTTGTATATCGAAAAATACAAAAATTTAAACAAGGAAATGAGCGGGAAGGCGAAACGATAGGGTTTTTGAGGCATTTTGAGCCTAAATGCATATTTCCTGGTCAGCGATGGTTGATCCAATTGGTTTTAATGCTGAATGTGCATTTGACCGCGTGATTTTCATGGATTTTGGGCCTGATTACTACAATCACACAGTCACGCCTTGATTTAGTGAGTGTTTTGATTTCCTACTATTTATTAGGTGAAAAAGTATTTATTGTTGGTCTATTTTTGCAGGTTTGCAGTTGAAGAGGGAGCTGAAGCTTGATGGCGATGACATCATAGAAAGGAGATCCGATCTCAGGAGTAGAGGAAGATAAGGATGAAGGGTGAGGAAGTCAAAGGCTTTCATTAATGAAGACAAAATACAGATGGAAACATTATTATAGCAGAAAATAGAAGTTATTATTGAGTTGCTAGGGTTTCTAGAAGGGCTTATTTCACCCAGATTTTATGTATGCTCAGAGATATTTTGGGAGACTTGTTCTCCAACATTTATTATTGTAACCAGAGGTTTGAACCATTGTTTAACTAGGGTTTTGAGCTAAATTAAGGACACTCAAGTCTATATATTATGCCTCTTTACACTGTAATACTTTACACAGGGATTTTTTTAGGAATAGCTAGCAGTTGTAATTTCTATCAGCGTTTAGAATAGAGGGACCTTTTAGTTTAGGAATAGAAGAAAGAGGTCACCTGTGTCTACAACAAGGAGCATGTGAAACATCCTACCTCGTTGCTGTATCTATAAAGCTTGTAAGTTTCCTGTAATTTGATCAATAAAACTAAGAGTCATTCAGACATTGTAAATCTTATATGACCGTATGTTTCTAATACAATTGAATTTGGAATTCTACATCTATCTTCTGAGTGTTTTCTAGCTCTTCATTGTGTTTGAAACATTTTCTCTTAGAGCTTGCAATTTTAAGTGTATGTTTGTGAAAATGCTCAAAACTTACATTAAAGGTTTAGTTTGTGGATTTGATCAAATTGTTGTATGATTTACAAAGTGCATAATAGAACAATTAGATCCTTTGGTAGAATGAATGATGTTTAGATTAGATTTTTCTAACTTTTCAACCCATCTGAAAATACTTAGCTTAAGATGTAGAAATTTGAAGGAAATTTGTCTCCTATTTGAAAAAAAGCATACATAGCCAAGTTAAAAGTAGACCATTTTCATAATATTGAAGAGGAGAAAGCTTACAATAATATAAATCATTTAAAGCTTTGTAAACACAGCAACAAGTTTATGCAATAAGAATGAACAACATACTGATATTTATGATCTTTTGCATAGTTTGAGTCCAGTAAACCATTAAGAAACCCTAAATCACGTAAGGCCCCTTGAACATTACAGCTTCACATCAACCAACTGAATTTGCCCAACAGGTCAAGACTTGACCATATTAAACTTGGGATTAAGTGAATCTTAGCTGACTCCTTCATATCTTTCAAGTCAATTTTGGTTCATTTTATGTGAATTTTAACTATTGTTATGACTGTCTCAAAACAATCATCAACAGTTCTTTGGCACTAGAAGGAGGGCCCGCTTGAGTTAGGATTTGTTTCAAGTAGAGCTGGCTCATAACAACAATAGAGTGACTAGATCTAAATCCAGTTCAGGGGATATATTTGTGCGATTACCTAATATAAGGTGAAGTAAGAGTCCTTTGATCTAGAACCCTAAAATAACTCACCCAGGAGGCTCATCCAACACACCTCCTGGATCACCTTATACTATCCATAACATTGTGAGTCCTAACATTTCTGTATTCAGATCTTTAAATCTTGGTTCAGGTACTCCTAGAGGTCCTAATCCTCCTAGAGATCCTATCCCACTAGTAAATCCAGGTATTTCTACAGGTCAGGCACATGCACCTGCAATGGCTTATTTCAATGTTCATTCTCCCATAGCATTTGCTGATTATCATGAGATGCCCAAAAATCTTGAGAAGATATGTCAGAAATACTAGTTACATCAGGATCTAGAAGATCATATTAGAATATTCAAAGAGGCCTGCTTTAGGGCCAGATTAGAGCATGAGGACGTTGTGTGTAGGTTGTTTCCCTACACCTTCAATGAACAAGCCTCTAACTGGTATGTAAACTTACCCAATGGCTATATTTCTTCTTGGTCACTTATGGAAGAGGTATTTCTATTTAGATTTAGAGGACCCATTGATCCTTGCATCTTGTATCATAAATTAGCTACCATAAAAAGAGGTGAGGGAGAGTTGATTGATAATTTCAATGACAGATTCCAAAAGGCCTACTCTAGGTTGGTAGACCCTTACACCGTGGATGATGATACCTTGTTAGCTATGTACTATGTAGCCTTGGATCCTTTAACTGCCATGTTTGTCAAAAGAAAACCTGACATAGATTCTATATCCAAAGCCTATAAAGAAGCAGCCTCAGTAAACCAAGAGATGAGGCATACAACCTATAGTCCATTTGTTAATGGAGGAAATTTTGGGATGCAAAATCAGGCACAACCTTGGGATGGAGTCCCTATGCATCACACTCCATTATTAAATCTAGTTCCTACGTACACACCTGTGTATAGTCCTACCCCAATCCAAGCTATAGCTCCTTATACAGGTAACCCTGCTAATAACAGTCAGAATAGTGGTCAACCTTTCTTCCAATCTCCTAGAGATACAACTATGGCAAAGGCATAGGAGGAAAGGGAATAAATCAAAGAGATCACTGCACATTTGAAAAGATTGACCACCAAAGTGACACAACTAAGAAATGAGAATCTCCATGGAAGAGGCAACCAAGGATATAATCAAAATCAGAATTATAACCAAGGCCAAAATTAGAACTATAATTCAAATTAAAATCAGCACTACAATTAGAACTACAATCAAAGCCATAACCAAAATAACAACCAAGGCCAATATTCAAATCAAAACCAAAACTATAATCAACATCAGGGTCATAACCAAGGGCAACCAATGTAAAATAGAGGGCCAATGATAGACAATAGGGCCTGGGGTAACAATAACAAAAATTAGAATCAGCCCAGGCCACCCAAAGCATGGAACACATGACCAAACAATGGTACTCTAGCTTCTCCTTTTGAGAATATAGATAATCATGATGCAAAACAAACAGTTGGCATCCAAATGGCCAATACATCACTAAAAAATTGGTGCAACTTTCACAATACCAACGCCTACGTTGAGCTTGACTGTCCACAGTTCCATTTAGTAGCCATCATTTTTAATATAGATGTGCAGCCTCCTACTTCTAAATTTCTCATTCCCAAGGGTAATGAGGTAGTACCCTCAGGGTATGATACAACTTTAGTTTTAGAAACCTTTACCTTTGTAACTGCAGAAGAGGAAGAGGATGAATTGTTAGAAGATGAACCATATTTCTGTGAAAATCTTTATCCTGAATCAACCTTTGTGTTAAATGCTTTTCAGTTTCCCTTTGAAACTAAAAATGAAGTATTGACTGAAACAAAAAAGGTGCAGGCTTTTCAACAAACAAATAAAAACCACACCTACGATTTAAGGAACAACACTAGGCTAGGAGGACCTTTCACCACTTCCATTCCTTCTAACAACTTCAATATACCCCCGGATCAGAATGCTAGCAACAAACCCGCCATACTTAAAGCTAATCATCATACAAATAGTGGAACAACAGTACAAAAGGTCCAAACAAGTAAAATTGCAACAGTAGAGACAACAAGATTAATGAGTTACTTGTCAGAGGAAATAAAGAAAATTAAGGTCAGTATTCCTCTAAATGAATTATTGAAAACTCCAGGGATCAGAAATGCGTTTATAAAATCTCTGTATACATCCATGACAGATGAGGTTGCTACTAATATAGCTGTTCCTAATAGAGATTCACCACCTAAAGAGAAAGGTAAGAAAGTTGAGCACCCTTCCAATACAAATGTAGTAATGTATGTTGATAAGAAGGATGCTCCTCCTTTCTTGTTAACTATTAGATTGTATGAGAAGAACATACACAATTACATGGTGGACTCTGGTGCATCAGCCAACGTGATGCCCTTAGGGATATGTAAAACTCTAGGGCTGACCCCCACCAAATCTACCAAGGTTGTCACACAGTTAGATAAAACTAAGGTTAGTGTGATAGGAGAACTAATGAACATTCAGATGAAATTAGCTTCAAACCCTAGGGTAAGCCAACTCATTGACATTCAAATAGTGGACATACCCATGAATTATGGAATGTTGCTGAGTAGGGATTGGTCCAAGACATTAAACGGATATATGGCCACTAATTTCTCGCATATGTGGCTACCTTGGAGAGGTGTCCCAAACTAGATTAGAATAGAGGTAGAACCCAGGATGAAACATATGATAACAGAGTATAATCAAACTAATGAAATATTATATGCTGCTGTTGAACCTGGTGTTTATAGGATTACTAACAATGGGGTACAAATTGAAGAGATCATGGTGTTAAACTTTAGAGAAAGACATGTCAGTAGTGAGACAACATTATTCATTGTGTCTGATGGAAATTCTTTGAATGAAGAAAACAGTGCAATGAACAAATTTTGTCATTCCATTAGACAAGAGATGGAACAGTGCATTAAACAAAATCTACCAATCCAATGTAAACTATATAAGAACATGTGTAGAGTTCACAATAGGCCACATTCTGAGGAGAGTTGTAGAATGTGCAAAGACATCATTGAATATGAATACAAAAAATGTACAAAGAGAGTAGGACTGCAAGAGGGAAATGTGAATCCTGATCAACCACATAGATACTTTCAGAGTAATGTAGATGCTCTAATTTCAAATTTAGGAAAAGGAATAAAGGACAAAGGTAGTTGTCTTTCTGATTTACAAGCTGAAAATACACATATGCAAGTTGACCAAACAGAAATACCCATGAATAAACAGGCCAGCACCTCACGAGTGGTAAAAGGGACAAAGCATGCCAAGGTAAAAGGTTAGAAAAGTAAAGATGGCATGTGGACACTAAAATGTGATGGGTCCAAATCAAAATAGGGTGCGGGTGTAGGTGTTGAACTCATAGATCCTCAAGGTAAATCATATCTAGCAGCATATAGACTGCAGTTTTCCTGTACTAACAATATTGCTGAATATGAAGCCTTAATTTTGGGACTTGTCATGGCTGTCAAGAAAAAGGTGAAAATGATTAAGGTGTTTTCAGATTCTAAACTAGTAGTCAGACAAGTAAGGAAACTATATGCTTGCAACTACTAAAAAATGATTTGTTACAGACATAGGGTATGGGGTTTAATAGATTCATTTGATGCTTTCAACATAGAGCATATCCCTAGAAAACTAAACCATAGACCAGATGCACTAGCAGTTGCTGCTAGCACACTAGAACCTTTGACACTGTTAGTATTGAGGCGATTTACTGTTGAATTAGTTAATGTTCCTACTATCCCAAACAATGTTACACACTTTCAGGTATTTGGAGGGGATCAGCAAATTATTGATTTTCTAACTTGTAATGTGGTATTTGAGGCTCAAATCATTGACGAACAAGAAAGGTCTGAGATAACATCGGATGAAGAGGATATAATCAACTTAAAGGGTAACTTCTTACCCAAAGGAGTAATTGAGTTAGAGCAAATCTTTGACCTTAATGGAGTAGTAAAATAGAGGGACTTGCCTAAAATAGAGGGAGGTAAGTGTGATCCATACAACTTAGGAATAGAGCAGAATCCCCAAAATGTACAAATTGGAAAGGCCTGTTCTGAGAAGATTAGAAAAGAAATCATAGAAGCTCTAAAGGATTACAAACATGTTATATCATGGACGTATGAAGACTTGAAAACATATGATACGTCCTGGTAGACTTAGGGCACACAACTGAGAGGGGGGGTGAATTAGTTGTGCAAAACTTTCTCCAATTAAATACTTAAATCTTCTTAGTGATTAGCAGTATATTAATCATGAACCATAATACATTCAAATCAAGAGTAGAAACACATCAACACATAATTCACCAAGATTTTGATGTGGAAAACCCGGTTAAGGTAAAAACCATGGGGTGATTAACCCAAGATTGTATTCTCTATTAGAAGAATAGAAAGAACAAAATGGCACATGCTAAGTAGGGCTCACTGCCCGAGCACACTTCTCACAAGAGGCTCACTGCCTACAAGAGACACATTGTCTACAAAGAAGTAAATATCACATACATGAACTGGAGAATAGCATCTTCACCATGCTTCAATCAGTTCCATTTAAGCCCAATACTTCTACTCTGCCTTCCGCTCTCCTCCTCACTACTACACTCTCATCACCACAAGGACAACTTCAAACTAACTTCACAATCCCTTATTTATACAAGGCATCAACTTAGAAATGATCATCTAAGTTAGAAAACATTCATAAGATCATCCGCTAGATGCATAACTCATCCGGTCAGCCTGTCTCAAGAAGAACACCATCATCTAGAAGTTACTCTTCAATTGCAAGCTCCAACTTCAATGCAGACCACCAACACAAATTAGACACAATCCAAAAACCTCCACAAGCTTTCCTGAATCATCAAGAATATCCACACTTCTTCTGCTTACTAAAATCCTTCTCTCCTTCATCTAAAACCTCAAGAACATAGTTTGTCATTACTGTCACAAAGGAATAGATGCTTGCGAACCTTCAAACCATGAACCAATAGATTTGATACACCACAAAGACTTCCTCAGCACTCCCTTAAATCTGTAGAACCCTCTAAACACCTACCAAAACTGGTTTAATTAAGCATCCACAGCGTCTTCATATCTTTATGCGGACCTCTAAAATCTCTACTAGATCACCTATAGACGCATATCTACAAACCCTTTAATAGGCATCCTTTGATCCTCATCCTATCTTGGACTTTTTCCTTACTGTCATCACTGTTCTTCACTATTCCTGATTGAGACTAATTTTCTCAATATCCTTAGCTCACGGCTCATCCAAACCTTATCATTAATGCAACAGGAGTATGTTGACATCAATGAAAACACCAGTTAGGCCCATACTTGCAACAATCTCCCCCTTTGTCATTGATGGCAACATAAGATGTGAAAAACTATTTTAATCATCAAGACAAGAACTTCTCCTCACTATCACAACTCCCCCTATCAGCAACAACCATTCATATGTCTTCTCTCCTTATACTGCTCCCCCTTTGATCAGAAACCACTTATTTTTCACATGTCTTCTCTCCCCCTTTGACATCAATGACAAAGGGCACATACTTGCAATTCCAACACTTCAGAATCATATGTACTGCTCCCCCTGGCAGCTCCCATCAATCTGGATCACAAGATATGACTATGATATCCACTGGACTGATGCACCTCAGTGCACCTTAGTTCATCACCGGAGGGGCAATAACCCCTAACTTCTCCCTGAGATACTCAAAAGAGTCCTTAGGTAGAGATTTAGTAAAGATGTCTGTAATCTGATCCTTGGAGGGCACAAACTCCAATCTGACTTCATTCTTGTTCACTTTCTCTCTCAAAAAGTGAAACTTGATGGATATGTGTTTAGTCTTTGAATGCAACACCAGATTCTTAGATATATTTATAGCACTTGAATTATCACAGAAGATTGTGATAGGTTCCTCATACTACACTTTGATATCTATTAGCATTTGCTTCATCCACAAAACTTGACTACAACTACCTACTGCTGCAATATATTCTACTTCAGTTGTAGACAAAGATATTGCCTCTTGTTTCTTGCTTAGCCAAGAAACCAATCTCTTCCTTAAAAAGAATGCTCCACCACTGGTACTCTTCCAATCATCCACATCTCCTACCCAATCAGTATCTATATATGCATGAAGAGAGAGAAATAATGATCTCTAGGATACCACAGACCATACTCAACCATCCCTTTTAGATATCTAAAAATCCTCTTAATTGCCATGACATGGGATTCTCTAGGATCATCTTGGAATCTAGAAACAAGACCAACAACTTGCATAATATCTGGTCTAGTTTGAGTGAGATACAACAATCCTCCAATCATTGATCTGAACTTTGTTTGTTCTGCCTTAGGAGAGTCATCATCTTTGCTCAACTTACATCCGGTTGCCATGGGAGTATTCATTGGCTTTGAATCTTCCATCCCAAATTTCTTCAACAATTCTTTCACATATTTGGTCTAAGAAATGAAGATTCCTTTCTTTGTTTGAGTGATTTGCAGACCCAAGAAGAAATTCATTTCACCAAGCATAGACATCTCAAACTCACTTTTCATTTGATTTGCAAAATTTTTACACATACTATCTCTTCCTCCAAAGATGATATCATCAACAAATACTTCAACAATCAAGATGTTTTCATGATCAATTTTGAAATATGAGTTACTGTCAGCAGTACCTTTGTTGAAACCAATCTTCAAAAGATGCTTATCCAATCTTTCATACTAGGCTCTTGGGGCTTGCTTTAATCCATGCAGTGCCTTCTTCAACTTGCAGACCATATCACCATGATCAGACAACTGAAATCCATCTGGTTGCTCTATATACACTTCTTCTTCCAAGTCACCATTTAGAAAGGCAGACTTGACATCCATCTGATATACCTTGAAATCCTTGAAGGCAGCAAAGGCAAGAAATAATCTGACTGTTTCAATTCTTTCCACTAGAGCAAAAGTTTCTTCAAAATCAATTCCTTCTATTTGAGAGTAGCCCTTGCAGACCAATATGGCTTTATTTCTGATTACTTCACCAACTTCATTTAGTTTGTTCTAGAAGACCCATTTGGTTCCAATCACATTCTTGTTTCTAGGTTTGGGAACAAGATCCCAAGTGTGATTTTTCTCTATTTGTACCAGCTCTTCCTCCATTGCTTTAGTCCAGTTTTCATCATTGCAAGCTTCATTCACTGTCTTAGGTTCAATCTTTGAAATCAAACAATACTCTTCTAAATCTTGAGCAATTCTCCTTCTTGTTAGTACTCCTTTGCTTTTATCACCTATGATCTGATCTTCAGAGTGGTTTAGTCTTACATACCTGGGAACTTTAGGAATTTCTTGCACTTCTGATTCTTGATCAGGCTCATTGAAACTCATTTCTTCTTCTTGGTTTACCAGATTAGCTTGAATCTGACTAACAGATGAGGCTTGGTCTCCTTGAGTCAGAAAACCATTCTGATCATCTTCATCATATTCATAAAACCTTGAGGGTTTCTCAATTCCCTCATCAACCTTCACATTTGTACTTTCTATCATCTTTCTTAGTCTTTTGTTATAACACCGGTATGCTTTGCTTTGAGTAGAGTAACCCAAGAATATTCCTTCATCACTTCTAGCATCAAACTTTCTTAGATCTTCATCTCTTTTAATGTAACATTTGCTGCCAAAAACTCTAAAATACCTTACAGTAGGAGTGATGCCAAACCAAAGTTCATAAGGAGTCTTACCAGTATTGCTTCTGATTTGAACTCGATTGAAAGTATAGACTGCAGTGCTAACAGCTTCTCTCCAATAGATATGAGGAACATTTGCTTCCATCATCATGGTTCCTAGATGATTCCTGTATGGTCTGGTTCTTTCTTTCCACTACTCCATTCTGCTGTGGAGTCCTAGGAGCAGACAACTGTCTCTTTATTCCATGTTTCTCACAGAACTCTATGAACTCACCGGATGTGAATTCTCCACCTTTATCAGACCTCAGACATTTCAATTTCAATCTAGTTTCATTCTCTACCATAGCCTTGAATATTTTGAATTTCTCAAAAGCTTCTGATTTCTCTTTCAAAAAAGTTACCCACATCATCCAGGAATAGTCATCAATTAGTAACATGAAGTATCTATCACCTTGCATACTCCTGATTCTTGACGGACCATAAAGGTCAGTATGTACTAAGTCCAATAATCCTGTAGAAGACAATTCCTTACTCTTGAATGTGATTTTTCTCAGCTTATCCAACTGACATTCTTTGCACAAGCTATTAGTAGGTTTCACCAATTTTGGAAGATCTCTTACAGCCTGAGTATTACTTATCTTGATGATATTATCAAAATTCACATGACACATTCTCCTATACCATAACCAACTCTAATCAACTTGAACAAATAAGTAACTTTTACTAGTGCCAACCAAGTGGAAGATATTACCTTTAGTTTGGGTACCAGATGGAATCTCTGTTCTAGAGCTTTCAAAGATCTTACATTTTCCATTCTTGAACCAGAGATCATAGCCTTTATCCACCAAATGTCCAACACTAAGAAGATTGTGCTTCAAGCCTTCAACATATAGAACATTACCAGTTTTGCTCCTTCCATCAAAAGAAATAGTTCCTCTTCCTCTGATTCTACCAGCAGAATTATCACAAAACTTCACCACTCCTCCTTCATACCTTTCCAAATCTATGAACTTATTTTTGTCACCTGTCATATGGTGAGAGCAACCACTGTCAATGACCCAATCATCCTTTTCTTCAACTTGGGCAGCTAGGGCTCTTTCTACAACTTTATGATTGACAGATACAGAGGATATTGGTTCTTCTTCCTTAATGGCAATAAACACCCATTCACTTCCGGATTTGTTTCTAGTCTCTGATTCATCATCTGTTACTCCTTCATTATCATCTTCTTCATGAACATAGTAACAATTCTTTTGGAACCTTGATCTGTTAGGATTTGGCCTTGAAAATCTTTCTAGACATTTTGAGGCAAAATGACCAATCTTATTGCAGTTAAAACACTTAAAAGGCAATTTTCCTTCATACTTACTGGATCCTCTTGGCAATCTCTTTGCAATAAGGGCTTCAAGTTGAGCAGTTTCTACTTCTTCTTCTTCTTCCAGGTCTTTTCTTGCTTTTTCATACCATGACAGTTTCCTTGATGAGTTCTCTCCTGGATCAAACCTTTGTTGACCTTTTACAGAGGCACTGGCTTTAAATGGAAATTTAGTCTTGGGGGGATCATCTCCAAACTCGGTCATTTCAAATGTAGCCAATTTGCCAACTAATTGATCTCTTGTGACAGTTGTATGGACTCTGAATTCATCAATGGCAATAACCTTGATTTTGTAAGAAGCAGGAAGGGATCTAAGAATTTTGCCAACAATCTCATTTTCATCCAAGACTCCACTAGCATTTCTAATTCCACAAATAAGCTCATTTACTCTTGGCATAAAAGTAGTGATATTTTCATCATCTCTCATCTTCAGGTTTTTAAATTTCCCTTTCAGACTCAGTAACCTTGCACATTTAACATAATGGTCTCCTTCATGCAAAATTTCTAATTTTTTCTAAATATCAAAAGCAGTTGGAAGGTCAATAACATTTGAGAGCTCTGAATCAGATAATGCGCTTAGAAGAGCTTCTATAGTCTGCAGATTGTTTTCAGCATCTGTGATTTCATTTGGAGCTTTTGGACCACCCTGTGGAGATATATATTGTGTTGTAACCATGGTCCAGTATGCCATTCCCATGCATTGCAAGTGACACTTCATGTGACCTTTCCATAGATTAAAATCTATTCCATCAAACTTCAGACTATCCTTCTTGTAGGATGACATCCTGGATCTCCTCAAGTGGTTAATCTCTTTTAGAGGAACTTAGTTCTGATACCAATTGTTAGACTTAGGACACACAACTGAGAGGGAGGGTGAATCAGTTGTGCCAAACTTTCTCCAATTAAACACTTAAATCTTCTTAGTGATTAGCAGTTTATTAATCATGAACCATAATACATTCAAATCAAGAGCAAAAACACATCAACACATAAGACACCAAGATTTTGACGTGGAAAACCCAGTTAAGGGAAAAACCACGGGGTGATTAACCCAAGATTGTATTCTCTGTTAGAAGAATAGAAAGAACAAAATGGCACATGCCAATTAGGGCTCACTGCCCAAGCACAATGCTCACAAAAGGCTCACTGCCTACAAGAGACACACTATCTACAAAGAAATAAATATCACATACATGAACTGGATAATAGCATCTTCACCATGCTTGAATTAGTTCCATTTAAGCCCAATACTTTCGCTCTACCTTTCGCTCTCCTCCTTGCTACTACACTCTCACCACCACAAGGACAACTTCAAATTGACTTCGCAATACCTTATTTATACAAGGCATCAACTTAGGAATGATCAACTAAGTCAGAAAACATTCATAAGATCATCCGCCAGATGCATAACTCATCTAGTCAGCCTATCTCAAGAAGAACACCATCATCCAAAAGTTACTCTTCAATTGTGAGCTCCAACTTCAATGCGGACCACCAACACAAACTAGACATGATCCAAAGACCTCCACAAGCTTTCCTGAATCATCAAGAACATCCACACTTCTTCTGCTTACTAAAATCCTTCTCTCCTTCATCTAGAACCTCAAGAACATAGTCTGTCATTACTGTCACAAAGGAATAGATGCTTGCGGACCTTCAAACCATGAACCAATAGATTTGATACATAACAAAGACTTCCTCAACACTCCCTTAAATCTGCAAAACAGGAAACTTCATTTCTGGATCTCACCGGACCTTTCTTGTTACACTCTGTCACCTCTAAACACCTACCAGAACTAGTTTTACTTGAGTGGCCACAGCTTCTTCATATCTTCATGTGGACCTCTGAAATCTCTACTGGATCACCTACAGACACATATCTACAAACCCTTTAATCTGCATCCTATCTTGGACTTTTTCCTTACTATCATCATTGTTCTTCACTGTTCCTGATTGAGACTAATTTTCTCAACATCCTCAGCTCACGGCTCATCCAAACCTTATCATTAATGCAATAGGAGTATGTTGACATCAATGACAACACCAGTTAGGCCCATACTTGCAACAATCCATCATAACCCACGTGATACCTTTGAGACCAGGTCTTAAACCATTTAGGCAAAAACAAAGGCCTGTGAATGCCATTTTAGAGCCTTTAATCTTCGAGGAAGTAAAGAGGTTATTGTCTTCTAGAATAATTTTCCCAATTAGACATTCAGCCTAGGTGGTTAACCTAGTACTAGTAAGGAAGAAAAATGGAGACATCAGGTTATGCGTAGACTTTAGAAATTTGAACAAAGCATCTGAAAAGGATAATTATCCTCTGCCTCCAATAGACGAAGTGCTGCAAGCAGTAAACGAGGCAAAGATGATGTCTTTTTTAGATGGTTTCTCGAGCTATAACTAGGTCTTAATTGATAGAGATGAAAGATTAAAAACCACCTTCACTTGTAAATGGGGAAATTATGCATATAGGAGAATGCGCTTTGGTCTGATCAATGTAGGTGCCACTTTTCAGAAAACCAAGGACATTGCATTCCGTGGGTTATTAGGTAAGTGCATTGTTGTGTATATGGACGATCTGACTGTGTATCCCAAGGATGCATCCACTCATATTGAAGATCTCAGGAAAATACTTAAGTGATGTGAGAGGTACAGAATTTCCCTTAACCCTAAGAAATGTTCATTTGGAGTAACTGAAGGTAAATTACTAGGGCATGTCATTTCTGAAGATGGAATATCGATTGACCTAGATAGAATAGAATCAATAAAAAAATTGCAAATACCAAATAGCAGGAAAGAGTTGAAATCATTTTTTGGCAAAATTAACTTTGTTCGGAAGTTCATCATGGGTTTTGTAGAAATTGTGCAGCCGTTGAATGCCATGTTGAAGAAAGATGCGAAAATGGATTGGACACCTGTGGCTAGGGTTGCATTCGAAGATATCAAGCAGGCCATTTCTGACACCCCTGTATTGACAAGTCTAGACTACACAAGGCCGTTTTACATATATTCCTTTGCATCCTCCCATTTAGTCGCCACTGCCTTAACGCAGAAGGGTGTAGACAATGAAGAAAAGCCCATAGCTTTTATGAGCACGCCGTTGAAGGATGCACAACTGCGATATCTGGATACCAAAAGACAAGCATTCGCACTAATGAGGGCTGTGAAGAAATTCAGGCATTATATCTTGCGTAGCCAGGTCAAATCCATAGTGCCAAATATAGCAGTAAAGATGCTGCTGATGCAGAATGAACCTGGGGAAAAGAGGGCCAAATGGATCACCACATTGCAATAATTTGACATGGAGATCATTCCCATGAAGCTGGTAAGAGGGCAGGCATTGGTGCAAACAATAGCGAACACAGACCCAGATTTGATAAAATAATAGTATATACTGAATTCCCATAACACATCAGACTAGTATGGTGACTTGAACACTTTTCTAATATCTAGAAAGTACCCAAATAGGATGAAAGCTTCTCAGAGGAGAGCTTTGAAGATTAAAGCTCAAAAGTATATGGTGCAGGGAGGTCTTCTATTCAGGAAGAACCATGATGGAATTTATTTGAGATGTCTAAACAGAGCTAAAGTGGATAAGGTGTTGACAGAACTGCATGACAAGTATGAAACCGGCCATGGTTCCCATCTAGCTACAACACATAAAATATTGAGGACAAGCTACTATTGGCCTACGATGTTCAAAGATACAGAGAGTCACATCAAGAGTTGCCACACCTGTCAGACTACAACAGATAAGGGAAGAAATTAGGCCAATCCATTATAGCCTGTGATTGAATCAAGACCATTTGCACAATGGGGGCTAGATTTCATTGGAGTCATCAATCCTCCATCTTCTGCAGGACACAAGTTCATACTGATGGTGACGGACTATTGTACAAGGTGGACTGAGGCCACATGCTGCATGTTCTCCACAACTAAGGTAGTTATCAAGTTTCTTGAAGAAAACATCATAACCAGGTTTGGAACTCCCTACTCATTCATATGTGACAACGACCCTGCTTTCTCTTCTCTAAAATTTTCTAAATGGGCGTTTGAATACGGGATTGTTTTAAAATTTTCTTCAAATTATTACCCTCAAGGTAATGGATTAGCTGAGTCTACAAACAAAATTTTATTAGGTATAATCAAGAAGCTAATTGCAAAGAGTCCTAGAGAGTGGAATACCTTGTTAGAGTATGCATTGTACGTAGATAGGACCAAGTTTAAAACAGATTTAGGTAGTGCACCTTATCATTTAGTTTATGGGACTAATCCCATACTTCCAATAAATCTGAGAATACCAATCTGGAAGTTTACCAATGAGTATTTAGGCTTTGATAATCATAGGAAAGCCAGGATAGTACAAATGCTACAACTAGATGAGAAAAGAGGTCAAGCCATCGAGAAATTTGGTAAACACCAAGTAGTAGTTAAGAGGTGGTTTGATAAGAGGGCAAGAGTCAAAACATTTAGGATATCAGACTTAGTGCTCTGCTGGGATAAAGCACATGAAAAGAAGGGGAGTCATGGAAATTTTGACAAACTATGGTTAGGTCCATTACAAGTCTCAGAAATAATAGGAGACAACACATTTAGACTCAAGACCTTGACTGGGGAGGATGTGCCATTACCAATTAATGGCCAACATTTGAAACACTACTTCCAGGCTTGAGGTAAAAGGGGGCAGTCCTTTTCTGTATAATATAATGTAAGTAGTGTAAAGTTTTGTTTTTGTTTCCTTCTATTTTTGTTGTTTTGTTTCTGTTTTTGTCGTTTGTACAGTCTTCTTTTGCTTTGTTTTTGTTTTTCTTATATAGTTTGTTGTTGGTTTGTCTGTTGTCTCCTCAGCAGGGATCCTTATTTTTCTTTAGAGTATTAAGAGGCAAGCTAACAACCATTGAAAACAGTATAAAATTTAGAATATTCAAGTTAATCATTTGCAATTTATGCATAACTTGTTGTGACTGTCATGAATGTAGAGAGTTGTTTAGCTTCTGAAATTTAGTATTCAATAATAGTGATTGAGAATTCAAGGGAAGTTTCTCATGATGACACAGCTAAAATCCTTGGGTTTGTTGAACTTACCAATGTAGATATTAGGTGAAAAATCTGAGATCACCCTTGCTACCATTACAATTCTTAGCTTAATTTCAACAAGTGCTCATTCCTTGCATCCTAAAGTTAGAAATTGCTATATCTTGTGAAATATCTATCAAACATCAAATTCAATAAAATATAAAAATAAAAAATAAAATAAAATAAAATAAAGTGGATTATATTGAAAATCCAGATTAATCCATCTAAGTAACTCTTCCGGGGCTATGGATGCTCGCTGGCAGTGGGGCTCTACTTAGGAGAATTGTAACGATAACCTTACTGGGGCTATAGACACTCACTGGCAGCAAGGCTCTATCCGGTCAGCTATGAGGGAATATCCTAAACTACGTAGGCTAATATCAGTCACTGGTTTGTTCAACCGATCTTCAAGATGAGGATAATTAATCACATGTACACACTTAAACTGAAAGTGAAAATTCATGTACCCTTATTGAATACCTTAGGTCTCAAGTTGAATAATGATCTACAGAAAAGATAGTTGGAAGTTATGAATTTATTCTATTTAGTTTCCTTAATGCTTTGAATTTAATTATTTTGTTTGGTTGTTAGTTGTTGTGATGTTCACACCATGCCCCATTTTACTCCTTAGCAAAATGAGGACCCCTGCTGTGGCTGTTACTTTTGCTTGTGTGTGTTTTGTTTTTGTTTGGTGGTAAAGGGAAAAGAGGGTTAAAATTGCAAACTTTGTTAAAACTGGAGAAAAAATGCATTTTTAGTACCAGAGCATGATATGGTTGGATTCCTTGTGAAAAATGAGCTAGGGTTGTTTTTTGAACCATCTTAAAATTTGCCATATTTTGCAAGTTATGAGCATTTTGGTAAATGTAAATTTAGGTTTGTATGTTGCATGTACAATGCCCTTTGTATATCACTTTTCATATACAAAGTCATTTGTATATGCAAAGTTGTTTTTATGCATAGTCGCATGGGTCATTGGGTTTAAATACAAAGGGTTTTGTATAGAAATCGGGTTTATATACATTGTTTGCCTTGTATGTATTTGCTAATGTTATATTTCTATGTACAAGGTGGACCCAAAATAGTTAAAAGTTGAAATGAATAGTTGTTTAATTTGTTGAATGCAGTTTATGTTGTATGTTTAAACATGCAAAGCCACATACATTATCCACATGCAAGCCACGGACCTGAAGTGATTGTTAAACAAGGTTAAGTCCTTGTATATTTTTCGGGCTTGTATATTTCGGTGATATGCATTATAAATATACATCGCGCGGACATGAAAAAGTTTTTAAACAATGTTAATTCATTGTACATTTCGGGCTTGTATATTTATACATATTTTTGCGATATACAAGGCACTATGTAGATTGTGCGGATGCGAAAGAAAGTTAAGAGGAGCTAAATCGTTGTATGATTCCGGGTTGTATATTTTTGCATACATTGCAAGATACATTGCTTTACATACAACCACCGGAATCGAAAACATTATGGAATGAAGTTAAGTCCTTGTATATTTCTCGCTGGTATGTATGTTAAGGTAGATGCATTTTGGTATATACAAGCCGGAATTCAAAATAGATTCAAATCCGATATATCGAATGTATCACGCCTGGCTTGTATATCGGAAAATACAAAAATTTAAACAAGGAAATGAGTGGGAAGGCGAAGTGATAGGGTTTTTGAGGCATTTTGAGCCTGAATGCATATTTCCTGGTCAGTAATGGTTGACCTGATTGGTTTTAATGCTGAATGTGCATTTGAACGCACGATTTTCATGGATTTTGGGCCCGATTATTGCAATCACATAGTCGCACCTTGATTTAGCGAGTGTCTTGATTTCCTACTGTTTATTAGGTGAAAAAGTATTTATTGCTGGTTTGTTTTTATAGGTTTGCAGTTGAAGAGGGAGCTGAAGCTTGATGGTGATGACATCATAGAAAGGAGATTCGATCTCAGGAGCAGAGGAAGATAAGGATAAAGGGCGAGGAAGTCAAAGGCCTTCATTAATGAAGACAAAATGTAGATGGAAACATTATTATAGCAGATAACAGAAGTTATTATTGAGCTGCTAGGGTTTCCAGAAGGGCATATTTCACCCAGGTTTGATGTATACTCAGAGATATTTTGGGAGACTTGTTCTCCAGCATTTATTGCTATAACCAGAGGTTTGAACCATTGTTTAACTAGGGTTTTGAGCTGTATTGAGGATAATCAAGTCTATATCTGTAATACTTTACACAGGGATTTTTTTTAGGAATAGCTAGCAGTTGTAATTCCTATCAGTGTTTAGAATAGAGGGACCGTTTAGTTTAGGAATAGAAGAAAGAGGTCACCTGTGTCTGCAACAAGGAGTGTGTGGAACATCCTGCCTTGTTGCTGTATCTGTAAAGCTTGTAAGTTTTCTCTAATTTGATCAATGAAACTAAGAGTCATTCAGACATTGTAAATCTTATATGACTATATGTTTCTAATACAATTGAATCTAGAATTCTACATCTATCTTCTAAGTGTTTTCTAGCTCTTCATTATGTTTGAAACATTTTCTCTTAGAGCTTGCAATTTTAAGTGTATGTTTGTGAAAATGCTTAGAACTTACATTTAAGGTTTAGTCTGTGGATTTGATCAAATTGTTGTATGATTTACAAAGTACATAACAGAACAATTAGATCCTTTGGTAGAATGAATGATGTTTAGATTAGATCTTTCTAACTTTTCCCAACCCAACTGAAAATACTTAGCTTAAAACATAGAAATTTGAAGGAAATTTGTCTCGTATTTGAAAAAAAGCATACATAGCCAAGTTGAAAGTACACAGTTTTCATAATATTGAAGAGGAAAAAGCTTACAATAATATAAATCATTTAAAGCTTTGTAAACTCAGTAACAAGTTTATGCAAAAAGAATGAACAACATACTGATATTTATGATCTTTTGCATAGTTTGAGTCTAGTAAACCGTCAAGAAACCCTAAATCAGGTAAGGCCCCTTGAACATTATAGCTTCACATCAACCAACTGAATTTACCCAACAGGTCAAGACCTGACCATATTAAACTTGGGATTAAGCAAATCTTAGCCGACTCCTTCATATCTTTGAAGTCAGTTTTGGTTCATTTTATGTGAATTTTAACTATTGTTATGACTGTCTCAAAACAATCATCAACACAACTGACCGAACAAGGTAGGGGGCCAGTCAAGGTATGGTTGTGACCCCATAAGGAGGTCACTTAAGTGACATACCACATGCTCTAGTAGGTCAATGAACAAATAAAACAAAAGTTCATCATGGAGATGACGGGTGGGAGAAATGTCTTAAGGAGATGTAGCTTAGGGTTTAAAGCTTTAAAAAGACCTTAGAGATTTAGAGATTAGAACATGTAGATTAGGTTTATAGAAATTTATAAACCCTAAATTCACCAAAACCCACTGTCATGAAGAATTTCACCAATACTCACTGTCATGTATATTAAAGTAATTTACCAAGAAAAGATTTCAACTTTTAAAGATGTCATATCCTTGTTTTAAACCACCCAAAGATTACTCGAAAGCTTTAGACATCATCAACGTTTTAATTCTACCATACCAATTGTCTTCAACTCTGCCATCAAGGAGGTCTTCAACATTAGAGAATATCATGAGATTTGCATCAACATTAGAGGACAATGATCAATAGGAAGGGGCTGCCTTTAGAGAATAAGGTAATGACATGTGTCATCCCTTATCGTCTTGAAGTTCATCTTGAGAGATACCACCTCTCCACCTTTGCTTTCACACGTGTGAGAGCACATGTGGAGAGGGTGAGGCTTGGACGGATGGGAGAGTGGCACATGTCACCTCCACATTCCATAATCCTTGCAAGTGGATTGGGAAGAGGAAGGAGAAGGTGACATGTGTCACCATCTCATTCCTCAAGGCTTTGAAATGAAGCCTATATTACTTCCTCTTTGTGAGAGGAAGGGGGTTCTTTCATTTTTACTTTTTTTGCTCTATTTGGAGGTGTTTTCGAAGAGTGAGAGTTTTGGAGATCTTGGAATGAAGGCTTGAAGGAGGAGGTTGGAGAGCTCTTCTACAACTTTTCTTCCATTATTGGGCTATCATAGGTAAGATTCAAGGCATGGAGCCTTTCCCATGTATTTGATTTTCTATGTGTGTTTGATAGCTATTTATGTGTTTTGCATTAAAAGTTATTTTTACATCTCTGGTTTATTTTTTTACAGAGGTGTTATTTTTTTTACATAATTGAATTTATGACTATGTTTATTAATGTGTGTGTGTGTGTGTGTGTATCATTTATAAATCTAACTGCATAATAAAATGACTAAGGTCATTTAAAAAAAATAGAACGGAGTTAATCTTAAAATGGGTATACCTCCATTACATCCATTATGGAGATCTTGCATGGTTGCCCCCATTCTTAAACCTGCAAAAAAAAGAAGAGGAGAGGAGAGAATATGGAAAGAAGATAGTTAGGGTAGAAAAGAATAGAAAAGAAAAGTATGTTAGGGTTTCTTTTGTTAAGGAAAAGTATATTTTATTATAGAGGCTTTTAGGGTTTTCAATATGGAAATTGTAATTTATTTTTAATTGTTATGGTGGCACGAGATTTCTGATTTTCCTCTCTTTATTTTTTTTACTATTTACATGTTGGAGGGAAAAATTATTGAAGTGGGATAATGGCTTGGGAAATTTATTTTAAACCTAGACTTTTGCCTTTTTATTTATTATGTCATAGGATTAATTTATGTTTTTTAATTTTAAATTTAGAGTTATCTCTTAAGCTCTTTTGTTTTTTTTTTAAATTTATTTATTGCCTTTTTATTTACTATATTAGTGGGATTAAATCTTAACCTAGGCTTTTTAATTTACTTTTAGTGGGCTTTATGATTTTTTTATTTATTTTTACTTAGGACCTTGCTTTTTAAAAATTTAGAATAATTGTGTTTAATTTATTTGCTCTTGGTTTATTAGCTAAGTGGGATTAAATTAGACCTAGGCCTTTTTATTTATTGTAGTGGGATTTTCTCCATTGAGTTTTGTTTTATTTATTTAAATAACTTATGTAATTGATTTAATTATCCTAGGGGTTTAGTCGAAATTATTATCATGGGAATCTTTTTTTTTTGGTGAAATTATATCTAAATATTCTAATAGAATTTAGTGGAAACTTATGTTAAGTGAAATTTTTATCAATTTGAACTTTTTAAAATTAATTAAATTGTACTTAATTTTTAAAGGATGAATTTATTTTGTTTGGTGAACATTAGAGTTGGAATAAAATAGGTTATTATTATTATTATTGTTTGATCAAAGAGGGGTGTTAGGATATATTAAGTTTGGAGTGTATTTTTAAATTTCAATTTAATTTTCTCAAAATGGTTAGCTCAATTATTGTTTTTAAATTATTTTCTATGAATGTTAATAAGGTGTTATGCTGCCAGATTTTTTTGGGAATTAGGGTTATTTAATTAAGTGATTTTATTACACATTTTAATAATATTTTAATAGATTGTGCATTGTAATTAGGTTTTAGTTGAAATTTTAATTAATTTGATTTGCTTTAGTATTAGGGTATGGATTTCGGTGTTTGTTGAAATCCCTCCTCTTCACTTAGGAATCTTAGGGTTAGCATCAAATTTTGATTCTAACCCTATTGGTGACGCTGCTTGTGTTGCATAACCCCCTAGTCGGCTATCATCACGCAGGGATTACGGAAGGCATTTGCACTACCCTGAAGTTTGATTGACATGTTTACGCCTTATGTGTATTGCCACCGAGCATGCTGACGTGTGCGAGGGGGTTTCTAGGGATATGTGGAAATTTTTTTGAAATTTCATTTCATGACCACATGACAAATGTGGACATGACACATGTGTTGTGTGTCATGACTGCATGGGAAATGTGGGCATGACATTTGCATCAACATCAAAACCCAGTGCCTTGGAATCAACAACAACAAACCACACCACTACAACCCATTTCATCAAACCTCTAATTGAGCACCTTGTTAAGAAGAAACTCTTAATCTAACTGAGAGCATTGCAAAACAAACTTTCAACAGGATCCACTTAAGCTTGTACTTGATCAATTTATGAAATTCATATTGAAGACTCCAAAACCAACCTTTTTGATGACAACACATGTAACATGATCATCTGATGACACTAACTATAGGATCATGGCACATTCCAGATTCTATGCATCAACCAAAGAAAAATGCATCATGTGACGATCAACATCATCAACAAACAAGTACCATCAGGAAACATAATTCCATGTGATGAAATAATTGAGAAGAAGGTTCTTCTTCTGTCATAAAGAATTTAGGTTATAAAGACAACCTGACAACATGAAGATATCCAACTTGATATAAGTTCTCTTTAAGCTCCACAACTCTTGAAGTAATGACACAATATCAACATCACATCAACCTGACCTCAACACAACTCAACCCTTTGACACCAATGACAAATATATCACAACAATCTCCCCCTTTGTTATTGATGGCAAACACTACTCCAATTTCTCTCTCCCCCTTTCATAGACATGATATCAACATCTTCATTATTCTCAATATCTACATCTTGTCTGACCATGATCTCATACAACACTGTACCTATCACAGAGGTCCAACATGAAATGACACATAAACATATTTGTCAAGATAGAAGACACTATTGTAGTCCTTCACTTTTCACTACTCCATCACCTGCACCTATAATCTTGATAGTCCATAAGACCACATTTCCTTGAGGCATTTTGACACCTATACCCTATTAGCAAATGATTCTATTACCTCTATCCTTTCTCTACAAAGGATTGAACACTTGGAAAAAATTGTACTACATTTATATCACTACTATTATGTAGTTTTAAGATACTGTCATATAAGATGGGCACTAACATAGACCACATGAACACCAATCATTATTACTTCATATTTTAAAGAATATCAACAATCACTAAGCACCACAATTATTGGGATTTTTCCTTCTTCAAATAGACATGTTTCAAATTGTATCACTAGTCTCAAGCTACAAAAAGAGATGTCACAAGAAAAATGTATCATGACAAAAGGCATTGTCACACACCCTGATAAAGATCACTATAACTATGAAAAGTATAGTCAAAAAGACACTATCACATGTCTTAGTCCGAAGAGAAACAAACACTGCACCAACTATCCAAAGAAAACACTGCACTCAATCACTTCACTGACATACATCACCTAGCATTGTCAGAGCCTACAACACTGTCAAGTACTGCAATGTACTTGATAGAACAACACCACCTAAATCATGAGCAGAAAACTTAATACAACACGAAGCATAGACAACATCCAACACATATGTAGTTCAACAAGACCACTTGAGAACACCTTACTTTCCAGTGACATGAAGATCATGACAACATAAATTTGAGACATATCACACTATAGTCAACATATCATAGAGAAGAGCACAAGGCATTGATCAATATGTATCAGTTACCATTATCACAACATGAACAAAACAAAGATCACTGTCAGTAGTCCTTTCTACATTTGCATACACCTTAAAAAGATAGCAACTACAATCTTCACTTTACCATTCAATCTCTGCCATCATTGCAACACTAAAAAGTTATTAAGATGATCGAGCACAAAGAGCAAGTCATTCATACAATGACAACAAAAGAACATATACTATTCCCCTACAACAAGATAGCACAAGTAAAGTTGACAAGTCATTCATAAGTACTACCTTATATACCTGACCTGCTCATTGTATCATCAAACCAAATATCACTGTGACACTTATGCAATATTGTAGACTATGTATCAACAACTCTAACAAGAACATCTTGATCTAACAAGAACACATCAACTCAACTTAACAATCATTGCCAGCAAATGGAAGAAAACATCAAGCCACTTCCTATCATTATATTATTACCAAGATGGCCTTATTTCACTGTCATCAAACTATCATTAAAAAAATAGAACTTCTGATGATTATACACAACATATTATAAGCATGAATTCCTAAAAACATGAAGGATATGATTTCAATAATTTGAATATCAAGAGATGACCAACATCAAAACTCTCTTCATACAGTAACAAACCTCCTCATCCAACATATTCTAACATCTTATGTGAGCTCCTTGAGTACACCCTATCATAAAAATTCTTGACATTAAACATTCTAGCAAACATTATCAGGCATAAATTCAATAGCATGATAAACAAGATAAGATCACCATATTGACAAGCACCAATTGATCTCCACCTGAAACTTCCTAGGGGTAATTGATAGGACATTGGACAACTCCCCATTACTTCATGCTATATCATATGCAATTGATGATGTGACTTGTGCAAGATGCACAAGTTTATGATCTATCTTCTCTTGACTTTGTTTTAGTCTCCAAACTTTCACAGGTTCTTTCTTCTGTTCAGGTTTCTTCTTCCAAACGTTTTCAGCCTCTTTCCTTTTCCAACTTTTCAAACTAGATGATGCTATTCTTCCATGCATTCTAAATTTTATTTGTGTGTGACCAACATTATTGCACTTGTAACACACTGGATCAACATTACATTGACTTCTTCTGCAATCAACTGCTTTGTGTCCAAAATAATTAGAGGTTAACAATAACCAAAAAATGAGTAATTATACCTGTCAATATATGCTTGCCTTGCTATAGTAGTTGTTCTAAGACTTCTCCTTTGTTTGTGCATTTTGACAAACTCATATTTGGTTTTCATCTCAGCTTCATTCTTCATAGCTTGATTGAGTTTTTCTTCTATATCTTTACCATTCAACTTTGATGTTCTAGCAGTGAATTCAATTTTCTTTTTTCTTTTAGAAGTAGCAGCATGATGACTTAGATCAAGTTTCTCTCTAGAAGTCTATCTGATCTTAGATGTATGCCCCTTCTCATAGCATAATCTAGTAGCATCCCTATGTTGATTTTGTTTACCTAGCATCTCATATAACTTGATGGTGCTCTCTTCAAACTCACAATTTCTCTTTGACAAACTCTTGAGATTTTCAATATCTTTCCTCAAAGTGACAATTTCAGCCTCTAGTTTTAGGTATCTAATAGATTTGACTTCACATTTAGACTTAGTAACATCTATTATTCTCTTGGCCTCTTCAATCTCAATCTTTAGGTTGATAATCAATTTGCTTGATTCATTAACTTGTATTCTTAATTTCACAATCTAATTTCTTGCCTCTTTAAGATTTGAAGATACTCTTTCAAGGTCTAGAAGTTCTTTGTCTTTGGAGTCTTTTTCTTGTTGTAGTTGCAATTCTAATCTATGGTTCTCCTTTTTGTATTTCTTGATCTCACTTAGAGCACACATGAGTTCTTCTATATCAATCTCACACTCCTGTTCATCATACTCATGTTCATAGTCACTCATAATGTGATCTCCTTCTTCTAAATCACATTTGATCTCATCTCCTTCATGTGAATGTCTCTTTTCATTGTCAGTTTCTTTAGACACCAAGCCATCCTCTCCTTTAAGTGCATCACCTTGATAGATTCTAATCAACTCCTTCCACACATCCTGAGCTAATTCACAATGCATAAATTTACAAGAAACTTCATTAGATAATCCAAATAGAATAACCTTCTTTGCTATATGATTACATTCATAAGCCTTTTTGTTACTTGTCGTATTAAGTGATTGAGAGGAAATAGAATACCCTTTCTCAACTGACATCCACACGCCTTACCCTAAAGAAGATAAATAAGCTTGCATTCTAATATACCAAATAGAGAAATCTGAACCATTAAAGAAAGGAACTCCAAAAAACTCTTCCTCTAATTTAATACCTGAATCAACTTGTGAGACATTTCTATCAACCGATTGTAGATCACCATTTGATTTTGGTATAGATGGTACCTTTTGACCACTATGTGCCTTGACATTTCTCCTGCCCTAATTTCTCCTACATTTTCCCATGGTACTCCAATATCAGGACCTACCCAAGTCTATTAGACTTCTATAAGGAACCTATGCTTTGATACAACTTGTTGGAGTATACGACCACTGAGAGGGGGGGTGAATCAATGGTCTATAAACTAATACTTTTTACACCTTTCAATCTTTTGAATAGATAAAGAGAGAGAGACTTTAAAGATTTATCAAACACATATAAATAAGTATGATGATAAATAGTATGATCAAGACCTCAATGACAAAACCTTAGGGCACACACATAAAGATAAACAACATCAACCATAACACATGTTTTTGATGAGTGGAAAACCCTCATAGGGATAAAAAACCACTCTTGAATCCTTCCACTTTATTATGCCTCATTGGAAAATTAAAACCTCACTAGTTACATTCAAGACTCACTGGCTACAAATAGTTCTCATTGACCAAGAAAGCCTCACTAGCTAAAAATAGGTCTCACTAACCATAAAAACCTCATTGGCTACAATGTGCCTCACTAGTAATACATACAATCTTAGAAGGAAAAATAAAAGGTTACAGAGGGTTTCTCTATTTCACTATAATGCTCATATTATCATATCATGCTTCTTCAACCTAAAAGATAGTTTATCTGCATTCATACTCTATGTTACTGTTGCATAATGTCTTCGTCCTGTGCATATGTCACCTACAAAAACATCTCATCATCTCTCAATTCTCAGACCAAATATTCAGCTGATTCACCTGCATTTTCTCTTTAGAAACCTCTCCAAAAAAATAATGTCTTTAGTGTTGCATATCTTAGACCTCAAAATCCAAAATCACAATGCACCTACAATAATATTATAAATGAAATGACCTTTCATTTACTCTTCTCTTTGCATATTCATTTTCCCTTTTCAAAAAATAAAAATCTAAAATAGCCTCCACCACCTACAAATTAAAATCGTCAATAATATTTTAAAATAGACTGTCTTGAAAGGAAATAATACCATTTTCAATCTTTGAATCCACTTCTCAAAAATCATTATCTACATGAAGACGAAAAGAAGGTTCTCCAAAAAATACTCTATACACCTCTTCATAAAAAGCATTTTAGAAACCACTAAAACTCCTCATCAATTTTTAGAAAATAAAAACACCCTTCTTAAAATGTCTTTATTATGCACAAGACTGGAGTTTAAAATTAGAAAAAATCTCCTTGAAAATATCTCTTAAAAACTTTAAAGAACCTGCTTTTTAGAGTGGCTAAAAATAGCCTTAAACAACCCATTCAATGTAATCACCATAGAAGATGTTCTAATGCAAATAAATGCACATGCTCGTGGGAGAGGAGTCAAACTTTGAATTCAGACCACCGATCTTAGACCGAGTGCCCATCAAATGTTTGAAGAGGGTTGTTGATATTCCTTTGGCACCCTCCCACCCATAAGACAACCAACCAAGCCAATAGCACAAGGTAGGGGGTTGGTCAAGGTATGGTCGCAACCCCATAAGGATGTCACTTAAGTGACATACCACCTATTATAGTAGGTCAATGAACAAATAAAACAAAAGTGCATCATGGACATGATAGGTGGGAGAAAGGTCTTAAGGAGATGTAGCTTAGGGTTTAAACCTTTAAAAAGACCTTAGAGATTTAGAGATTAAAACATGTAGATTATATTTATAGAAATTTATAAACCCTAAATTCACCAAAAACCCACTGTCATGAAGAATTTCACCAATACTCACTGTCATGTAGATTATATCAATTTAGCAAGAAATAATTTCAAATTTTAAAGATGCCATATGGTTGTTTTAAACCACCCAAAGATTACTCAAAAGCTTTAGACATCATCAACCTTTTGATTCTGCCATACCAATTATCTTCAACTCTTCCATCAAGAAGGTCTGCAATATTAGAGATCATGAGATTTGCATCAACATTAGAGGACAATGATCAATAGTTAATTATAGATTTGCATCGACATGGAAACCCAGTGCCTTGGAATCAACAATAGCAAACCACACCACTACAACCCATTTGATCAAACCTCTAATTAAGCACCTTATCAAGAGGCAACTCTCAATCTGACTGAGAGCATTGCAAAACCAACTTCCAACTAGCTCCACTTAAGCTTGCACTTGATCAATTTATGAAATTGATATTGAAGACTCCAAAACCAACCTTTTTTATGACAACACCTATAAGATGATCATCTGATGACACTAACTGTAGGATCATGGCAAGTTCCAAAAACTATGCATCAACCAAATAAAAATGCATCATGTGATGATCAACATCATCAACAAACAAGTACCACTAGGAAACATAATGCCATGTGATGAAGCAACTAAGAAGAAGGTTCTTTCTCTTTCATAAAGAATTTAGGTTATAAAGACAACCTGACAACATGAAGATATCCAACTTGATCTATGTTCTCTTCAACCTCCACAACTCTTGAAGTAATGATACAATATCAACTTCACATCAACCTGACCTCAACACAACTCAACCCTTTGACATCAATGACAACTATATCACAACAATATTTTCTCCTATTGGTAAATAATCTTCTATTAGATTTCTTTTATCCATTGCTACACCTTATGGTTTAGAAATTGAGAAAATGGATGTTAAGAACTGCTTTCTTGCATGGAGATCTTAAGGATGAAATTTACATGCAACAACCTATAGGTTTTGAGGTAAAAGGAAAATAACATTGGGTATACAAGTTGAAAATATCTCTTTATGGTCTAAAACAGTCTCCCAAAATTTGGTACTAGAAGTTTGATTCATTTGTTTTGAAATTGTGCTTTGTTAGAAGTGAGGAAGATCAATATGTTTACATTCAATGTATTTATAATTCTATTCTGATTATTGCCTTGTATATGGATGATATGTTATTTTTTAACAACAATCAGGGTGTGACCTACGAGTTGAAAGATAAAATTTTAGATGCATTCAATATGAAGAATGTTGGAATAGCTAGGTATATTTTGGGGATGGAGATCAAAAGGGATAGAGGTGATAAAAAGCTTTTGTTATCTCAAAGTAAGTATGTGAATACTATTTTGTAGATATTTAGCATGAAAGATTGCAATCTAATCAGAATTCCTTTACCACATGGTACTAAGATTTCATTAGATATGTGTCCTAAGAATGAGGATGATTTAGAGGATATGTCTAATGTGCCATATTCTAGTGTTATAGGAAGTTTGATGTAAGCAATGCTTTGCATTAGATCAGATCTTTCCCAAGAAGTTTGAGTTTTGAGCAGGTTTATGTCTAACCTTGGGTCATCTCACAATAATGGGTTACACTTTTTGGCCAAACTTGACATTGAAATCAACATTTTGAACTAAATCTTCACTTTCTGACACCTATAGCCACTAAACCATTAGGAATTTGAAGATGATGTGAACTAACGATTTGTGAGATTTTGTTTGTAGATTCTAAATATATATATTTTTAAAATTTTTGGAGTTAAATTGTAATTTTTTTTCATCTCCTTTGATAACTAGTTTTTAATAGTAAACGACATTTTTTGAAAGTGATGTGTATTTTGTAGCACATAAATTTTTTTCTACAAAGGATAGAATTCTGATTCTTTTGAATTTAGATTGGTAACACCGATATATAGGGCATGCATTTGGTTTCATAATTTTTTGTTGAATATTTTTTTTCTTAATTAAGTTTTGAAGTCAAACCAATTATAATTTAGATATAGGCGTTTTCCGTAAAACATAACTTTTTTTGTATGTATCAAAATTCAATGTTTCTTTTTTTGTTGAAACAAGGAAATCAATTCCTAGGGCATAGATATTGTTTAGAATTTTTCTTTTACTAATTTACTAATTTTCCATGTGTGTAGAACAAAGAACTTGATGTTCGGTGAAAAACCCACATTCACAAGAAATAAAAAATAAATATAATTATCAAATTAAATGTATTTGAACTTATATTTTTTGGGAAGATTATAATAAAGACTACATACTTACAAAACATAAATTTTAAATGAATTCATTTGATCCCCCAAAAGGTAAATCAAAAGTGGTTTTTTATCAACATTTTGATAGGTGTAGAGGAGACTCCATTATAGGTATGGTTTAAAACTAGCGGGGTTCTATCCAAGGGGGTTTGAATCTAAGAGGGTTTGATCAAACCCTCTTCAATTAAAATCCTTTAAATGGAACCTTTCAAGGCTTAAATCATTATATTTTCTAAAAATATGTGATTTCAACAAAAATCAAGATGTCCCAGAAAGTGTAACCCATTATTGTGGCAGTAGCCCCTAGTAGACAACATTGGAATTATGCAAAGAGGGGTTTTAGATATCTATGTGGTACTTGTAATTACTATTTTGTTTATTCTAGTACTAACAATATAGAAAAGAGATTGGACATACATGGTTATGTTGATGTAGATTGGGCAAGTGACTTAGATAGTCGAAGGCCACAAGTGGGTATGTATTTACTTTATTTGGAGGAGTAATGAGTTGGATGGATAAGAGCCAACATATAGTTGTGTTGTCGACCACTGAAGAAGAGTACATCACACCTACTCTTGTCTCTAAGGAGGTTATTTGGTTACAGAGACTATGTGTAGGTATTTGTTTTGATTGCAAGACTATTCAGAATGATTGTGATAGCTAGAGTGCTATATGTTTGGCCAAGAATCCTATTTATCATACTCAGACAAAGCATGTGGATATTCAGTGCCACTTTGTACAAGAATTGGTTGCAAATGGATAGATCAAGCTGAAGAAAATTGACATTTAGGTGAATGTTGCAAATTCCCTTACTAAACCTGTGAGTACATAAAAGTTTATGTGGTGTAGAGAGGCCATGGGCCTCATTCCTAGTGCTAGTTGTTTTATGTTTTTCTTATGGGTGTATTTACAATGTATGATGTCAAGTGGGAGTATGTTGGTATTAAGATGTCATCAACCTTGTAAATCCTTGTATTATTTATTCCTATTATTGTTTGTAATTCACCCATAACGAATGTAGCATTTCACCAACAATAGTTAAAACATATTTACTGGTATGGTAAATAATTATTACTGGAAACAATAATTAATTATGTTATCAGTAGGTTGTTATGGAATTACATTTACTAGTCAAAGCATCATGGTCATGGTAAAAGGTCAACTAGGAGAATCTGGGCGCCATCTTGAGGAGTTGCCTATTTTTAGGGTGTTATGACATTCATCATAAGTTGTAAGGAATATTTATGACATATTACACCTATCATAAGATGGAAAAGAGTCTATGACAGTTTGTGACAACAATTATTGCATGCAACTACCTATTCTTGTCCCTAGTCACCCATGCATGAAAGATGCCTTGTAACAATTGTAAGAGAATCTGTAAGAGGTTATTTCAGCTGTGTAGGAAGGAATCCCAAGATAGGGTGTTGGATTTTGACCAATTTGGATGCCACATTTAGTGGTTGCTCAATATCTATATATTTGGTGCTTGGAAGTGAAGTTTGCATGAGTTTTGTTTTGTTCACAGGTGCTACTAGATTGAAGACACTTGAGGAGATTGGGAGTTGATGTATTGTAATCTACTTCAAAGATAATATAGACTTGTCCTCTCTTCTATGTGGAGTCTTTTTAACCAAAATGGTTTCTCCATGTAATCACAATGTTATGTGTTGGTTCTACTGTTCTATCTTTTGTATTTGTTGCTATTTTTTTTTTCTCTTTATTGTTATCTCAATTGGTATACATTGAATAATCAGTTTTATAGTTGGAATTAGATTTCCATTTCATATTTGTTCACCTTTTGTTTCTAACAAAGAAAAAAAGAGAAATTAAAAACTCAATTCCATCACGAGGTTGACAAACACAAGCTCAACAAATCTTTAGACACAACTAAAAGTCAACACTTAGTCAAACCAAATCCGACACAACTCTCCCAAGAATTTGATGTATGTAGGTATTAGAGGGGATAGGATTAAATCTATTCTCAAATATATAGAAGCAATCCACCATATACCACAACATGCCACAAATAGTTACAGAGCAAGAAGACACTCTTAGAGTACTTCAAAAAAGGAATGACATAAAACAAATCATTCGAGCACATGAGAATAAGTTAGAGACCTAATGAGAATCACAAGAAAAATAGTCTTAGCACTAGGCATTGGAACATACAAAATCTTAACATGAGACTTAGAACTAATGAACCTTCAGGGAATATATTTATCTCCACTACAATAGTCATACATCATGCCCATCAAGTATAAATTTATAATTGACCTACAAACTAACCAACCACACTCTGTGACTTTCTACTTCCATGCAAATAGAACCACCCTCAAGTTATGCCTCCACTCAATTGGATTTTATCATATGAGTGAGAGTGACTTAGAGATCACTCATTGCAAGGAGGCAATTCATTTGTGTGATATCATATATGACTCATTCATATTACGCTTGAGTCACATATTGGAGGATACAAGGTTAGATACTGTGGAGATATATCCTTATCATCAGTTTCTATAATCTAGATAATTAAAGAGGATTTTCAGGATTTAGGACCAAATTTGAACTTGTAGGAAAATCAATTTTAAGTGGATATGTCTAGATCCACTATGTGATTCTATAAGACAATTAATGAAAGGTATTTCATTATAAAATGCACCAAAACTAGATTTTTAGGAAATTGACAAATGATGAGATATATCTGAAATGGTCAAAGGACTCCATAAAATTATTTTTAGGGAGATTTAACAAATAAAACTTTAGAAATTGGTGCAGTCATAGTTAGGAAGGTCCACAAAGTGAACTATCCAAACTGTGCATCTAGAGTAAACATATCGGAAACAACTCAAAGATAGAAAGCAAATGTAGATCCAGTCATTTATTATATCATAGAATTCAAATACAAATTGGTTAGCCACATGCGAGCTTACAATTAGGGCTCAAAGGCCTGATTTCATAGTTACAAAACATGCATAAGATATGGCTTTGAAGCTCTTTCACAAAGAATTCAAACTATCAACCATGAACTAATCATCAACTTCTTTTGTAGGTATCTATTACATCAATATATATCATCTCTGGAACATAAGATTCCCCTGTGTCATCCAAGGGAGGCCACAAACTCCAATGAAGAGCTATAATGCATGTACATGGATAGGTCAGACCCAATTGAATAGAACTCCTCCACAAATGAATGAAATGATGTACAGATCTTAGGGGAGGTTGGCATGATCCAAACAACATTGAAGGATGTGTCATTTAGCTCCACGAGTCATGAAATGTTCCACAAGTCTTTTCCTTTAGTTGATTGTCTAAGACTGTCAGGATGTTCTATTCTAAGAAAATAACCAATCTTCTGATAGAGATATCTTATTGGTACCTGATCCAAATGATCTAATTTTTTGATATGATTTGCATGAATATGTCTAGATGCTAAGTCCATCTCTGCAAGGTCTAAAAGGAAACTACAGTAGAATACAGACCAAAATACACAAACTGTTACTGACTAAATTGACTTTGTTGAACTAGAAAATGGAAGAAACAAACTGAAATGCAAATGTTTTTTGGTTGATGAAAGATTTCTCTTCAACCAGGGATGCTCCTGCATTAGACATCCAAGATTATTGAAAAATGTGAGTCCCTTACTTTGCTGGGACTAGAGGAAAACCAAGGTGGTACACCTTAGCCTTAGAAATCCAAGATGAGTCTTCTTCTGGTTCACCTTTCCACTTTATTAGATATTCTTTGTATTGTCTTCCTTTGGTGCTACGTCCAACTCTATTATCCAAGATATCTTCAATCTGCTCTGGTGCATGTTGTGGTAATTGCTTCTTCAAATGGTCTTCTTTAATTCTATCACTCAACTCTGCTTCATGATATTGATATATATTTGTAATATTGAAAATAGGTGATATACCTAATGTCTCTAGTAACTCTACTTCATATGCATTTCCTAAAGTAAACTTTTTGAGTATCCTACATGGTCCAAACTTCTTGAGCTTCAACTTATTATAAGTCCCAATTGGAAATATTTCTTTTCTCAAATATACCATCACTTTATCTCCAACTGTAAATTTTTTATGTGTCCTCTTTTCATTTTCTTGTTCTTTATACTTATTGTTCATCTCCTCCAAATGCTTCTTAACTTGACTATGCATTGTCTCCATGTGTCCTACAAATTCTTTTGCCTCTGAACTTCTCTTTTCTACCATGCTAATATCTCTCAACTCTACTACTCCTCTAGGGTTAGTTCCTATCACTATCTCAAATGGTGTTCTTTTGGTACTCCTACTCACTGAATTATTATATGCAAACTCTTCTTGTGAAACAATCAAATCCCAAATTCCTACCCTCTCTCTAACCAAGCATCTCGACAAGTTTCCCAAACTCCTATTCACTACTTCTTTATGTCCATTAGTCTATGGATGAAATACTAAATTAAACTTCAAATCTGTGTTCATCTTCTTTTGAAGTGTCTTCCAAAAGTACCAAAGAAATCTGGTATCTCTATTTGAAATTATGCTCTTAGGTAATCCATGCAATCTCACAATCTCCTTGAAAAATAGGTCAACTACATGCACTACATCGGTTGTCTTCTTACAAGGTATGAAATGTGCCATCTTTGAAAATATGTCCACCACTACAAATATTGAATCATGTCCTCTCCATATCTTCAACAATCCCAATATGAAATCCATACTTATATCTTCCCAAGGTCTCTCTAGTACTGTCAAAGATTTATACAATCCAATATTTTGACTACTCCCTTTTGCAACTTGACAAATTCTACAATTCTGCACAAATTTCCTAACATACTTATGTTTCTGAGGCCAAAAGTAATTTTCACTTACCATAGCCACTGTCTTATCAATGCCAAAATGTCCTTCCAATCCACCACTATGCTTCTCCTTGATCAAATTGTCTCTCATTGAACTCCTATGTATGCATAATGGATTTCTTCTGGACAACATATCTTCTTGAATAAAATAATCCAACCACTTACTCCTATCTGTCACAAGAAGTTCCTTACATGGTTTTCAAGGTTTTTTAAAATAAAGACCTTCGTCATACATGTTCTTCAATTCATCAAATCCTAACAATTCAACTCTCATCTTTGTTAGCAAGTTCCTTCTTCTACTTAATGCTACAATTTTGTTTGATTTTCCACTCCTATACTTCAATACAAAAGTATAACTCTGCATGAACTCTACCCATCTCATATGTCTCTGATTCAACTTTCCTTGACTATTCAAATATTGCAAAGCTTGATGATCTGTATACAACACAAACTCCTTAGGTAACAAATAATGTCTCTACTTGTTCAAGGCTTGAATTATGGCATAGAACTCTTGATCATAAACTAAATATCTCCTCCTTGCATTATTCAACTTCTAACTAAAGTATGCTACAGGTCTACCTTATTGACTTAGCACTTCTCCAATTGCATTCCTACTTGCATCACAATCCACTTGAAATACCTTATTGAAATCTGGTAATGCCAACACATGTTGCTCTGTCACTTTTTGCTTCAACAACTCAAAAATTTGATCTACTCCTGATGTTGACTTAAAGTCTTTTCTATCACCTCTTATTGTCTATATCATAGGGTTATAAACTGAACTAAAATTTCTAATGCACTTCCCATAAAAACTAGCTAATCCATGAAATGATTTGACTTCTCCAATGCTCTCTAGTGTAGGCCACTCAACAATTGCTCTAAGTTTCTTAGGGTCCATCTTCAATCCTTCCACAAAATCACAAACCTGAAGTATACCAACTCTTCCTTCATGAAACTACACTTCTTGATGTTTATCAACAATTTCTCTTCTCTCAACCTCTGCAATGCTTGTCTCAGGTGCCACAAATGTTATTCTTTTGTCTTACTGAAAATCAGAATATCATCCAAGTATACAATAACAAAATTACCCAAGAATTTCTTTAAAATTTCATTCATCAATCTCATGAAAGTACTTGTGCATTTGTCAACCCAAAAGGAATCACTAACCACTCATACAATCCTTCATTTGTCTTAAAAGTAGTCTTCCATTCATATCCTTCTCTGATTCTAATTTGATGGTATCCACTCTTCAAATCTATCTTTGTGAAATATTTTTCTCCACTCAAATAATCCATGATGTCATCCATTCTAGGTAAAGGAAATCTATACTTAACTATGATCATGTTGATTTCTCTAAAGTTTGTACATATTCTACATTCACCATCCTTCTTTGATGCTTCATTCTGTCTATCAAACCTTTCTCCAACAACTTAGGTATCTGTCTATTCAATTCTTCATTCTCTAGCGGTGTCATTCTATGTGCTTTTTTTTTTGGCAAACTAGATCTAGGTATAAGATCCATACAATGAGTGATACTCCTAATTGGTGGCAATCCTTCAGGTACATTGTCTAATATGATGTCTTCATAATCTGTTAGTAACTTAGTTATCTCCTCCAATTGTGATTCTTTCATCTCTATCTTAAGGGTTTTAGGCTTATTAAGGATCAAAGCATAACACATATTCTCATGTCTCAAACCATCAAGAAATTTCCTTCCATCTACTAAATAGATTCTGGCATTCCCACACACTTCACTCTTAGGATCATCTTCCAAAGGAATCAAAGTAATTCTATTTCCATTTGATGTTATAGTGTATGTATTCTTTCTCTAATCATGTATAGCTTTCCTATCATATTACCAAGGTCTGGCCAACAAAATATGGCATACATCCATAGGCATAATATCACACAATACTTCATCATGATAAGATCCAATATGAAATTTCACCAAACATTGCTCACTCACTAGTACCTTATGATCATCTTGAATCCATGTTATCTGATATGGTTTAGTGTGTTTCAATCTCTCCAACTTCATCTTAGTCACCATCTCCTCTAAAACTAGGTTAGCAGAACTACCACTATCAATTACAACTTTACAACATTTACATCCCGATTTGCATCTGGTTCTGAACAAGCTTTTCCTTTGTGGTGGTTCCTTATTTGTATCTACTTGAAATATTGCTCTCCTCATGAAAAGTGATTCTCCTTTCTCTGGTTTACCATCTAAACTAGGTGATCCAATAGGTTCTTCTTCTATATAGCCTGCTCTTACCTTGTTCTATGTCCTCTTGCTTGTAGTTCCTTGATTATATTCAAATGCTCTATGTCCTTCATCTCCACATTCAAAACAAGTTCCTCTAAATGTTCTCCTATCATGTCCTCTTCCTTCTATTCTATATCCTTCACTCAAGTATGGACTAGGCTTTCCTTTGCGGTAGAAATTTCTATCATCTCTCCAGTATGCATTGTTATCTATGTCCTTCTTATATGTGTTCTCTTATTTGTTTTTCTCCGCATATGATCTTTCTCCTTTAGAAAATGTTCTACCTCTTTGAAATTTACCTCCTCTACCTCTCTATCTTTGATCGTGCCTCTTGTTCAACTTTTGTTCAACTTTCAAAGCAAACTAATATGCATCTTCCAATGTTGTCATCCTCACCAAGCTCAGTTCTTCTTGAATGTTCAATTTTAGTCAATTGATCTATCTAGCCACTTTCTCCTTGCTTGTTTCACTATGTCCTATCCTTATGATCATCTTATGAAATTATTCAGTGTACTCCTTCACAAATTTCTCCTTTTGTCTCAGGTTTTGTAATCTCTTCAACAGTTCTAATTCATAATCAACAGGTATAAATTGATTCTTCAATTTTGTCACCATTCTGTCCCACTTTATCATCTTCACTTTTACTCTTCTATGTCTATCCAACTAAACTTCGTTCCACCATATAGCATCATGTCCTTTCAACTTTGTCTTTGTAAATTTCTCCTTCTCTAGATCTTCAATTTCTTCATACTCAAAATATTCTTCCATGCCATTTATCCAATCAATCAATTCTTCAAGATTCAAATTTCTAGTATAATTTAGTACATAAACTCTAGGTCTTTTCCAAATCTTTGAAAGAGCTCACAACATCTTGACTTGATATGATTCTTCTCCTTCTTCATCTCCTACGGCTACTTAATTTTGATCAATGGATTGAAATTCTTCATCATCATCATCACTTTCAACATTAGGTTGAGGTGTTAGTCATTTTCTTCAATCTTCTTCAACAAAATCCAAGCAAACATGCATGGTTTTCATCATCTCCATCATCTCATCCATCCTTCCAGCCATCGTTCCAACAATAGCGATTCTCCTTAGTGGCATACTTCCTAAGATCAAGTGCAACTACCTCAAATTTGGCAATTGGGCTACAAGGTGACAACTACCTCACAATTGACAATCGGTTGCAATGCCAGTAACCTACCTCAGATTAAGTGATATATTCACAACAAGATCTTATGGAATTCCCTTGCCAACTTCACTTAATTCACTCCCAAAGATTCAAACTTTCACTTTGATACCACTTGGTGCAGTCATGGTTAAGAGGGTCCACAAAGTGAACTATCTAGGCCATGCAGCTAGAGTAAACACATTGAAAACAACTCAATGATATAAAGAAAATGCAAATTCAGTCATTTAGTATATCTTAAAATTCAAATATAAATTGGCTTGCAACATGCAGGCTTATAATTAGGGCTCACAAGCCTGATTTCATAGTTATAGAATATGCACAAGATATGGCTTTGAAGCTCCTTTGCAAAGAATTCAAACTATCAACCATGAACTAATAATCAAATACTTTCCTAGGTATCTATTGCATCAATATACATCATCTCTGAAACATAAGATTGATCTACATTGGCCTAGGGAGGTCACAGACTCTCATGAAGTGTTGTACAATGTGCACACAAATAGGTCAAATCTAATTGAATAGAACTCCACCACAAATTAATGGAATGATGTACAGATCTCAAGGGAGGTTGGCGACAATCCAAACAACATTAAATGATGTGTCATTTAGCTTTGTGAGTCATCAAATGCTCCACAAGTCTTCTCCTTTAGATGATTGTCTGAGACTGTCAGGATGCTCTGTTCTAAGAAAATAGTTGATCTTCTGATAGCGATATCTTACCAGTACCTGATCCAAATGATCTAATTTTTGGATATGCTATGGATGAATGTGTATAGATGCTAAGTCTAGCTTTGCAAGGTCTGAAAGGAAATTGTGGTAGAATGCAGACCAAAATACATAAACTATTATTGACTAGACTAACTATATTAAACTGGAAAATGAAAGAAACAAACTGAAATGCAAATGTTTTTTTGTTGATGCAAGATTGCTCTTGAACCGGGGATGCTACTCCATTAGAAATTTTATATTTTAGCATGAATAAAATTAATTCATCAAATGGAAGGGATCCTTTTGTGCCCTAATCCCATTTAAAAAACAATTCTACTAATGTTTTTTAAAGATTGTGGTGTTTGAAAGAGGAAATGGATCTTGTTGTTGCAAGTATGTGCAGTTAGTGTTGTCATTGATGTCAACATGTTAGCTTGGTGTTGTCATTAGTGTCAACTAGTTGAGTAGAGATGGGGTTGTTGCAATGGTTTGAACTATTTGGTTGAGTTTCTTTCCTAAACATGATTTGTTTACTTTCAAGAGGTGTTGAAGGTGTCAAGAATATGTTTTTGTTTGTTGGTTTCCAAGTGTTTTTGAGAAAATTTGATTAATAAAGGAAACAATGTGTTGAAGTGATATTTTGGTTTACAGGATAGTGTTCTAGTTTTTGCTTCACATTTCCTCTATGTTGAAGATCTTTCTTTGTGGTTTGGATATGTTGTTTAGAGATGTTAAGAGATGTTATATTTCAAATTTGGTGTTCTGGTTCATTGTGCAGAGGAAGTTGTGTTCACAAGTGTGTGGACTATGTTTCTAAGAATTACAGAGGTGTCTGGGAGAAATTGTTCTGATCTGCATTTCTCTGTAGATTTGTTTCTAGCTTTGCAGTTCTAGATTTTTGCTTATAATGCTTATATATTGCTTCAGTTCAAGTTGTTCATGGTTTGATGATCCACAAGTTGATTTCTTGAGTTATAGTGTATGCCATAGTTGTTTGAGTGCTCCAATGTGAACTTTTGTCAGGTGAAAGTTGTTGTGAAAGGATTTGTTAGTTTTTAGGTGCTTGTGGATGCCTCCAGATCATGTTCAAGCTTGGTGCATGGTTCATAAGTTATCTTTTGATCATTGAGGAAGCATGTACTTAAAAGTTCATAGTGTTAATGCAAGTTTGGCCAACTTGGTTGTTTACACTACTTGTGGTTGTGCTTAAGTGATTGTCAAAAAGTGGAGTAATGTGTAAGAGTGGATTTAGGTCTGAACTAAGGTATGGTGTGGTCCACATTCGTTCTTTTCCATCGTGGGAATTTTTAGGTCTGGAGCTAATTTGAATTTTTTGGGTTAAGGTGATTTGCCGACCTTGGATAATGTTCTCAAGGTTGAAGACAATATAAATAAGTTTCAAGGGATTATGATCGAGTGTGCACATAATGAATGTGATGTGAATAATAGTGTGGTTGAATGTGCGGTTCAGGAAAAGCTTTCATGTGTTAGATTATTGGCTGAAGTGAGCACAATGTGTCTACAATTCTTCAGTATGACTATGGAGGTGTTGATGGTGTTGCAGTAGAATTCTCTATTGCATTGAGATAGTTCTCTCCTTGTAACAATCTTCTCTATCTTCTTCTCTATTTTGGTAGTGATCCTTGGTAGTGACCCTTTTCTTTTAGGTAGTCAGCCCTTTGGTAGTGAGCCTTTCTTTTGGGCAGTGAGCCCTTTGGTAGTGATCCTTCTAGTAGTGAGCCTATTGTTTTTCGATGTTGATATTACTTTATACTGTGAGCTAATCCTCACAATAGTTTTCCCTTCTTAGGTTTTCCATGTAAATCTAGTGTTCTCTTATGTTTGATGTTGATTTGATTCAGTTCATGTTATTTGCTTTCATCCTTAATCATCATAATAGTTTAAGGATTAATTGAATTGATGTGGATCTAAATGTGTTTAAAGGTTTTGAAATTATAAGTAACAACTGATTCACCCCACCCTCTCAGTTGTCTTGTGCATTCAACAATTGGTATCATAGCAAGGTTCCTTGGAAGAAAGCTTAACTACTTGACGTAGATCAAGGATGACACACAAGAAGAATATTCCTTTGATTTATGGAATAGATTATGCATTCTAGAAACTAAGGATGGAAGGTTATCTAATTTCTCTTGGTTATGAGATTTGGAAGGATGTTGAGACTGAATACACTATATTAGAAAATTGTCCAAGTATTACAAATGAGATCAAGGCCTATGAAACCAATGGTAAAGTGAGGTATGTTCTTTTAAGTAGTCTTACTAATTCTAAGTTGGTGAAAGTTATGAATCTAAAAACTGCTAATGAAATCTATAAAAACTTAAAAAGTATTTATAAAGGAGATGATAAGGTCAAGCAAGCTAAAATGTAGAATTTGAAGCTCATGTTTGAGACCATGCGAATGTCTAAAGATGAAAACATTACAAGATAATTATAAAAGGTGGATGAAGTTGTCAATGCCATCAAAGGAATTGGCAGAGATGTGGATGAAAAAGAAGTGGCATTGAAGGTACTCCAAACTCTTCCTAAATCTTACAGTCATAAAGTTTTTTCTATTGAAGAATTACAAAAGCTGAATCAATTTGCCAAAGACCAGTTGCTTGGTACCTTAACTACTTTGAAATGAGAGAATTTGGTACAAGTAGTGCGAAGGCCAAGACTGCCTTTAGGGCTAGAAATTCTAAGAAGACTCTAGAATCAGATCACGAGGATTCATATGATGTGGAAGCTAACTTAGTGAAAAAATGAAATTGGGTACTAGTATGTATATTGGTAAGTTACCTTTCAAGTGTTTCAATTGTGGCATGCTTCAAGATGTTAGGAAAGAATTTTGATAAGCAAGAATAGGGAGAACAATAGTAGAGTGCCTAAGAAAAGATACTATGTTAGAGAAGATGCAATTATATTTGATGATGAATCTAATTATGAAAATGATGAGGATAATGAATGTTTGTTCATAACTTTGAAAGATGATACTATTTGTACTAACTCTAATAAATGTGTGAAGGAAAAGGCTCTAGAGGTAAGTCTTAATACTAAAGGTACTTTCATATCTACTTTTCATACCAGATAGAAAAATTATAACTATTGGTTTATTGATAGTGGATGCTCAAATAGTATGACTAGTGTTAAAAGTAAGTTTGTTAAACTTAAAAAATATGATGGAGGACTAGTTAGATTTGGTGATGATACAACTGCTATGATGTTTGGAAGAGGCTCAATTAGTTTTGATGGAAAGAATAATATTGATGATGTTCTTTATGTTAAGGGTAACTTCTTGTGTGTTGAACAAATGTTTAGCAAAGGATACAATCTTGTGTTTCAGGATGGTGGTTGTGATATCAGAAAAGATTTTGAAACTATGATAGCTGCTAGAAAGAGGATAGATGGAAATGTCTATCAGCTCAAAGGTGATGATGGTTATTGCTTCATGACTCAAATGAGTGAAAGTTGGCTATGGCATAGAAGATTGTGTCACATCAATTTGGATAGCTTGGTAAGGATAAGTTTAGTTCAAACTGTGAGAGATTTGCCAAACATAACAAAGCCCATCAATGTTGTTTGTAAGGAATGTCAAATTGGAAAGCAAGAAAGAAGAAGTTTCAAACTCAAGGATCAATCTTCTACTGGACTGTTGGAATTGGTGCATACAAATCCTTTTGGCCCTACCAAGGTAAGGAGTTTTCAAGGTGATAGGTATTTCATGCTACTAATTGATGATTATTCTAGGATGACATGGGTTACTTTTCTCAAACAAAAATCTAAAGCCCTAGATAAGTTCAAAGCATTCAATGTCATGGTTGAGAAAGAAATGGATATGACAATTAAATATTTTGAGGTTTGATAGAGGTGGAGAGTTTACCTCCAATGAGTTTAACATGTTTTATTGGAATCATGGAATAAAGAGGCACTTATCTACCCCTAGGACTCCTCAGCAGAAAGGAGTGGTTGAAAGAAAGAATAGTATTGTTTAAGAAGTTGCAAGGACAATGATAAAAGAAGAAAATCTACCGGTGGTCTACTAGAGAGAGGCAATTCTTACTACTATTTATATACTGAATAGAGTGTAGGCAAGAGCAAATAGTACAAAGACCCCTCATGAGTTATGGTATGGAAGGATTCCTACTGCCAAGTACTTCAAAGTGTTTGGAAGCAAATTTTATATCAGGAGTGAAGAAAATCTATGAAAGGTTGATGGAAGGTCTGATAAAGGTATCTTCCTTCAGTATTCTACTAAAAGAAAAGCTTACTAGTGCTACAACAAGAGATTAAGAAGGATTGTTGAGAGTGCAAATGTCAAAGTTGATAAAGATCTACAAAAGAATTCAAAAGTTAATAGATATGAATTAGATGAGTCCTCTTGCAGAGAAGAAAATGTTGATGAAAAGGAAGTCCAGATTGAAGAAGAAGAAGCTCTGGAAAAGACTCCTAAAACTCCCTAGTATGTGTAGAAGCATCATTTTAAAGATCAAATCATTGGTGACAAGAATAAAGGTGTGTAGACAAGAAGGAAAGCTATTGAGAAACATGTAAACCTATGTTTAAACTCTAAAGTTGAACCTAAAATAGTGATTGAAGCATGCAACCTGGATGAGTATTGGATGAAGGATATGGAAGAACTAATGTAGATTGAAAAGAATTGGACATGGGAACTTGTCCCAAGACCAACATTGAATCAAAATGTGATTGGAACTAAGTGGGAATTCTAGAACAAATTAAATGAGAATGGAGAAGCAGTAAGAAACAGGGCAAGGCTTGTGTGTAAAGTTTACTCACAAGCAGAAGGAATAGACTATGAGAAAACTTATGCTCCTATGGCAAGAATGGAGGCCATCAGGATGTTTTTGGTCTTTGCAACACATAATGATTTCAAAGTATATCAAATGGATGTGAAGTCTTCTTTCTTGAAGGGTGAGTTGGAAGAATAAGTATTCATAGAACAACCATATGGATTTTAGTTATCAGATAAACTAGATATGGTTTGCAGGTTGAAGAAGGCACTTTATGGATTGAAGCAAGCCCCCAAAGCTTGGTATACAAGGTTAGATAGGTACTTATTATAGCAAGGATTCAATAAAGGTACCACAAATAGCAATTTGTACATCAAAGTAGGAGAAGATCAAATTCTGATTATGGAAGTGTATGTAGATGATATAATCTTTTACATGGAAATGAAAGCATATGTAAAAGTTTTGCAAATGAAATGTAGAAAGAATTTGAAATGTCAATGTGTGGGGAAAAGAACTTCTTCCTTGGGCTACACATCAATCAGATAGATAAAGGTATTTTTATTTCACAATCTAAAGTATGCCAAGGAGATGTTAAAGAAGTTGGGAATGGAAGATTCTAAACTAGTATGTACCCCTATGACAACTAGTTGTAGGCTGAGAAAGAATGATGAATCTACTAAGGCTAAGCAGAGAAGGTATAGGCCAATGATTTGAGGATTGTTATATTTAACTACTACTAGACTAGATATTATGCATGCAATTTGTCTTGTGGCTAGATTTCAAGAAGATCCTAGGTAGAGAGTCACATGTTGCAGTAGTGAAGAGGATATTTAGATATTTAAAGGGCACTCCAGATCATGGTTAGTAGTATCCAAAGGATAATGACTTTTCTCTAAGTTCTTATAATATAGATGAAGATTGGGATGGTTGTGTAGATGACAAGAAAAGAACAAGAACTGGTGCATTCTTTCTTGGAGGTAGAGTGGTGTCATGGTTAAGTAAGAAGAAGGACTCAGTATCTTTGTCTACTACATAAGTAGAATACATTGTTACAGCATCTTGTTGCACACAAGTGTTGTGGATGAGGCAAACCTTGATGGATATCAGAGTTGTATGTGATGAACCTATTCCTATCTTCTGTGATAATACAAGTGCTATTAACATTTCAAAGAATCTGATGATGCATTCAAGGACAAAACATATATCAATCTAGTATCACTTTCTAAGAGAGAAGGTTGTAGAGAATGAAGTGAAGCTTGAGTATGTGCCTACAAAGTATCAGGTAGTTGATATATTCACTAAGGCTCTTCCTAAGGATACATTTGAGTATCTCTAGGAGAAGTTCAGAGTTATTGCCCCTTCTTCTCTAAACTAGATGCATAAGGAGATGAATCGACTAGTGGATTTCAAGATTCATTCCTTATTCTAGACTGATATTGGAGGCTACCTCTTAGGGGAAGTAGGTAGTGGTCATGATGGTTGTGGTGGTCAAGGGGAGTAAGTTCTAATGTTGGTTTCTTCTAAGGGGGGGTATGAAGAGAAGTAAAAGAAAAGATGTGACAAAGCAGTGGTGAGGATGTAAAAGTATGAGAAAGAGAAAGATGAAGCCCTTTTCTATTGATGTCAAAGGGGGAGAGAGAACAATGTGGAAAAGAAGAGAAAGGAGAGAGTTAGTTGTCACCTAGAAAAGAATAGCAATCTAAGGGGGAGAGAAAGAGAAAGGAAATGAGTTTGTATGAAGCATAGCGTTGAGGATGCTATTGTATTGATGGCTTTTCACATCATGTATTGCCATCAATGACAAAGGGGAAGATTGTTACAAGTACTTACAGTTAGTATTGTCATTGATGTCAACATGTTAGCTTGGTGTTGTAATTAGTGTTAACTAGTTTAGTGCAAAGATGAGGTTGTTGCAATGGTATGAGATATTTGGTTGAGTTGCTTTGGTAAAGATGATTTGGTTGCTTTGAAGAGGTGCTGAAGATGTCAAGAATATATTTTTGTTGGTTGGTTTCCAAGTGCTTTTGAGAAAATTTCATTAAGAAAGGAAATAGTGTGTTGAATTGGTATTTTAGTTTATAGAGTAGTGTTTTAGTTTTGCTCCACATTTCCTCTATGTTCAAGATCTATCTTTGCTATTTGAATAAGTTGTTTAAAGTTGTTAAGAGATGTTATATTCTCAATTTGGTGTTCTAGCTTGTTGTGAAGAGGAAGTTGTGTTCACCAATGTGTGGACTGTGTTTATATGTATTGCAGAGGTGTCTGGGAGAAACTATTTTGCTCTAGATTATGCCACAGATTTGTTTCTAGCTTTGTGATTATGGATTTGTACTTATAATGCTTATATATCACTTCAGTTCAAGTTGTTCATGGCTTGGCACTCCACAAGTTGATTTCTTGAGTTGCAGTGTATGACAGAGTTGTTTGAGTGCTCCAATGTAAACTTTCGTCAGGTGAAAGTTGTTGTGAAAGGATTTGTTGGTTTTTAGTTTCTTGTCGATACCTCTAGGTCATGTTTAAGCTTGGTGCATGGTCTGCAAGTTATGTTTTGATCATTGAGGAAGCATGTACTTACAGGTTCATAGTGTTAACACAAGTTTGATCGACTTGTTTGTTTACACTACTTGTGGTTGTGCTTCGGTGATTGTGAAAGAGTAGAGTAATGTGTAAGAGTGGGTTTAAGTCTAAGAAAAGGTGTGGTTTGGTTTGCATTCATTCCTTTTCACCACAGAAATGTTTAGGTCTAGGCCTAATTTGAATTTTCTAGGTTAAGGTGATTTCCAACCTTCGAGAATTTTCTCAAGGTTGAAGATAGTATAAATAAGTGTCAAGGGATCATGATTGAGTGTGTGCACAATGAATGTGATATGAATAGTAGTGTGTTTAAATGTGTGGTGCAGTACAAGATCTCATGTGTTGGATTACTGGATGTAGTGAGTAGAAGGTGTCTACAATTCTTCTGTATGGCTATGGAGGCATTGATGATGTTGCAGTTGAATTCTCTGTTGCATTGAGATAGTTCTCTCCTTGTAGCAATCTTCTCTATCTTCTCTATATTGGAAGTGAGCCTTTTCTTTTGGGCAATGAGTCCTTTGGTAGTGAGCCTTTCTTTCGGACAGTGAGCCCTTTGGTAGTGAGCTTTTTTTTTTGGTGTTGATATTACTTTATACTATGAGCTAATCCTCACCGTGGTTTTTCCCTTCTTGGGTTTTCCATGTAAATCTAGTGTTCTCTTGTGTTTGATGTTGTGTTAATTTAGTTTTTGTTATTTATTTTCATGCTTAATCATCATAATAGTTTAAGGGTTAACTGAATTGATGTAGATCTAAATGTATTTGAGGGTTTTAAAATTATAAGTTACAACTCATTCACCCCCCGCTCAATTGTCTTGTGCATTCAAGACTTTTCATAGTCAATCAAAATGGCCAAAACTTTTAAATTATCCTCATTTCCTAAGAAATGCCACTACACAAAAAATAAGGATTCTTTTGCATATCTTATTAAGGGATGTTTTTATGTGTTTGAAGGGTTTGGTATAATCGTGGACACATTTTCAAATCTCACAAATCTAGGGAATATCTATTAATGGCAATTGATTGATGGATGTTACCCTTTCCCCTTTTGTCTAGTTCTACCTTTATATTTGAACAATACATTCCAATCAAAGAATTTGAAATTGTAACATTTCTACTACAATTACAATCAAGGGACTTTGCCGAATATAGATTTTGAGAGAATGAAAGAGGTTTTAAGAGCCTACTTGATTTGGTGATTTTTATGGAAAATTATGGGATTTGCAATGGGTCTATTAAAGTAGGCTCTAGAGGTATCTATAGACAATTCATGGAGGATGGTAGAAAATTTCTTGTTGGATCACTTATGAATGTTCTTTTAGGTGAAAAAATAGAAACTTGAGAACAAAAGAGAATAGAATGAACATTGAAATCCCTTCAATATTTCCTCTTCCTACCTCATTGAGCAACCATTAATGCAAGTTTGAGTGATATGGAATCCACTTCTTTAAAATTTGTGGGAGAAGATGAACCTTCGGAATATAGGAAAAACTCCACATTTAGTAGGGAACACTACTTTTTAGGACCTTATTTCTTATCAAGGTTAATTGGGAGCTAGACATAGGTCTACACATACTACAAGAATCTACAATTTCTTCAACTTTAAAAACTTTACAATTAAGACTAAAACCTTTAAAATTACCTTGCAAGAAAATAAGGTCTTAAGGGACCAAATACTTTGCAACAAAGATATCTAGACTATGCTTAAAACTTTTCATTCAAGTCTCTATAGAAACTCCACAAATCCCAAAAGATGCAAATCCTAACTTCAAACTAAAGATGAAACATACCAAACCCATCTAGGAGCTCTAAAATCAAGCTAACTTGATGATAAGCACTCATAACGCTTTAGGAATTCACTCCTAAAGATAGGACACCAAAATTTTGATACTTGAGGAAAAAAGAACAAAAAAGGAGGTCCAAATTTGTCTAAGAAAATTGGGGCATGTGTGCAAGGCAAACCAAATAATTGTCTTCAAGCTTTGTAGAAGGAAGTGTAGAACAAGCTTATTCTTTTGTTCACATTTAGATAAATGGATAGAAAAAATGAAAAATGAAATCAATTTTTTTTATGGCTTATGAAGATACTATTAAAGATAAACAAAGATTAAAATTTTATATTATTTGTTTAGGGGAAAATTGGATTTGTTAATGTTCTAGTGTTTAGATGTTTAAATCTACCTCTCCACTATACATTCAAGGATCGAGGGTTGAGTGGTGAGCAATATCATACTCTAGGTCACTTACAAATGTAGGGAAACTTGGATTAGGGAATTTAATTATTAAGTTTCCTTCTCTTATGCCCAATTAACCATTAAAACCCTAATTATGCAAATATGACAACAAATTGATGAATGATGGAAAAAGCTCTTGCAGACATGAGTAAAATACCAAATCACATAATACCTATTTTTGAGGTTCTGTAACGGAACAGTGAGGGACATTGGAGCTGGCACCCAAGTCCAAGGTACCAATTTTTTCATGGGATCCAGACCTCCTTCTAACACTAATCAGCCTTGTAACTTTTGTTTCTTGAAACTTAGATGCTGAGGACACTAGAACGAGCACCCGAATCTTGGAAGTGCTTCTATGTCCTGCCTTTCTTCAGATCATGAATCCTTGATGTCTACCAATCCTTCCTGTAACTCCAATTTTCCCAAATGCAACCCCTGTAACCTGCAAAAGACTTGGTTTGGGGGTTGTGGTGTTTAGAAGCTTTCCTTAGTCAAACCCTGGAGGACACTTAAGTCTCTGAACACTATTGTCAGACAAAGAGTGCATGCCCTTGTGAGACAGAGGCAAAAACCAAAGGAATCAATGATGAAAACACAATATTATGTCACGTTGTAGTGAAGCTCTCATGGGAGGGAGATGCTCTTCATGCCATGAGGAAATTGATGCTCAAATCTACAAATATCAACACACAAAATACACAAGTCTACTCTTACAACACAATAGAAGCCTTGAATCACCTTGAGAACACAATAGCTTGCTTATAATCATCTAATTGAAATATAGTTTTCAAATGAATGCCTAAGCATGCTGATAGATGCAACTACAAACACTCCCACCAAGATTTTCAAAATTTAAACTTACCGTGTTAGCAAAGGGACCTAATAACAGTCACAAAGCATCACCTAGAAATTAGGGCTGCCCCAAAATAGGGTAGGACTAGGGCACCGGTACCCAAGTCCTCCCCCCTATTTTGGGTAGGGTACAGCTCAAGGGGTCCTCCTAGGTCCAATTTGCCATGGAACCTAAGTCTCATTCCATCGGGATGTCAAAATATGAACTAAGATGTCCTAAATGCATGCTAAAGACCTGGGAGGTAAACCTTATGAGGGAAAAGCCCCCAAGGGGACATTTTCCAATGTTACTTTTAGCCCCCACCTTAATGTATGTATAAACGTGAGGCTAATACATGTATTAAAGTAAGGTCCCAAACACAACAAACACATCAAGCACAGAGAAGACATGCCAATGACATAGAAGACAGTAATAGAAATGCAAAACATGGAGAAGACAATTACAGTCACGTAGAAAATGGAGAAGACAGTCAATGCATAGAAGACACATTAATGCATGGAAGCTAGAAATGATATCTTTTCTTTTCTTTTTCTCATATATATGAAATGCAAATGCAAGTACTGGAAACTAAACAAACCTCCCATACTGTAGGAAGCACTCATCGCACTAGTCTTTAGATTACATATATGGGGCAACACACACGTAACACACACAAAACCTCCCAAAATATAGGATCCACTCATCAAGCAAGTCCTTAGACTGCATATGGGGTAACAAACATGCCAAACAAAACAAGCACGCCAAAACACACACAATTGAAGACAGAGAAACCATGGCAGACAAGCAATGGTGTGTTCCTTATTTCTAGGCTCATCACAATCTTAGGCACATTATAGGAACACACTAATGATTGGGCTTCACCACAACAATTGTTGAAAACACACTTAAGGGTTGAGTTAGTCGTAGAATCAGTCCATGCCTCCACAGAGGACTTTTGAAAATGACAAGATGATGCAATCTTCTCTGAGAAATACACCATCCCTGCCTCCAGAGAGAGCTTAAGATAAAAAGGATATACGCGCTATCTCGTCTCTGTAGAGGGCTTACATGATTTATTGATTACAAACAAACTCAGGATGAAGGATGCACTCATCAAGTAAATCTTTAGATTGCACCTGAGGACAAGCACATAGCTAACATCTACAACAAATAGCTTACCTTATATATGCCCCCACCTTAAGGTGGTTAATATCAGTTATCGATATCAAGCACGTTAAGGTAGGAAGAAAAAACACAAGGGAACACTAACTTTCACAAAGACCATGCCCCTTGGAGGTGACATGTACTTTATGATTGCCAAATGTTCCCACAAATAGATCCCTACAAGAAACATGTTAGTGTCTATAACATCATGATAAACAACAACATCAATGCATAAGATTAACCACACAAAGAGCCAAGGTTATAGAACAAATTTGGAGTTTGAGGATAACCGTGGGGCTATATCACAAAGCTCTTTGAATCGAGTACTGCCAAGGCTAGATTCAAAGGAAAACAAAGGTGCATAGAGTAGCAGTATTGTTAAGGTTTGTAAATGTGACAGAAACATCATGAAATTCACTACGTGGAAAGCACGAGTGCTTCCACTAGCCAAGCGTTAGATAAGATAGACAACCCCATCATCATATTAGGAACTAAGTCCATTTTTTGATTTCTCTCAAAAAGGGACACTAGGTCTGCATCAGTATAAATGTTTGTCATCATCCACCCACTAGATGGAAACACTAGAGGAAGGGAAACAATAAATAAGAGAGGAGAAACACGTGTCTAAGGGACAGTCATGTAGGAGGGTGCCCCCAAGTCACCAATCGTGACGCTATGTCCATAAGACACAACACACAACAATGAAATGAGAGAGAGAAATAATTTAGAAGAATGATGATATAAATAGAAGGTCACAACAGAGGTGCTCTCCTGGTATCTCAAACCTTACGGGGGGAATCTGAGGTCATCCTAGGAGGCCTAAACAACATAAAACACATCACAAGGGAAGCACATCATGAGAGAAATAAAAGGTGAGAGATACTTACCTGTAGGGCCCCTATCGGGCTAGATATTGTCTATAAGCAAATCATCGTTGTCATCTTCCCACTCCCTAATGTTCGAGGATAGTGGGACATACGGTACCATAGCCAAATTCATATCTTGTTCATCATGTTGTTCATCATTAGAATCATCTTTGTTTGGTTGAATGTTAGGGTCGATGTTTTCTTACTGAGAGGCAAGGTTTATAGTATATTCTTGTCTACTTTTTCTTCTTTCTCTTCCTTTTCTATTTCTCTTTCTTTGACCACTTATCTCTTGTAAGACAGGGCCTTGCTCTTTCATAGGTTTTTGCAAATTAGAAGATGAAGCACTGGGATCAAACCTCATTTGTCGTAGTGGAATATTTTATCGTTGAAAATGATCTCCCAATCCTTGTAAGGATTTTTGGGGAGGAAGCTCAGCATAGGGACCCTGTCCTTTCGGTCTAAAGTTCTCTTCACATGCGGGTTGTTTCTCTTTTGTCATTTCTTCTGTAGGAGGACTAGGTACTAGATGTAATAGTTTCACTTTGTAATTTCAATAGCTTAAAAATGTAAAGTCTGTTTGTAGCTCTAATTTGTTGTTATTTTTGTTGCAAAAGTGATCCAATGTGAAGTGTTGTTGTGTAGTTGAAGGTTTGTATGTATTTCGATGGATGACATGTACTTGTCCATTCAAAGGAAATGTAACACATTTATAAATAACTGAAGGGACAACTTTCATAACCTTTAACCAAGGGATTCCAAGTTTTATGTCAAAGGTATTAGAATTGGGGGAATATAAAACCATTATTCAACATGTTTCTCAAATATAGTTACTAACAATGATATCTTACCCCATGGTTTCTTTAAGGTTCCTGTATGTGTCTTAATCATCAAGTTCAAAGGGTTATAGGGACCTTGTATTAATTGATTCAAAAAGAGGAATTTTTCAGTGGCAACATTAGCCATGCAATTAGGATCAATAAAATTTCCCTTCACATTGTTTCCCATTATTTTCGCGGTGATGAAAAGAGGTCCTTCAGAATCACTGATTGTTCTATCATGAGGTGTAAAGACAATTTCAGGCTCAGGTGCTTTTCTTTTCAATAACATCTAGGAGGGAACCTATTATTTTTATCATGATTAGAGGCCATTTTTATATGCTCAAATCAATTCCAAATCAGATTTTGAAATCTTTTCAAAATATGTGCAAAAGACGAGCAAAAATAGCCTAAACTACTTGATTTTTTGATATGTTTTCAATGCTAATGAATGAATCAAAAGGTGTTGTAAGGATTTCAGTTAAGGGAAGAGAGTTATATGTCTAATATCAGTCCAAAACAGTGATAAGATCACTCTCAACACACTCTTGATACGATTTCAAGTTGATGCCAAGTCAAAATATAGTGAAAATATGTCAAAATAAGAACTTTTTTCACCAAAACTCAATGCAAGAGAGCATAAAAAAGGGTGTTGTAAGGAAAATGATTATGGAATAAAATAATATCAGTAATAACGGTCACTTAGTGCTAAAATACCCAACACAACATACTTTTAGTGCCACTTAAGGTCAAACCCTAGTGAAAATATAGCAAAAATAGGCTATTTTTCATGGTTTTTCAACTCCAAGACCTAGCAAAAGGGGTGTTGTAAGGAATTTTAGGAGGTAAAGAAAATAATACCAATAATATCAATCACCTCAATCCATAAAATTGATCACAACACACTTGGAGTGCAAACTAGGTCAAACCCTAAGGCAAAAATAGTTAAAATGTTTAGTTTTTCACCAAATTTTCACTACAAGAGCCCGTTAAAAGGGTGTTGTGAAGCTTTTTATGAGGGGAAGAAAATTATTACCCTGATAATAGAAAAATAATTCCAAAATACCTTTCACAACACACATATGGTGCAAGTTTATAAAGTCGATAAGGCCAAATTTAGTGAAAATCATTGTTTTCGAAGCCCTAGGTTTTGAGATCTTGGGACAAAATTCTATGCAAATATTTTAAAGTCTATTTTTTGATGGAAATTACATACTCTGAGATCTGAAAATTATTTTCAAATTTAAACATGCAAAATGCCAATGCAAATTTAATGAGAATGCCTCAAAATTGCTAGTTTTTTGTTGAAATTTTCTATGCAAAAATGCAAATATTTTAAATCTAAATGCAAGACTATAGACAAATGTTAATTTGAATTATCCTCTAAAATCAGTAAAAAAATCTGAGAAAATATTTTTCCTACTAACCATATATTTTGAAATTACTAGGTTATAAAAAATTATCAGAATTTCCACAAAACCCTAGCAATTAAATGATGAAAATGCGAAGCAAAAATTTGAATTTTTGCATTTTTTTATAGTTTATATCAAATATGATGCAAAAATCATGAATGAGGAAAATTTAGAAAGAATTGATGCAATTTAGTAAGCCCAACAATGCAATTTTTTTGAATTTTTCGTAATGCAATAAAATGAATGACTATATGAATGAATGAAATCAGTCCAAATCTGAAAAAACACACTCAAAAAGTTGTAATTTGTGTCCAAAAACACAGTTTCACCTAAATGTTTAGGGGAAAATTGGATTTGTTAATGTTCTAGTGTTTAGATGTTTAAATCTGCCTCTCCACTATACATTCAAGGATCTAGGGTCAAGTGGCAAGCACAATCATACCCTAGGTCACTTAAAAATGTAGGGAAACTTGGATTAGGGAATTTAATTATTAATTTTCCTTCTCTTATTCCCAATTAACTATTAAAACCCTAATTATGCAAATACGACAACAAATTCATGAATGATAGAAAAAGCTCTTATAGATAGGAGTAAAATACCAAATCATAGAATACCTATTTTCAGGGTTCCAAAGAGGACTAGTCTGGGACACTAGAGCATGCATCCAAGTCCAAGGTACCAGTTTCTTCACGGGATCTGGACCTCCTTCTGACACTAATCAGCCCTACAACTTTTGTTTCTTGAAACTCAGATGCAGAGGACACTAGAATAAGTGCCCAAGTCCTGGAAGTGCTCCTGTGTCCTACTTTTCTTCTGATCTTGAATCCTTGATGTCTACCAATCCTTCTTATAACTCTACTTTTCCCAAATGCAACACCTATAACTTGCAATCACAAGACTTGGTTTGGGGGTTGTGGTGTTTAGAGGCTTGCCTTAATCAAGCCTTGGAGGACACTTAAGTCTCCGAACACCATTGTTAGACAAAGAGTACGTGCCCTTGTGAGGCAGAGGCAAAAACTAAAGAAATCAATGATGAAAACATAATATTATGCCACCTTGTAGTGAATCTCTCATGGGAGGAAGATGCTCTTCATGCCATGAGGAAATTGATGCTCAAATCTGCAAATATCAACACACAAAACACACAAGTATGCTCTTACAACACAATAGAAGCCTTGAATCACCTTGAGAACACAATATCTTGCTTGTAATCATCTAATTGAAATCTAGTTTTCAAATGAATGCCTAAGCATGCTTATATATGCAACTACAAACACTCCCACCAAGATTTTTAAAATTCAAACTTACTGTGTCAGCAAAGGGACCTAATAACGGTCACTAACCGACACCCAAAAATTAGGGCTACCCAAAAACAAGACAGGACTAGGGCATCAGTGCCCAAGTCCCCCCCTATTTTGGGCAAGGTACAGCTCAAGGGGTCCTGCTAGGTCCAATTTGCCATAGAACTTAGGTCTCATTCCATCAGGATGTCAAAATATGAACTAAGATGTCCTAAATGCATGCTAAAGACCTAGGAACTAAACCTTATGAGGGAAAAGCCCCCAAGGGGACATTTTCCAACGTTACATTATTTATATTATACAAGAATCATTTAACATGTAATGATAATGTTATGGAGTAAAAAGTTTCCCTTTGCCTTTTTATGTCCTATTTTAGCTCCTAGGTTCCCGTCTTTACACGTTTTAAGCTTAATACTTAACTCAGTGCAATTTCTCCTAAAACCCATGTCCAATGGGACATAGGAGACCATTCTAAACTTTAATCAAGACCAAAAAAGTGCCTTGGGACATGGGCACCAATTCCCAAGTCTAGGATAATTTTTGGGGATCAAAATTTAAATGTGTTGGCATAGGACCTTTAAAAAGGCTTCCCTCTATTGGCCTTTTCAATTTAAATTATGAAAGTTAGAGGGAAAGTACATATAAGTGAGTATATGTTTTCATTTTACACCTAGATGGATAATGCAAACTTGATATATTGAGGTAAGGGAATTCAAGGCATTCATTGTGTTGCAGAGTAGAATTGTGTTGTTATTGTGTTTGTTTGTTGCAGATTTGCCTTCATCAATCCATTTCCTCATGATTTGAAGGATCTTCATCTCCGTGAGGACTTCACCTCTAAGGTGAAATTTATTTGTGTTTCAATCATTCTATTTCATCATTAGATTTGGCCTCTTCCCTCCTTGAGCATGTACTCTATCAAACAACGGTGTTGTAAGACTTGAATGCCATTCTGGGGCTTGACTGAAGCAATCTACTAAACACCACAACCCCTAAACCCCTCTTTTTGTGATTGCAAGTTATAGGTACAAGATTTGGAGAAGTGCAGGTACAGAGAAGCTGTTTGAAGCATAAGGATTTGAGATCTAGAAGAAAATTGTTGATATTTTACCCTACTAGACTAGGGCATCTGCCCCGTAGTCATCCCGATAGGATTTTCCCCGAACTCAGGAATAGGTTACAGTTAAAAAATTCTCCCTACTCTATATCTACAAAAAGAATTCCCTATCAAACTTGGGTGCCTGCTCCATAGATTGCAAAGTTTTCAATTTTTGAAATCCAACTTCTGTAAGATTCTATTTATCTATACTCGATTTCATTATAATTAGGGTTTGAGGCTTATTCAATTTAGGGTTTGAAATATATCTCAATCTAACCAATCTTACCATACCATTCCTTAGTACACCAACCTGTAGTTCAATCCTCATTCATCTATAGTGACTTGGCTCAGTTGTTGTCCTTGAGTGTTATTTTGAAAGGAGGGTTTGATTTGATAGATCTTAACACTATCCACCATCTTCCCACTTTTCATACATAATATTTTAGTGAACCCATGTTTTTACTAAAATTGCATCTTGTTGAGTGTTGTAATCATTCTTTGCATTCATTCATATCATATTAATCATCTTGCATTGAAAAATTTTGTACACATTTTTAAAAAATTAAAAAAAAAGCACTGTAGGCTTGCATTAAGGCATAGTTTTGCATGTTTTGCATTGCATATCATAGAAAGATTTAGTTTTCTGATTTTTACATCAGATCTGATATTTATTAAAATAATTCATTATTTCTTCATATCAAACATTTCATTTACAAGTTTCATTTGCTAGGGTTTTTCTTAAAAAAATGTATTTCTCATATAACCTAGTCTTGGCAAAAACTAGGGTTTGTAGTCAAAATTTCATTTTCATATTTGGCTACTCCTTTTCAACATTCATTCAAATTTGATTTTGAAGTGTAGTTTTGGATCATAGTGCATAATTTTTCATCCTAGCTTTGAAACTTTCACCATTTGCAATTACACATTGTATATTTCAACAAGCATAACTACCTTACTCCTTTTGGTTGTTCTATTAGTTAGTGCATTGAGTGTTGTATTCCTTTGCATGAGTTGTATAGCCCACTACCCTAATAGAAACATTCTATAAGGAGAAGTTGTAGACTAATGGGTTCTAGTGCTTTGAATAGCAACAAAATGAAAACATTAGAAAATCCATTGAACACTCACTTTACAAAGGGTGAATCACAATATTTGCAAGATATCATAATTCCTACCATGATGAAAGAACAAACATTTAATGATCCTGAAGATCCAATTGATGTGATAACACATGTACCTAATGATCAAATCCACAAACTTGATAGAGAACTAGCTGATTTTCAAGCATTTGTGGAAAAAGAGGATAGTTGAAGAGGTTGTACCTGCTATTCATAGTCTAAGAGAGTTATTAAAAGGAGAAGACAGTGTTAGAACACTTCGTGGGATAGCCCATATAGTAGGTAACAACATTATGTCAGTGGCTAACTATACAAATACTATTAAGAATGTGTCATCATTAAATCATACACAGGTATCAGCACCTATACGGGTAAGTGCAGGAATATGGGGGGCCAAAAAGGGGTCTTAAGTGGCCACTTTTTTTCTGAAATCAAGAAATACTGGCCTTGGATGAGAAATTGAGCATAGTTACACTCAAAATTTGGAGATGCAACCAAAACAATGTTTGTAGTGCTCCGAGTCTACTTTCTAAACTACTATTTTGTTTTGAAAATGGCATAGATTAAGGGGTTCAAAAGAGGGAGCCACAGAAATTGGTGTTGTTTCTATCAAAAAAACATAACATAGCATGTTTTGTGGCTCCCTCAAAAGGTCAACTTTTTTTTGGTATTTTTAAAATCGCTTCGGTGAGAAATTAGCTAATAGCATGTAGTTTATGCCTAATTTTTCTGATAAATTTTTTATGAATATTTGATTTTTTACTAATTTTCAAAGTGGACACATCCTAAAAAATAGAATTTTGGCCATGCTACCCCTACAAATTTTGAAAACTAATTGAAAATCATTTTTTTATTTTTTTAATATTTGTAGAATGGAGTCTAGTTTCTAAATATATAATTTTTTTTAATTTGAATGAATAGTTATTTTACAATGAAAAAAAGACCAAACAGTGGTTTTTGCCTAAAAACGGACACACAAACAAAAGAAATTAAAGATGAAAGGCTTAACATTGTTAAAATGTGAAAAAAATCACATCGTCAAATAGCTAAGAGAAAGCCTAACATTACCCATGTGTTTGATTTGTTCAACCTTGAAACACGTGCAAATCTGAGGGTTAGCATGAACAAAATTATGTGAAATTTTGAAGAATATAGAAAAACACGTCTGTGACTGTTCATAAGGCACTCCAAGCCTTTGGGTTGGAAATCCAAAGCAAATCTCAAGCCCAAGACTTGGGATTCCCAAAGCGAGAAATAACACGCTCGTGTTATGTTTTGCCTTGCATTTTTCTTTCCTGCAAGTCTGTTGTTTGTCATGTTTGACATAACAGGAGCGCGTTATAACGTGCTCGCGTTATGTTCTCAAATTTTTTTACATTCAAGGCTATTAATCATGAGGGTTAAGGGATAAGGGATAGAGTTGGAGGGTTTATGGATAAGGGATTAGCGTTTAAGGTATAGTATCGAGCCCGTTGAGGGTCTAGGAATAGGGATAGCGTTTAGGGTTTAGGGATGGGGGATGACAGCTTAGGGTTGAGGGTTTAGGGTTTAGGGATAGGGTTGAGGGTCGAGGGATCAGAGTTAAGGGTTGAGGGATTAGGGTTTGACATTGAGGGTTGAGGGTTGAGGTTCAAGGGTCAAGGGTTTAGGGATAGGGTTTAGGGTCAAGGGATTAGGGTTAAAGTAGAGTGTGGAGGGTGTAAGGATTAGGGATAGGGTTGGAGGGTTTAGGGATAAGGGATTAGGGTTTAAGGTATAGTATCGAGTCTATTGAGGGTTTAGGAATAGGGATAGCATTTAGGGTTTAGGGATGAGGGATTATAGTTGAGGGATGATGGATTACAGTTGAGGGTTGAGGGATTAGGGTTTAGGGATAAGGTTTAGGGTTGAGGGTTGAGGGATTAGGGTTTAAGGTATAGTGTTGAGGGTTGAGGGTTGAGGGTTTAGGATTAGGGTTTAGGGTTGATGGATTAGCATTTAATGTTGACGTTAGGGTTAGAGTGTCAAGGGTAGAGGGATTAAGGATAGGGTTTAGGGTTGAAGGCTTAAGGATTGAGGGTTGAGGTTTTAGGGATGAGGGTTTAAGGCTTAAGATATAGTGTCAAGTGTTGAGGGTGTAGGGATAGGGTTTAAGTTTTAAGGGTTAAGGGTTGAGGGATAGGGATTAGGGTTTAAGGTATAGTGTTGAGGGTCGAGGGATCAGAGTTAAGGGTTGAGGGTTGAGGTTCGAGGGTCAAGGGTTTAGGGATAGGGTTGAGGGTCAAGGAATTAGGGTTAAAGTAGAGTGTGGAGGGTATAAGGATTAGGGATAGGGTTGGAGGGTTTAGGGATAAGGGATTAGGGTTTAAGGTATAGTATCGATTCTATTGAGGGTGTAGGAATAGGGATAGCATTTAGGGTTTAGGGATGAGGGATTACAGTTGAGGGATGACGGATTAGGGTTGAGGGTTGAGGGATTAGGGTTTAGGGATAAGGTTTAGGGTTGAGGGCTGAGGGATTAGGGTTTAAGGTATAGTGTTGAGGGTTTAGGGATAGGGTTTAGGGTTGAGGGATTAGAGTGAAGGGTTGAGGGATTAGGATTTGACGTTGAGGGTTGAGGGTTGAGGGTTTAGGGTTTAGGGTTTAGGGTTTAGGGTTAGGGTTGAGAGATGAGGGATCAGAGTTAAGGGTTGAGGGATTAAGGTTTGACGTCGAGGGTTGAGGGTTGAGGTTCAAGGGTCAAGGGTTTAGGGATAGGGTTGAGGTTGAAGAGATTAGGGTTAAAGTAGAGTGTGGAGGGTGTAAGGATTAGGGATAGGGTTGGAGGGTTTAGGGATAAGGGATTAGAGTTTAAGGTATAGTATCGAGTCTGTTGAGGGTTTAGGAATAGGGATAGCATTTAGGGTTTAGGGATGAGGGATTAGAGTTGAGGGATGAGGGATTAGGGTTGAGGGTTGAGGGATTAGGGTTTAGGGATAAGGTTTAGGGTTGAGGGTTAAGGGATTAGGGTTTAAGGTATAGTGTTGAGGGTTTATGGTTTAGGGATAGGATTTAGGTTTGAGGGATTAGGGTTTAGGGTTGATGAATTAGGGTTTAATGTTGAGAGTTGAAGGTTGAGGGTTGAGGGTTGAGGTTGAGGGATAGGGTTAATGGTCAAGGGATTAGGGTTAAATAAGAGTGTCGAGGGTAGAGGGATTAGGGTTTAAGGTATAGTATCGAGCCTGTTGAGGGTCTAGGAATAGGGATAGCGTTTAGGGTTTAGGAATGAGGGATTAGAGTTGAGGGATGACGGATGACAAATTAGGGTTGAGGGTTGAGGGATTAGGGTTTAGGGACAAGGTTTAGGGTTAGGGTTGAGGGATTGGGGTTTAAGGTATAGTGTTGAGGGGTTAGGGATAGGGTTTAGTGTTGATGGATTAGAGTGAAGGGTTGAGGGATTAGAATTTGACGTTGAGGGTTGAGGGTTTAGGGTTGAGGGATTAGAGTGAAGGATTGAGGGATTAGAATTTGACGTTGAGGGTTGAGGGTTTAGGGTTGAGGGTTTAGGGATAGGGTCAAGGGTCGAGGGATCAGAGTTAATGGTTGAGGGATTAGGGTTTGACGTTGAGGGTTGAGGGTTGAGGGTCAAGGGTCAAGGGTTTAGGGATAGGGTTGAGGGCCGAGGAATTAGGGTTAAAGTAGAGTGTGGAGGGTATAAGGATTAGGGATAGGGTTGGAGGGTTTAGGGATAAGGGATTAGAGTTTAAGGTATAGTATCAAGTCTGTTGAGGGTTTAGGAATAGGGATAGCATTTATGGTTTAGGGATGATGGATTAGAGTTAAGGGATGATGGATTAGGGTTGAGGGTTGAGGGATTAGGGTTTAGGGATAAGGTTTAGGGTTGAGGGTTGAGGGATTAGGGTTTAAGGTATAGGATTGAGGGTTGAGGCTTTAGGGATGAGGGTTTAAGGCTTAAGATATAGTGTCAAGTGTTGAGAGTGTAGGGATAGGGTTTAAATTTTAAGGGTTAAGGGTTGAGGGATAGGGATTAGGGTTTAAGGTATAGTGTTGAGGGTTGATGGATCAGAGTTAAGGGTTGAGGGATTAGGGTTTGATGTTGAGGGTTGAGGGTTGAGGTTCGAGGGTCAAGGGTTTAGGGATAGGGTTGAGGTTCAAGGGATCAGGGTTAAAGTAGAGTGTGGAGGGTGTAAGGATTAGGGATAGGGTTGGAGGGTTTAGGGATAAGGGATTAGAGTTTAAGGTATAGTATCGAGTCTGTTGAGGGTTTAGGAATAGGGATATCATTTAGGGTTTAGGGATGAGGGATTAGAGTTGAGGGATGATGGATTAGGGTTGAGGGTTGAGGGATTAGGGTTTAAGGATAAGGTTTAGGGTTGAGGGTTGAGGGATTAGGGTTTAAGGTATAGGATTGAGGGTTTAGGGCTTAAGATATAGTGTCAAGTGTTGAGGGTGTAGGGATAGGGTTTAAATTTTAAGGGTTAAGGGTTGAGGGATAGGGATTAGGGTTTAAGGTATAGTGTTGAGGGTTGATGGATCAGAGTTAAGGGTTGAGGGATTAGGGTTTGACGTTGAGGGTTAAGGGTTGAGGTTCGAGGGTCAAGGGTTTCGGGATAGGGTTGAGGGTTGAGGAATTAGGGTTAAAGTAGAGTATGGAGGGTATAAGGATTAGGGATAGGGTTGGAGGGTTTAGGGATAAGGGATTAGAGTTTAAGGTATAGTATCAAGTCTGTTGAGGGTTTAGGAATAGGGATAGCATTTAGGGTTTAGGGATGAGGGATTAAAGTTGAGGGATGATGGATTAGGGTTGAGGGTTGAGGGATAAGGTTTACAGTTGAGGGTTGAGGGATTAGGGTTTAAGGTATAGGATTGAGGGTTGAGGCTTTAGGGATGAGGGTTTAAGGCTTAAGATATAGTGTCAAGTGTTGAGGGTGTAGGGATAGGATTTAAATTTTAAGGGTTAAGGGTTGAGGGATAGGGATTAGGGTTTAAGGTATAGTGTTGAGGGTTGATGGATCAGAGTTAAGGGTTGAGGGATTAGGGTTTGACGTTGAGGGTTGAGGGTTGAGGTTCGAGGGTCAAGGGTTTAGGGATAGGGTTGAGGTTCAAGGGATTAGGGTTAAAGTAGAGTGTGGAGGGTGTAAGGATTAGGGGTTTAGGGATAAGGGATTAGAGTTTAAGGTATAGTATCGAGTCTGTTGAGGGTTTAGGAATAGGGATAGCATTTAGGGTTTAGGGATGAGGGGTTAGAGTTGAGGGATGATTGATTAGGGTTGAGGGTTGAGGGATTAGGGTTTAGGGATAAGGTTTAGGGTTAAGGGTTGAGGGATTAGGGTTTAAGCTATAGTGTTGAGGGTTGAGGGTAGAGGGATTAGGGATAGGGTTTCAGGTTGAAGGTTTAAGGATTGAGGGTTGAGGCTTTAGGGATGAGGGTTTAAGGCTTAAGATATAGTGTCAAGTGTTGAGGGTGTAGGGATAGGGTTTAAGTTTTAAGGGTTAAGGGTTGAGGGATAGGGATTAGGGTTTAAGGTATAGTGTTGAGGGTTGAGGGATCAGAGTTAATGGTTGAGGGATTAGGGTTTGACGTTGAGGGTTGAGGGTTGAGGTTCGAGGGTTAAGGGTTTAGGGATAGGGTCGAGGGTCGAGGAATTACGGTTAAGGTAGAGTGTGGAGGGTATAAGGATTAGGGATAGGGTTGGAGGGTTTAGGGATAAGGGATTAGGGTTTAAGGTATAGTATCGATTCTGTTGAGGGTGTAGGAATAGGGATAGCATTTAGGGTTTAGGGATGAGGGATTAGAGTTGAAGGATGACAGATTAGGGTTGAGGGTTGAGGGATTAGGGTTTAGGGATAAGGTTTAGGGTTGAGGGCTGAGGGATTAGGATTTGATGTTGAGGGTTGAGGGTTTAGGGTTTAGGGTTTAGGGTTAGGGTTGAGAGATGAGGGATCAGAGTTAAGGGTTGAGGAATTAGGGTTAGACATCAAGGGTTGAGGGTTAAGGTTCGAGGGTCAAGGGTTTAGCGATAGGGTTGAGGTTGAAGGGATTAGGGTTTAAGGTATAGTGTTGAGGGATTAGGGTTTGACGTTGAGGGTTGAGGGTTGAGGTTTGAGGGTCAAGGGTTTAGGGATAGGGTTGAGGTTCAAGGGATTAGTGTTAAAGTAGAGTGTGGAGGGTGTAAGGATTAGGGATATGGTTGGAGGGTTTAGGGATAAGGGATTAGAGTTTAAGGTATAGTATCGAGTCTGTTGAGGGTGTAGGATTATGGATAGCATTTAGGGTTTAGCGATGAAGGATTAGAGTTGAGGGATGATGGATTAGGGTTGAGGGATTAGGATTTGACATTGAGGGTTGAGGGTTTAGGGATAGGGTTGAGGGATTAGGATTTGACGTTGAGGGTTGAGGGTTTAGGGATAGGGTTGAGGGTTGAGGGATTAGGATTTGACGTTGAGGGTTGAGGGTCAAGGGATCAGAGTTAAGGGTTGAGGGATTAGGGTTTGACATTGAGAATTGAGGGCATTTTCTATCAAGTACTTGATTATGAGGGCTTGTCCCTTCATTGTTATGCCTATCATATGGTGGAGTATCTGGCAAGCCCTTGCAGGAAAAAGATGTGATCAATGCAAAGGATGTGATGAATCTATAGCAGGAAAAAACGTGAGCGCGTTATAACGCGCTCACGTTTTGTATTTCTATTGAAATGGTAAAAAAGTGGTTACCCCCATGATCTAGGCCCATATGCTCTATTTTCTTACTAATTATGTGCATGCTCTGACAAAAAAAAAGTGCTTTCATGCTATTGGGAAATTCACATGCACATTTGACACATTGTACCACCTTTGCATGATCTTTCCACCACCTTTTCTGCTTTACCAACTTGAGAAGGAGGAAATAACATAGTTTTCACACCAAGTTTGATATATATCTATTCAAGTTTCAATTTTTGTAGTGTTGCAATGTTAATTGTGATTCAATTTTAGGAATTTAACGTTGAAAAGGAAGCAAGTGGTGAAAAACTCAAATTGTTGACGAGTTTGATGCAAGAAGATAAAAACACTACATAATTGGGTATTCTCTCCATTCAAATCTTCATTTTTTAGGTATGTCAAGTCTTTACATGCATGTTCTTTACATTTTCCTTATTTCGAATTGAATTACTTTATCATGCTTTATCATACATGTTTAAAATAGACACATTCCCAATCAAGAAAGCAGCCTACAATCTCACATGATGCCATGTATATTTTCTACACTTGGGCTCTTTAATAATTATGTGTAATAAACAAACCTTAACATACCATGATGTCAAACTATACAAGAATAAATCCTTACAACATAAAAAAAATACAATCCCACTATTATCTTGTATTTATTTCTTAGGAACTAATATTGGTCTCTTTATCATGCTACAGACAAATTCTCCGTCATGCCAAGGAAATGATCAAGAATTAAACCAACACAGGAAGAGATAGAAGCTAAGAATGCAAAGAAAGCAGTGGCTATGAAGGAACTTCGTGAGAAGAGGAAATTGGACATGATAAATGAAGACATACCAATTGAAGAGGAACCACAACCATCACAAAGAGATATGGTATTGGCAGCACAAAGAGAACGAATGCAAAAACTTCGTGGTACGAGAGATTTGAATACCATAGTTGGAGACACATCCTTTACCGCAAGTCAACATGTAGGGACACCATCTACCACATCTCAAGTTGAGAGTACATCATCACTCACATGTGATGAAGGAGGTACGCCATCATTCCCACCTCAACCTCAAGGTATGTCATCTATTCCATCTTCGATCGAAGGTATGCCATCTAACCCATCTTATTTAAATATTGATGAAATTCCTATTGTTGAGATGAATTTACCTAACTTGACACCACCTAGAATTTTGCATAGAAAGCCAAAGTATTTGATTGATATTGATGAGAATATTTTGCAGCCAATGGAAGGTAAGATTCCAAAACGCACTTGTAGAAGATATGCTAATAAGATTTGGAGATTGTTCTTTGAAAAGTTAAATGAGACTGCACATGATCGTCAGGAGGCAGTGTATTAAGTCAGGATGAAAGCCTATTCACTCTAGGCACCTGTTTTTCACCAAATCACACATGCATCTTGAACAAGTGATGCTACAAGTGGTGAACAAAATGGGTGCCTTGAAGAATTGAGCCCTCCAAGACATCTTGCAATTGCCTAAAAGTCTAAAATTTACATAAGTGAGTTAAGGCGCCATTTTCCATCTCCAGAGCCTCCTTTGAGCACCTTAACATGGAGTGAATGTTTTAGTCTATGAAAGATTGCGCCTAAAGAATATAACAACCCCTTGAGTCACTAGGATGAACTAAGTTAACAAAATGAACTTCATTGAGGGATGTGCACTTGTGTCTTCCTGCTAAAACCTCTAAAGGGTAACCATCTCAACAAGTGTCTCTAATCCCAAGAGAACTCTAGCCTCACCTAAGTCTCAAAGTAAGTATGAGAACCTACAACCAATCAATCCATGTTAAGCTCCAAATGCAACACCACATTATCATGAAGCTCCCAAGCACATGACCAATGTACTCAATACCAAGAGAACCAACAAGAGCACTGTCAAAACTCCAACTACAAAATTAGGTATCCAAACATGACATCATGATCTAACATCTCCTCCTAGAAGATCACATGCACCAATATAGACATCCTAGTCTCAAGAGAACTTGTATCATGCTAATACTCTAATCTAGAATCAAGAGTCCACCAAGACACACTACCAAACACCTCTAAACCAAGGATCAACATCTACAACCACATGAAGATAACCATCTCCTAAAAATAGTAGCCAAGATGTCACAGCACTCTCACTACAAATAATAATCATAATCCAAGAGTTTGTCCATTACACCCAACCACTATATAAGATCATCCATCACTAGGTGATGAATACACATCACTATCAAAGCAACATCCATCCTCTCATCCCAATGCAACATACCAATGCGCAAATGAGCATAGACAAGGAAAAATAACAAAGTCATCCCGTGGATATAGGCAATATGCATTCAAGTCATCCCACTACAATCAATAAGGTGTGCATCCCAAAAAAATGCATAAATTGTAGATCCCAACCATTGAAAACATGCAAAATCATCATCACATTAGTAATCATCATCACATTAGTAAACATCATCACATTAGTAAACTAGTAAACATCATTTGCATCCATACTTAAACCAATCTTATTGTTGTGTTTGATGTGTCCTCTTTCAAACAACCATTTAACAAAATTTGAGTCCAAACAATAAACATTTACAACCATAAACATCTCAAAGTCCAAAATCCAAACATTCTATCATCCTTAATCATTTCCATCATGGACCCTTGGTTTGAAAAAATCATTATGCAAGATAAAAACCCTATGCCTATTACCTTGTTCGAGGCTCATGCAAAACCCAAAATGATTAGCCTAGTACCATGTGTCATGTCCCTGTTCCCGACTTGATCATCAAGTGTATAATGGATTAGCCTATTCCTCATTTCTGGAGGCTAACTCTAAATGATGAGGGAATGAATTGTTTTCAGACTAACTCTATCTGTTTGTTTTGCAGGAACAAGGTCAGAACCCTAAAATTTGACTATGGAAGCTTGGGAGCCTAGGCGCCCATTTCACTCTAGTTTTCCTTACTAAGCACCTAGCACAAGGATCATCCAAATTAAGCACCTAAGAACCTCAAGGCGCCTATACATGTTTCTAGGGATCCTCCAATTGAGCGCCTAGCATAGATGGATGAAGATTGAAAGTTTTCAAGTTAAAGATGTCCTTTGGGTGAACTCACAGCACTAGGCGCATGTGTTTTTTGGAACTCCTTGGATCTGGCACCTAGGATTGAAAGCCTTTGATGAGGAGAGAAGTCTCAAGGCCTAGTTTGGTGCCCTCACTTGCCTACCCCACCCTCAGAATGCGCCTAACCTTCATAAGGCATTAACACTCTATTTTGAGCGCCTAGCAGGGGGTAATGGATAGATTGAAGGCTTGGGAGCTAAGGAAAGTCACTTAGATGAATAATCAAGATTGAAATGAGAAACTCCTAGCCAAGGCGCAAAATTCCTCAATTCTGGCATCCAGAAATCAAATCTAAGTAAGGCACTCTTTCCATTTGCCAAAGGCTCTATTAGTGCCCTTGGTTGATGATCTCTCCAGACACCTGAAATGATGTCTAGTGGATCTTTCAACTTGTATCAGGAAGAAGGGAAGCATTCTCAGTGTTGTTCAGATAATCTAAGTTGTAAAGTTAACAAGGAATAGAGCCAGAGGACAAGGTGCACTTTGGTCTCCATCACCTCAGAAATGCGCCTAATGCAGTTGGTGTCAACTTCCCTCTTTCTAGCCTCCAAATGGCACCTAGAGTCAAAAAAGGATTTCACTGAATAATGTTAATGTTTTGAGCATCAAACTCTGCTTGGCGCATATCAAACTCTGCTTGGCGCATACCTATGCTCTTGCAACCTCAAATTGGCGCCTAGGGTTCAATCATCCTCCTAAGGCGTGGTTCTGCTCCTCCATAACCCTGTTTTGGTGCCTAAACTTGGAAGTACCTTGAAGACTTGGATTAAGATGGAATTCACCTCCAAAATGTTAGGCACTTGATAGAAGATAAAGGTGCTAGGGTAAAAGAGCTTCAAAAGTTTGATGTCAAGTGTGAATTGAGATAATAGGCATTGATACCAGTTGACATTACTCCAAACATGTGCCTAAGAGAGATGTAAGTCCCCAAGACCAATTTTGGAACAAGGCACTCCATCAGAGGGTAAGATGATAATCCTTGGAAGTCAAGTGTTTCAAAGATTCTTTGAGAAATTGACAAGTTGTAACCTAGGCACCAAAACCCCTGAGAATCCTCCTATCTGGCGCCTAGTCAGAAGAACACTAATATTGTGCCTAAGTGAATTTGAGTGTCAATATAGAGTCATCAAACCCCACCAGACATTCATCCATGTCTCTGCCACCTCAAGGAAGCGCCCAGCTTAGGATGGCACCTAGTCTGGTCTCTACTACCTTCAGTTGGCGCCTAACCCTAAGAGTCTTGCAACTATGACATCATATTGGCGCCTAACCCTAAGAGTCTTGCAACTATGGAATATTCCCTTGTATATGCTTCTTGGGAAACATGCCTCAGTTCCTCTTTGTGCATTGAAAAATGTGCCTTCATTGCCTTTGGAAGGCCTATAAAAGGAGGAGCCCTCTCATTCATTTGTTATCTAATCATTTTGATAGAATTCTCTCTGCAAAGCTATTTAGCTTGTGATCTTGAGGCCTGCAAGTTTCAAGTGTTGGGGTGATGCTCCCTCAACAAGCAAGGTGATGCTCCCTTGTGATATTGTGAGGTGTTGACATTCAGTTGACATCATTGAGTTTGATTGAGTTGATCAAGTGTAGATGCCATTGTAAACATCAAGGCTTCAAGGCCTTTCTTTTGTATCTCCATTGAATAAGTTGTAACTTCATGCTATTGAAAGCATTATCCATGTAATAAGACATTGCAAGTTGATTGAGTCAAATAACTAGACAAGTACCCAACTCTAAGGTTGATTCATTCAAGTAGTTATCTTTGATGTATATCTTTGTGTTGTTGAAGTAGTTGATGAATTGATAGCAAGTAAAATTGTTTAAAGAAAAATTTTCATAGAACTAGTTGGGTATCTTACACCATGCCTATCCATCAAACACCACAATGCAATCAAAATCCTAACAACATGCCCATGATCCAAGATCAAGTGCAATCATGCAAAGATATTATCAATCACAAGCCTATTAAGAATGAACTAGAGTCTTCTAGTACCATACTTTTCCATCAAACACCATCATGTAATCCATGGCCTATCAAGCCTATCAAAGAAAATGCAAACATCCTATGTAATACAATCAGACTTTAAATATTTGAAGTAGCCATCTACAAATATCCATTCAAAAGTGGATTTATAATGCAAGTATGGATGCCATCAATAAAAAAGATTTGTATTAACCAAATATCCAAATAGGCATACATCAATATATGTCGATATAAGTATAACATATTTACAAAATAGCCATATAGGCTTACAAGAATGCCATATAGGCATACAATGTCAACTATGTACAATACAAAATATATGTCCACAAATGCCATATAGGCATACAACAAAGGAACACAATAAAAAGTCATTCCCCTCTGGCTGGTGAAGAGAGTAAATCACGAGCAACCTTTGATCTTCTAGGGGATCGAGACATGCATGTGGGTGGTCTACTACGAACCCGAGGGCTACTCCTATTTAGTTCTTCCTGCATCTTTACCTGTTACAATAAAAATTATAGACATTAATATATAGAAATTACATGTTATAAAAAAATGAAACATTTAACAAAATAATCACTTACTGCTAACATATAGTCTGTCTCCTCGCTTGCCTCAGTAGCAGGAATAGGCCTAGGTGATGTCATGTCCTATAGAAACCATCCAAATAGAAATTAAACTTCAAATCAATAATCTTTTGATTTTTCAAAAATAGACAACTATAACAATGAATGTAAATTGAAATTTACTAATCTGCCTCATACCCTTGTCAATGCCATGGAGCTATGAATCACAGAGGCCACACCCTGCTCCATTGCCCTATGAACATGGGGAGGTGTCTCCGTAGCCTGCATCATCTAGAAATAAAACAACATTATTCAATTACAAAAACTATAATAGTGATGCAAATCATGGCTCCTAACATACACACACATTCATCTAAACATGGAAGTACACACAATAAAACACACAAATCACATACAAAAATTTAGTAAGTACAATTCATTCATTAAACTATTTATTTTATTACCTCCGTAAAGCTTTGAAGTCCACCACCACTGGGCAGGTGTTGCCATGAAATCTACAATATTAACATATTCAACATCCAAAATTAGAAATTAGAATACCATTCATATAATGATGCTATTCACATGTAATATTTATAATTGTTTACTAGTTACATACCTCGACAGTAGATGATCTAGTGAAAAATGCAGGTGGAGAACCATTGAAAATTGCATCGACGCTATGACCCTGAAATTTCATTAAAATCATCAATTTAAATTAGTTAATCTTGTATTTCAAAAATGAAATTTAATAAATTAAATTCAATAAACTTGCTAATATTTACCTGAGTATCAAGGCCGAAAGTCTCAGTCAGGAGGGTATCTGTCATCACCATCTGCTTAGCTGCAGATGTAGCCTATGCACCTGCATCCTGACTGTCCATGGGGTCATAACCACAGGCTGACCCGCAAGCCTGGTAAGTATGTGGTGGGACCTTACTCCTCGCACTATCTCCCAACCCACTTTGTGTTGCAGGATCGGCATGCTCTATGATGCTCTGGGTCAAGGCACTAATCGACCTCAGTGTATCGACCTCAACACTCTCCTTCATAATGGAAGGGATAGAAACATGCTTGTGGGTTGGTCTGCTGATTACTCATCTCACTACCCGCTGTGGGTAAAGACGTGCCCCTGGTCTATCCTGTGCTAAGCCCCCACCTCTACCCTGGAAGTCTCGCATATCAAAATAGTTTGGCACTTTATTGAGAACAAACTTGCAGTAGAGTTTCCTCAAAAAGTATTGCGGGACCTCATTATTATTGCATGGAGGATGGTCAAAAACCATCCACCACCTCTGCCTAAAATTGTCCCTTATCACTTGGTTGTTGCACCAATGGATAGGGAACCTCTTGCATGTAATGGGTGGAGGTTGATTTGTTTGTGGGTTTGTGAAAATTGAACACAAGTCTAATTTTGTAATTTGTAATTTTTTGACATCTTGGTATGACAACTTGTCTGCATAGTAATCTCTAAACTCTTTCTTTTTATCTATCCAACTAGTTATTTACTTGCTAATTGAATTTACATTTGATAACATAGACTCAAGAGATTTGGCAAGCGTGGACCTATGCAAGGTTGAAGTGGAAGGATCTTTCAACCTTGCAATTATATCTTCAATTTTTTTTTGTTGTTTTCAATTTGGCGCATTATATTATCTTGTGTTCTAGGGGCATGTCGAGGAATGAATGGAGGAGGTTGTTGTTCTGCAGGTATTTCCTCCTCAAGATTTTGTGGATTTTGAGGAGGAGAAGGAGGAGGAGGAGGAGGAGGAGGTGCATTAACATTTCCTGACAATTAACAAAATATACATAAAAAATCAACAAAAACCTACCTATTTAGAAAGAAATTCAAACAAAAAAACAAAGATAACTCACCCCTTTGGGGTGCTCGACGTCGCGGCGACATTTTGGTGACGAATCAATAAGTTTTTTTGTGTTGATTGGTGTTTTGTAGAATGCGAGCGTGTTTTTGAAAGTTTGGAAGCCGCGGGCAGAGGAGAAAATCAGAATGAAATGAATTTTGATTGCTTTTTTTTAATTTATACTAGGTCATAACGCGTTATAACGTGCTCGCATTATGACTTAAATTTTTTTGAAATTATTTTGGCCACTTTTTGGCCCCCCATCTTCTTGCACTTATCCATGTCAACTACCGAAATGTCCACTTTCACATCATCAATCCTCACTACTAATGCACCTATACCTTTAAATTTCATGACTGCAGCTTCCAACTCTTCTAACTTGCAAATTCTATTTTAACCCATCTCTTGCAAAGCATGACCTCCTTACAATAGAAAGTGACAAATTTGACCAATGCTTCTTCTCAACATAATATACCAACATAACATTCTCATAGTCCTTTATTTTTTACAATCCTAAGAGCTCAAATTCCTGATAAGTTTGAGACTCCTCGCTTTGAAAAGTACAGTGGTAAAGGTGATCCTAATACTCATGTGGCAACATTCACAACTATATGTAGTGATTTCTTTTTCAAAGAGGACATGTTAGCAAATCTCTTTCTGTTATCCTTCAAAGATCCTGCTTTAGAATAGCTTTGCCCATTACCTCTGAATTCAATACACTCTTTCTCATAGCTTGTTGATCAATTCTTGTAACATTTCAAGAAAAATATTGGACCTTCAGTCTCAATGATTGATTTAGTTCATTGCAAACAAGGTCACAAAGAAAAGTCAACTAAATTTATCAATCAATATCAATCTATTTTCACATACATACAATATCCAATTATAGATGAGGATGTTTAGAAGATATTCATTACAAATTTACAACCTAACATCTGTGATAAAATCCTCTTGATGAAGTATAGCTCTTTTCAACATCTATGTACAGCTCTTTGCAATTACCATCTTTCATCTAGTCAGTATGAGAATCAAACCTCATCAACTCAAGTTGGTCAATCCAAAGCTGGAACATCTCAAAACAACTTTAAGAGGAATAACAAGAGTTTCATCAAGATCAATGGACAAAATTTGAATACTTTTCAATCACAAGTGTCCTCTATTAGTATCCTAAATGAGCACCATTTTAATTGAGGAAACAATAGAGATAGTTTACTCCATTATCTGACTCTCTTCAATTAATTATTAATCAAGCAGTAAGCAACAATCATTTAAAATTTCTTCCTGTTAAACCATTTGATGGCAACAAGATACAAGGAGCATCATTTAATGCTAATGCCTTTTGTTAGTATCAAAGTAGTAGTACATGATACTGAATGATGCAGGTGTCTTAAACTTGAAATTCAAGACGACATTGATTCTAATATAATATAGTTAACTGGTGTGAATGACTAGAAATAAGTCAATTCCCCCTTCTAAATCAGAATTTATAGAAATTTACAAATCCTTTTCCTTAGCATAATGGCAACAATATGGTAGAGCAAAATACAATAGAGCAGGAAGATGACTACCTTGACTATGATGAAATAATTGGCATGATAGAAGTGGATAAGGAGAAGACTAAAGACTCACCTTATCCATGAGGGAAAGGTATCTATGTTGAGGTTCCTCCGCCATTATCCCTTCAAGGATTGATAGACAACCGGAATGCACTAGATATGCAAATTGAGCAACCTCGACAGGATAACATTAAACAAGAAAAAGTTGTCACAATGGAGAGTACCCCATGTCATCACAAAAGACTCCTTCATCAAGAAAATTATAACAAGAAAGAAAAGGATCAAAAAAGAACAAGGCAATTGTCATCGGTGGGAAATAGCAATGATTCCCCTCCTCATAAGAAACAAAAGCTTTTAAACATGTACATGGTCTTGAGAGACAAGCACCGCATGACCATTCCAAAAATAAGCATCACTCAGGTATGAACTACTCACACTTTTTACCACACTTAATAGAGAACCTTTCTAAGATGCTTGCAAGAATGAACTCCTATTAGATATATATTCTATGATATTGTGTCATGTTGTGTTCTATCATGTTGTGTTAAGTGTTGTTTAGGTCTCCTTGGATGACCCTTGATACTCCTGTAAGGTCAAGGATATCATGAGATTGTCTCTGTTGTGACCATTCTTCTATATTTCCTCTCCTCTTTTTATTATTGTGTGTTGCGCCTTGGGTGCATAGTATTGTGGAATATGTCTTGGGGGCATAGCATTGTGGATTATTGTTTGCCTTCTTTAGTGATTCTACCTAGTCAGTGGATGACAAAAACAAACAAATATTAATAAGGACTGTGGGTCCCTTTCACAAGAAAGAAAAAATGGTCCTAGTCCATATATGAAGATGGCGTTGATATATATATCTGACACTTGACTAGTAGATTCACTCTGTGTGATATATCATGTTGTAACAAACTTTTGCAATATACTCAATCTGCTTCTATGCACTTTGGATGGTTTTGTATCTCACGTTGATGTTACACTTGGTTCTGAGATACCTGCAGTATAGTCCAATGGCTATACTCAGTTCTGAACCTGCAAGTGTAGCCTTGGTCCTTGATGTGATCTAATACATGATTTATGCATAGCTTGTACGAATTTATTTGGTTGTTATCTTAAAATAAAATTTTCTAACCTTATCTCTTGTTCATTATCTTAGCAATTCATATCAATGTGTTTGTAGGAACATTCAATGATCATGGCACATGTCACCTTTGGGGGCATAGGCTTTGCAAGAGCTCTTGTTCCCTTGCATGTTTTCACTCTACCTTAATGTGCTTGATACCAACAAGTGGTATCAACCACCTTAAGGTGGGGGTATATATAATGGTATCTGTTTGATCACTTTACACTAACAAAGCATGTTTGAAAGCCCTCACCATGAGGTGGGATGGTATATCTCAAGTAGCTAGTGCACATCCTTTTAAAAAACAAGAAAAACGCCCTAATCATGAGGTGGGATGATGTATCTCTTGAGCTAGTGTGTATCCTTTTACATAGAGCCCTTATACAGAAGGCGAGATGGTGTATCTTTTTTTCTAGTGCACATCCATTTATACAAAGTCCTTTGTGGAGGTAGGGATGGATCTTGAGTCATCCACCCTTAAGTGTATCTTTGGCAATTGTGGTAGTGTAGCTCAACCATCAGGTGTGTTTGGTGTGTTTTAGATGGTGGGACTTAGCAATAAGTTCATTCCCATCACCCATGTTTATCGTGTATAAGATGTATAGTCTACCTATGGCATACTATGCACTACTCATGTATTCCATGTATCTTTTTTATATGTATGTTGTGTCTTCCCCCAAATGTGGTCTAAAGGCATGTAGAGATGACCTCCCTCAATAATTGGTTTTTTGTTTGTCATGTCTTCTCCCATGCAGCAATGAGCTCCCTCCACAATTTGGGTTTTATTTTGCATGTTTTTTATGGTCTAAAGGCACATATCGATGAGCTCCCTCTGCCCCCTAGTTTAGGATTTATTTTTAGTTGTTAAATCAATGTATTCTTCATTTATTGTGTGACTGTTCTCATGTCTTCTTTGTGTATTACATGATTCCACTGTATTATCTGTGTTTTGCATGCTTCTTATTGTCTTCAATGTGTCTTGCGTGTCTTCCATGTGTTTTGTAGTGCTTACCTGAAATTGGGGGCTAGAAATAGTCCTCTAACCTTTAGGTATTCCTTAGCTCAATGTGGATGGCATGTTTGATGTGTTTCAATCTTGTTTTAGTACATGTATCTAATCGTAATATCATACATACATTAAAGTGGGGGCTAAATGTTATGGTGCAAAAGTATCCCTATGCCTTTTTACCTCCTAGTTTAGCTTTTACGTCCCTGTGTTTACACTTTGCAAGATTAATACTTATCCCAAAGCAATCTCCCTTGAAATCCATGTCAAATGGGACTTATGGGTCCATCCTAAACTTTAATCAAGACAAAAAAGGGCCTTGGGACTTGGGCGCCCACACCCAAGTCCAAGCTAATTTTTCAGGATCAAAGTTTAAATGTGTCAGCATAGGACCTTTAAAAAGGTTTCCCTCTATTAGCCTTTTCAATTTAAATTATGAAAGTTAGCAAGAAAGCATATATTTAAGTAATTTTATGTCTTCATTTTACACCAAAATTGATAATACAAACTTGTGATATTGAGCTAAGGGATTTGAAGGCATTCATTATGTTGTAGAGGAGAATTGTGTTGTTATTATGTTTGTTTCTTGCAGATTTGGCTTCATCAATCCATCTCCTCATGATTTGAAGGATCTTCATATCCATGAGGGCTTCAAATATAAGGTGACATATATTTGTGTTTCAAATCATTGGATTTGGCCTCTACCCTCCTTGGGCATGCACTTTGTCTAACAACGATGTTGTGAGACTTGAATGTCATTCTGAGGCTTGATCGAGGCAAGCTCCTAAACCCCAACCCCCAAACCCCTTTCTTTGTGATTGTAGGTTATAGGTGTGGGATTTGGAGAAGTGCGGGTCAGAGAAGCTTCTTGAAGCATAAGTATTAGAGATCTACAAGAAACTTGCTGGTATTTTACCCTACTAGACTAGGGTGCCCACCCTATAGTCCTCTTGACAAGATTTTCCCTAAAATCAGGAATAGGTTACAGGCTGACACTACTTGTACTACTCCAGATCTATAGAAAAACTACCCTATTAGACTTGTTCACCTTCCCTATAGTCCACAAATTCTTCAATTATGAAAATCCAACTTTGGGTATGTTTCTGATTGTTCCTGAGTGCCATCCTGTCCAGTTTTTTGTAGCATTCTATTTGTGTGTACCTAATTTCATTATAATTAGGCTTTTCTACTTATTTGATTTAGGGTTTGAAAAATCTCTCAATCTAATCAATCTTTCCATATCATTTCTAAGTACACAAACCTATAGTTAAGTCCTCATTCATTTGTAGTTACTTGGCTTAGTTGTTGTCCTTGAGTGTTATTGTGAAAGGAGGGTTTGATTTGATATATCTAACACTATCCACCATCTTCGCACTTTTCATACATAACAAATAATAAATAGCTTGATGTTGTAGTTGTCTTTTCACAATAGTCATGTTATAAAAGATGTAATGCTCATAATTGCGAAAATTTTACATTTTAATGCTAATTTTGGCCATATTTTTTACCCCATTTCCATGCACATAACCTATCATTATTTACTCACATAATATTCAAATTTTATTTAGGATTAAGAAAGATCTTTTGGATCATATAAAATTAGTATTACAAAGATTGAGGGATGAAAAGGTGTTGATTAATGCCAATTATGAAAGAAGAGTTAGTATATCTAGGATTTATAATTTTAATAGAGGTTTGAAGATAGATCCCAAGAATGTAAAGGTTGTTGTTGATTTCCTTACATCAAGGTATATTTCATACGTCAAGGGTTTAAATGGTTTCACTAATTTTTATAGGAAGTTCATTATAGATTTATGTGGCATATGTGAAACTATAAGAAATAAAATATACAAGATGAAAATATTTTTAAGTTGACTATAGTAGCAAATAGAACATTTAAGTTTTCAAAGAAGAGGGTAATATAACAACTAGTATTAGTATTGCTAAATCTTGACAAGGCATTTCAAGTTTCATTTGATGCAAGTGTTACATCAATTGGAGTGGTCTTTAGTCAAGAAGGCAAGAATGCAACAATATGAAGGAGATGTTGAATGACACAAAGAAGAAATATTTAGTTTATGATTAGGAATTTTATACCATATTCCAAGCATTGTAAAAGAAAAGGCATTATTTTTTGTCAAAAGAATTTGTTTTCTATATAGAACATTAGACATTTAACAATCTAAATATAAGTCAAGGTATGTTGAAAAAAAGACACGTGAAATGGACAAAATTTTATCAAAATTAGCTTTTGATTTGAATTTTGGAATTAGTAACCCAAAAATTATTGTAGATAAATTGGGGATAAGATAGAATTTGTTGATTGAAGTGAGAAGTGAAGTTGCTTAATTTCATGAAATAAAGAATTTGTATAAGGATAAACTAGATTATAGTTAAGCATGGAAATCATGTGACCAACCATGATGTATGGATAGGACAAGTTGATTATATTATAAAATTAAAGATGGTTTATTGTTTGAAAGTATTATTTTTGTATACCTTAATTTCATCAAAATTTTACAAGTATATTTTGATATTTATAAGATAGTACCATTGGTAAGTGATAATTCCTATTGAATATATTTGTATAAGGATGTGAAAGATTATGTTAAATTTTTTGAATTTTAATAATTAGCTAAAGGTGGACATCAAAACATAGGTTTGTATCATGCATTTGTAGAGAAACCTTGAGATGATTTCACCATGAATTTTTTATTAGGGTTGCAAGAACATAGTGAGGCGAGGATTCAATTTTGTGGATGTTGATATATTTTACAAGAAGGTACATTTCATACCATGTAAGAACGATAATTCCATGGTTCATATAGCTAATTTATTTTAAAGTGGGTTGTGACATTGCATGGATTTCCTAGAATTATAGTTCTAGAAAGAGATGGTATGCTTCTAACATATGTTGGAGGAAAATGTGTAAGAATATGAAGATAAAATTGATATTTTGTTTAGATTACAAATAAACGGATAATTAGCAAACATAAATCATGAATAGGATGTTTAGAAAACATGGATAGCTAGTTAGTAGGTGAAAAGACAAGTAATTAGGATTTAATGATACTGTAGGCATTGTTTGCATACAATAATTCAATAAAAAGGACTCCAAGAAAAAATGCAGTACAAATTATGTATGGTTAGAATCACATAAATGTTTTAGTATTGAGGTATATGATTGATCAAAAGACTAAGAGTGTTATTGCTAAAGATTATGTAGATTTTATGAAGATATTAATCAAGAAGTTAAAAAATATTAGGAAAATATGAATAAAAAATATAAGGTCAAGGCTAATTAGAAAAGGAGGCATAATGAGTATGAAGTTGGAGATGAAGTGATGTGTTTGTGGGAATAAATTTTTCTATGTAGAATATATAATAAATTGAAAATGAGGAGGATTGGACCATGTAATAATGTGAGGATGTTTTTAAGTAATGCATACAAAATTGAGTTGTTGGAATACTTTAGGATATCATAAATGTTTATTTTGGAAAATTTTAATAGATATCATGAAGGAGGACTAGAAGGATGAGACACAAAGTCAAATTAGATGGTGTATATGCCAAAGTAGGTAGTAGTAAAAACTAGTGTAGTTTAAACAAAAGCATTTAAAATAAGAGAAGTAGGAATTATGAAGATATTGTGTGAAATAGAAAGAGGGACCAATAGAAGACTCTATATGGATGTTTGTATATGAGGTGAACCATTTTATTTCATTTAGCCAAAAAGTGAGGAATTCACTTATCACTTACTTAGGGTGTCTGACACAAGAGCATCCTAGGTCTACGTGCATTTTGGCATCAACAAAAAAAATTGTACTATATTTTTTAATCTTTTATATTTTGTGTTCTTTATATAGCCATAATGTTCACGTTGAACACATAAAACCTTACACTTAAGCTAGTAGCTATTAATTCAACTATGCATTACCATGTTAACAACTAATGACCTTGGTTTAACCATAGCATTATCTAGGTGTTGTAAGTATGCTCACATATTTATGTAATGTCAAAAGTTTCATACCTTGTAATTTCACATTATATCTTAAACTCACTTTAGCATTCATTCCCATATCATAATCTTGAACCACTTGGATTCAATCTTGGCATATTTTCCTTAAACCAAAGTTTACCAAGAATCTATACTAGAGCGTTATTCTCATCACTCTCTTCAACACATATGAAAAATTCAAGCTAATTTACGATGGACACTAATGCAATGCATAGATGTCCGCATGATGCGCTAGCTTCCCATGTCATATCACACCCCAAAATGAGTATTATTCCTAAATGTTATTGCCTCATAATTTCTCTTGACAATTGTAACATCCTTGTAGATGCACTTTTCTATCTTTAGCCTACCTTGACCAAATCCAAAACATAATAATAATAATAATAATAATAATAATAATAAGGCCTATTTTCATAGAGGATAAGATTTTTCTTCTCGCACATTCTCGATCTCCAACTCTACAAGTTTTCTTGGATCTTTCTTGTAGCTATTATTGTGCAAGTTTACAGGTTTATTGAAAGAAAAAATTTTACTACAAAAGCTCATGTTTCTCCGAAGGATTCCTCGAATGTTTCTTTTGTAAGTCATTGAAGGTATTTTCAATAGGAAGCAAGTAGCAGGTTGCTACTTGATGATCTTTCTCATTCTCAAACTCCAAATTTTCATAAGAATGGTAGAGAATGTCTTAGTGTCTTATTTATCATAATCATATAGAAATAATTTACTTTAATGTCTTATTTATTTATCATTTTATTGATCCCTGTAATGCAAAAAATTGCATACCCTTGTAATTTCATGCTACGTTTGGCAACCACTTTGTTGTTTGCACCTCATTTTTGCATCCTAGGCTTATGTTTGTTTCATTTTGGCTTCTTTTTCCTAGTTTATTCAACTTATGTTTTAAAGGTTGGTGATTCTCTTCTCTTAGAGAAGATTCATCAGATTCCAAGGTAGATTTGATCAAATGCTAGCGCTCAGCATGGATGTTCACCCACTACATTGGTGTCCCATAAACGTGACCAACTATTATGGGATGTGTTGAATCATTTCATGAGGCTTGTCAGATTCTCACAACGTCTCCTCTATCATCAAACATCTCTTTACATGTTTTTGAGGATTCTTCCCTTTTGATGGGGATACTTATATTTTGAATGGATTCATTTTCCATTCTCAAGATCTCATAATCTCTCTTTTAGATGCATAGGACAACTAAGAGGGGAGGGGGTGAATCAGTTGTACATTAAAACATTAAACCCTCAATGCTATTCAAAACTCTTATTAAGCTTTAGCAGAGTGTGAATTTATGAAGCATCAATGCAAACACATGTCCAAACATATAAGAGCACTAGATTTACGTGGAAAACCCAAGAAGGGAAAAACCATGGTGAGGATTAACTCACATATATATGAATAGAAACATCGAATACAAGTAGGTTCACTACCAAGGGCTCATTGCTAGAAGGACTCACTATCTAGAAGAGAGAAGAATAAAAGAGGACCGTTATAGAGAGATTCACTATCTCAAAGCAACAGGAGAAATCTACCACTGAAACTTCTTGCTATCTACAACCTTTAGCTCACTTTCTCCAGCAACTTCTAGCAAAATAAAAATGTAGACACCTTCTACCCACTACATTCAGTGTTGAATGCACAAGAAAACTAAGGGGGTGGATGAATCAGTTGTAACAAAACTTCAAACCTATACAAACATTCAGATCCACATTAACCTTTAAACATGTTACGATGATTAAGAATGAATAGAAGATAACTAAAATAGAATCATAACAACACCACACACAAGAGAACACCAGATTTTATGTGGAAAACCTTAAAAGGGAAAACCATGGTGAGGAATTAGCTCACAATATAATGTAGTAGCAATATCAAATTACAAACGCTCACTGCCAAAGGGCTCACTACCCAAAAAGAAGAGAATGCTACTATAGATTGACTCACTATCCAAGTGCACTCAGTACCCACTAAGGAAGAAAGAAGAGAAGAGAAGAGAGTCTCATTGTAGGATTTGCCTTGATATAATTGCATCTAACTCTATGCATGGATTTTAGTTCAAATTAAGCTCAATATCCATCACAACACAAACAACATTGTCACAACACTGAAAATAGTAGATACCTTCTGCTCACTTCATCTAGTAGCCTAACACATGAAATCTCTCACTGCATTGATCAAACTTGCATCATAAACAGCATATCCCTCATGCACCCCATTATCCATGACTCCTTAACACTTATTTATACCATCATCAATCATGAAAACATTTTCCAAGGTCACCAACATGACTTAACCCATAAAATTCAAATTAGGTCTGGACCTAAATATTCCCATGGATGAAGGGAATGAATGTAGATCACATCACACCTTAGCATGGACCTAAATCCACTCTTACATGCTGCATCATGCCTTCACTTTCACCAAATCACAACCACAAATAGTGTAAATAACCAAGTTGGTCATCCTTGTGTTAACACCATGAACATTAAAATGCATGCTTCTTAAAAATCACATGATGACATGCAGACCACCCACCAAGCTCAAACATGATCTAGAAACATCCACAAGAACTTGAAAACCAACAAATTCCTTTACAACATATTTCAACTAAAGAAACTTCACACTAGAGTACTTAACTAGCAACCAAATCACTTCTAGAAAGACAACTTAATCAAACAATGACAACTTCATCAAAAGACATAGTTGACACTAATGACATCACAAGCTTGGTGACATCAATGATAACACTAATTAGCACATACTTGCAACAATCTTCCCCTTTGTCATTGATGGCAACACATGATGTGAAGAAACATCAAGACAAAACTTTGCACCAATCTTCTTTAACTTTGTTACTCTCCCCCTTTATTTTACACATCTTATTCTCTCTTTGATCACCGATTGTTCTTTCTCCCCCTTTTCTTTTCACATGAAATCTCTCCCCCTTTGACATCAATGGAAAATGGTGTCACAACTTTCCCTTTTCATGATACTGCACATACTTGCACTATTCACTACTGCTCTACAACATCTTTTTCTTTCACTACTCTTAATACTCCCCCTGACTACAACAATCATCATGACTACTGCTTGCTCCTCTTGAGAGGTAGCCTCCAATCATTAGTCCAGAAAAGAATGAATCTTGAAATTTACTAGACTGATGCATATCCTTGTGCATCTAGTTGAAGGAAGGAGGGGGAATAACCCCTAACATCTCCTAGAGATACTCAAATGTATCCCTAGGAAGAGCCTTAGTGAATATCTTAGCAACTTGATCCTTTGTAGGCACATACTCAAACTTCACTTCATTCTCTCTAGCCTTCTCCCTTAGAATGTGATACCTAATTGAAATATGCTTTGTCCTTGAATGCATCACCTGATTATTTGAAATGTTAATAGCACTTGTATTATCACATAATAGAAATTGACTCATCATACACAACTTTGATATCCTTCAAGGTTTGTTTCATCCACAACACTTATGTGTAACAAGATGCTGCTGCAATATATTCTACCTCTGCAGTAAACAGAGATACTGAATCCTGATTTTTACTTAACCATGACACTACTCTACCACCAAGAAAGAATGCTCCACCATTTGTACTTTTCCTATCATTTTCACAACCAGCCCAATCTACATCTGTATAAGCACTTAGAGTAAAGTCAGTATCTTTTGGATACCACAAGCCATGATCAGAAGTGCCCTAAATAAATATCTGAAAATTCTCTTCACTGCCATAACATTTGACTCTCTAGGATCTACTTGAGATCTATCCACAAGACAAATTGCATGCATAATATCTAGTCTAGTAGTAATCAGATATAGTAATCCTCCAATTATTGATCTATACATGCTTTGATCAGCCTTAGGAGATTCATCATTCTTGGTCAACTTACAACTAGTAACCATAGGAGTACAAACTAGTTTAGAATCTTCCATTCCAAACTTCTTTAACAACTCTTTTACATACTTTGATTGAGAAATTAAAAGGCCTTTATCTGTTTGGTTGATCTATAAGCCAAGAAAGAAATTCATTTCTCCAAACATTGACATTTCAAACTCTTTCTGCATCTCATCTACTAAACTCTTACACATGCCTTCATTTTCACCAAAATTTATGTCATCTACATACACTTCCACAATTAGAATTTGATCTACACTTACTTTGATGTACAAATTGCTATTTGTGGAGCCTTTATTGAATCCTTTCTATAATAAGTACCTGTCTAACCTTGCATACCAAGCTCTGGGAGCTTGCTTCAATCCATATAATGCATTCTTCAACCTATAGACCATATTTGGCTTATTTGACAAGTGAAATCCTTTTGGTTGATCTATGTACACTTCCTCTTCTAGTTCCCCATTCAAGAAAGCAAACTTTACATCCATTTGATATACTTTGAAATCCTTATGTGCTGCAAAAGCCAAAAATATCCTAATGGCCTCTATTCGTGCCACTAGAGCATAAGTTTTCTCATAGTTTATTCCTTCAACTTGTGAGTAGCCTTTATATGCAAGTCTTGCCTTATTTCTTACCAATTCTCCATTCTCAAATTCAATTTGTTCTAAAATACTCACTTAGTTCGAATCACACTTTTGTTCTCTGGTCTTGGGACAGGTTCCCAAGTCTAATTTTCTCAATCTGCAATAGTTCTTCTTCTATAGCCTTGATCCAATTCTCATCCTTGCATGCCTCAACCAGTATTTTAGGTTCAACTTTAGAAAATAAATATAGATTTACATATTCTTCAATAGCTTTGTTTCTTGTCAATAGACCTTTTCTCTTATCACCAATGATTTGGTCTTCAATGTGATGCTTCTACACATACTTGGCAGTTTTAGGGATTCTTTCCAAAGATTCATGTTCTTCAACTTGTACTTCTTTTTCTTTAGCTTCTTATTCTTCACTGGAAGAAGACTCATCTAATTCATAATTGTTAATCTCTAAGATCTTTTGTATGTCTTCAGCAATCTTAACATTCACGCTTTCAATAATATTTCTTAGCATCTTGTTGTAGCACCAGTAAGCTTTTCTTTTGCTAGAGTACCCAAGGAAAATACCTTCATCACACCTTGCATCAAACTTTCATAGTTCTTCATCTCTTCTGATATAGCATTTAGTTCCAAAAACTTTAAAATAATTAACAGTGGGAATTTTTCCATACCATAGCTCATAGGGAGTCTTTCTGTCATTCACCCTTACTTGTACTTTGTTCTGTATGTAGGCAACAATATGAATTGATTCTCTCCAGTAGACTTCTGGTAGGTCTACTTCTCTGATCATTTTCCTTGCAGCTTCTTGAATAGTCTGGCTCTTCCTTTCAACCACTACATTCTACTAAGGAGTCCTAGGGGGATAAGTGCCTCTTTATCCCATGATTCTTACAAAACATGTAAACTCATTAGATGTAAATTCTCCACCTATGTTAGACCTCAAATATTTGATCTTCATATCCATTTCATTTTCAACCATTTATTTAAAGGATTTAAACTTATCTAGGGCTTCTAATTTTTCCTTAATAAAAGTGACCCATGTCATTCTAGAGTAATCTTCAATAAATAGCATAAAATACTTGTCACCTTGAAAAATCCTTACTTTGGTAGGACCAAAAACATCTATATGTACAAATTCCAACAGTCTGGTGGATGACTAATCATTGACTTTGAATCTTCGTCCTGTTTTCTTTCCAATCTAACATTCCTTACAAAGATCATTGATGGGCTTTGTGATCTTTGGCAGATCTCTCACAGATTGAACTAAACTTATATTTACCAGGCTATCAAAATTAATGTGATATAGTCTCCTATACGATAGTCAACTCTCACTGATCTATGTCATAAGGCAGTAACTAACACCACCTTTGAGATGATAAACATTTCCACCTGTCCTCTTTCCAGCAACAATTACTATTTCAAAGCCTTTTTTGATCTCACAACCATAATTTTAAAACATAATATTGTAACCCTTTCTACACATCTGTCCAACATTCAAGAGATTATACTTTAAACATTTGACATAAAGAACATCATTAGTATTATGCTTTCCATCAAAACAGGTTGAACCTTTTACACAAATCTTAGTAGCTTCATCACCACCAAACCTAACTACTCCACCATCATATTTTTCAAGTTTAACAAACTTAATCTTATCACCTCTCATATGATTTGAGCATCCACTATTAATGATCCAGTCATCTTTTTCTTTTCTAACATGAAAAGAAGACATTACAGTGCCTTCATGGTTAGTGCTTACTTTCGGACCCTTTTCCTTCACATAGTTTCCAAAGTTAGTAGATATACTTGCATCTTCACAAGCATTCATTATCACTATCATCCCCTTAATTAGATTCATCATCAGATATACTTGTATCTTCTCTAACATAGTAACTTTTCTTAACAATCTTACCTATGTTTTCCCTATTTTGAATTCTTAGAGCTCTGTTTGGACATCTTGAAGCATAATGACCTATTTTTCCACAACTGAAACATTTAAAAGGCAACTTACCACTAAAATTTCTAGTACCCTTTCTCATCCTTCTCACAAAGTTAGCATCCACTTCATCAAGGTCTTCTGGATCTGATTCCACAGTCTTCTATGATTTTATGGTCTTAAAAGTAGTCTCATCCTATGCAGTTCCACTAGTTGTGCCAAACTCTCTTATTTCAAAAAAAGTTAGGGTGCCAAGCAACTGATCTTTGGTAAATGAATTCACATTCTATAATTCTTCAATGGCAGAAACCTTATGACTGTAAGATTTAGGAAGATTTCAGAGTACCTTCAATATCACTTCTTTTTCATCTATACTTTTAGCAAGTCCTTTGACTCCATTGACAAATTCATCCGCCTTCTATAAGTAGCTTGTTATGTTTCCATCTTCAAACCTTCGCATGGTCTCAAAAGTGAACTTGAAATTTTACATTTTATCTTGTTTGAATTTATCATCTCCTTCATAAACACTTTCCAACTTTTTCCAAATCTCATTAGTAGTCTTCAAACTCACAACTTTCACCAAATCAAAATTAGTAAGTCTGCTTAATAGAGCACATTTTTCCTTACCATTTATTTCAATAGCTTTGATATCATCACTAGTACATACCATTCTGAGGTATAGTGTAATTAGACTTGATGGATTTCCAAATCTCATAACCAAGAGTAACTAGAAAGGCTTCCATCCTTACTTTCCAGAGTGCATAATCTCATCCATCAAATAAGGGAATTATTTTCTTGTGCATCATCCCAGATCTACATCTACATGTTAAGATTTCTTCAAAGGAACTTTTCTCTAATACCAATTGTTGAATGCATAAGACAACTGAGAGGGGGGGTGAATAAGTTGTAACAAAACTTCAAACCCTTACAAACATTCAGATCCACATTAACCTTTAAACATGTTATGGTGATTAAGCATGAAAAGCAAATAATTGAAACTGAATCATAACAACACTACACACAAGAGAGAACCATATTTTACATGGAAAACCCTAAAAGGGAAAAACCATGGTGAGGAATACCTCACAATATAATGTAGTAGTAATACCAAATTATATAGGCTCACTCTCCAAAAAGGAGAGAATGCTCACTGCAAGTGGACTCACTACCCATTAAGAAAGAAAGAAAGAAAGAAAGAAGAGAAGAGAAGAGAGGCTCACTGCCAGGCATTGAACTAATATAATTACATCTAACCTATGCATGGAGTTTAGTTCCAATGAAGCAAAATATCCATCACAACACAAACAACATCCTTGCAGCAACACTGAAAATAATAGACACTAGTAGTCTAACACATAAAAGAACTCACTACACTAATCAAATTTGCATCATGAACATCATATCTCTCATGCACCCCATCATCCATGACTCTTTGACACTTATTTATACCATCATCAATGATGAAAACATTCTCCAAGGTCGGCAACATGAGTTAACACATAAAATTCAAATTAAGTCTAGACCTAGACATTCCCATGGAGGAAGGGAACAAATGTACACCACATCATGCCTTAGCATGAACCTAAATCCAAGTTCTTACACACTTCATCATGCTTTCACTTTCACCAAAGCACAACTGTAAATAGTGTAAACAACAAAGTTGGCCATCCTTGTGCTAACACCATGAACATTTAAATGCACACTTCATCAAAATCAAACAATGACATACAGACCATGCACCAAGCTCAAACATGATCTAGAAACATTGACAAGAACTTGAAAACCAAAAAAATCCTTTACAACATCTTTCACTTGAAGAAACTTCATAGCGGAGTACTTAACCCGCTATATCATTCTCTGTCATCATTTGCAACTTAAGAAATATATTTGTGGATCACCAAACAATGAACCACTTGAGCTGAAGGAAAATATAGACTTTATAAGCCCACATCTAGAACCAAAACACCTGAAACCATTCTATGGAGAAATGTGGAAAAAAATAGTTTCTCCCAGACACACTGTAAACACTGTCAAACACTGTTCTCAAACTGGTGAACACAACTTCCTCTGTGTAATGATCTAGAGCACCAAATTATGGATTTGGAATCTTCAAACACTTGTAAAAATATATCCAAACCACATAGCCAGATCTCCAACATAAAAGAAATGCAGAGCAAAAACTCAAACATCACTCTATAAGCTAGCAGACTTCTTCAACACATTGTTTCTATAATTAATCAAATTTTCTCAAAAGCACTTGGAAACCCAAGAAGAGAAACATATTCTCAATATCTTCAGCACTTCTAAAAAGCAACCAAATCACTTCTAGTAAGTCAACTTAATCAAACAATAACAACCTCAATACAAGATAAAATTGACACCAGTGACACCACAAGATTGTTGACATTAATGACAACACTGATTAGCACATACTTGCAAAATTTAGGAGTCATAAGAAGTTAAGATCACACTCAATTCATCACCCTTGATTCTCTTTCAAATCATCTTGTCTACTTACTCCACTTCAAACTTTGTCTTGCATTTATACTATCCATGACCTAAGACATTCTTAATTAGGTCGGCCTTAATGAACATGTGCACCTCAAACGTGCAACACCAAATAGGTCGGCACCAAACACTTACCTGGTGGAAAGAAGTGAAAGTAGACCATGCCAAGGATTAACTAGGACTCAAATCTATATCACCATGTTGTTCATCACATCCACAATCCATGAAGTAACTCCACAAATAGTGTTAGAAAGCCAGGTAGGCAAAACTTGAACTAACAGTACAAGCGACCATGTACACACCTTTCCAAGTATAAAAACATCATGTAGACCATAAAAAGACACTCCACACCATCCACACATCTTTCCAGAATGTTTAGCATGATCAAAATCTTCTATAATACTACTGCAACAGCCTGAAAACCAAGAATGTCTTCATTCTGCACAACAGGATAAACTATTACTCAACTCCAATACAAGAACTAATTTTGTGGAGCAATCCAACACTAGAAACTTCTAGGTAAGGTAGATACAAAAAATTTAAGCATGTTCCCAGATCTGTAAAACAAGAAACCTCAATGTGGAGAAATCTGAAGTAATCTCATTTATCCCAAATAATCTTCTACATAAGCAAACACTCTGTCAAGCACATCTTCTACTAACACATGATCCATAACCTGAAACTCTAGATATAACACCTTTGAACACCTCTAATCAACACTTCCAAACTACACAGGCATATATTCAACTATGAATAAATGTAGAGCATAATACTTAACATACATCTGTCACACTGCACACATTTTTATTCAAATTTTCTCAAAAGCACTTGGAAACCAAATTAATCATCTACTAGAGGTTGACATCAATGAAAACACTAGAAAGTTTCCAAAAATCTCCCCCTTTGTCATTGATGGAAACACCAACTCTTTAAAAACCCATCAACATGAAAAATAATGTATCAACAGCTTTGCAACCAATAGTACTCCCCCCCGACTGGAGCAACTCTTATTGTTCACACACTTTTGTGCACAATCTTTTGTGCATAATGGTTTTTCAATCACTTGAACTCTCTCCCCCTTTGACATCGATGGAAAAGGGCAACATGTGCAACACCAAAAAGCATTTGCTCTCACTCGATTGCTTTCACTTTTTTGCACTCTCCCCTTAGGAGTATAAGATATGTGCAATCTAATTGCACCAATCAATACAACCACTAACTACTCCCCCTGAGAGGTGGTTTATGACATCAGTCTAGGACTAAAAATGTTTCTTGCAATGCTTACCAGACACATGTACACACTTATGTATCTAATTAAGAGGAGGAGTAATAACACCTAACTTTTGCTGGAGATACTCAAAAGTATCCTTAGGAAGAGCCTTTGTAAAAATATTTGCAACTTGATCCTTAGTAGGCACATATTCCAATCTCACCTCATTCTCTGCAACCTTCCCTCCTAGGAAATGATACAGAATTCAAATATGCTTTGTTCTTGAATGCATAACTAGATTCTTTGAAATGTTGATAGCACTTGTATTATCACATAAGTTTGGTATAGGTTCATCATATGATACTTTGAATACCCTTTAATGTTTGCTTCATCCATAACACCTATGTGTAGCAAGATGCTACTACAATGTACTCTACTTCTATAGTAGATAATGACACTGAATCCTATTTCTTACTCGACAATGAGGCTAGTCTACTTCCAAGAAAGAAAGCACCACCACCTGTACTTCTTCTATCATCTATACATCATGCCCAATCTGCATCTATATATGCACTCAAAGAGAAATCAATATCCTTGGGATACCATAAGCCAAAATCTAGAGTGCCTTTCAAGTATCTAAATATCCTTACTATTGAAACATGTGACTCTCTAGGATCTGCTTGGAATCTAGCCATAAAAAAAACTAAATGCATGATATCTAGTCTAGTAGCAATTAGGTATAACATTCCACCAATCATTGATCTGTACTTGCTTTGATCAGCCTTAGGAGATTCATCATCCTTGCTTAACTTACAACTAGTAGTCATGGTAGCACATACTAGTTTGGAATCCTCCATTCCAAAAAAATTCAACTTTTCCTTAACATACTTTGACTGTGAAATTAAAATACCTTTTTTTGACTAATTGATTTGTAACCCAAGGAAGAAATTCAAACTTTTCCTACATCTCCTTTACAATTTTTTTTCACATACCTTCATTTCCTCCAAAGATTATATCATCAACATATACCTCCACAATCGAGATTTGATCTTCTTCAACTTTGAGGTACAAATTGCTATATGTAATGTTGTTTTTGAATCCTTGTCACAACAAGTATCTATCCAATCTTGCATACCAAGCTCTAGGATCTTGTTTGACTCCATACACTGCCTTCTTCAAATTGCAGACAAATTTGGATCATCTGACTCTTGGAAGCCTTCTGGTTGTTCAATGCATACCTTCTCTTCCAATTATCCATTCAAGAACACAGATTTCACATCCATCAATAAACTTTGAAATCCTTATGAGCTGCAAAGGCCAAGAACATTTTAGTGGCCTCCATTCTTGCCACTAGAGCATATGTTTCCTCATAATATATTCCTTCCACTTGTGAGTAGCTTTTACACACAAGCCTAGCCTTATTTTTGACTACTTCTCCATTCTCATTCAATTTGTTTTGGAATACCCATTTAGTTCCTATTACATTTTTGTCTACTGGTCTTGGGACAATTTCCCAAGTTTGATTTTTCTCAATCTGCATCAATTCTTCTTCCATAACTTTGATCCAATGTTCATCTTTGCATGATTCAGTCACAGTTTTGGGTTCTATTTTAGACAACGAACACAAATTTAGCTATTCATCTACCATAGCAATTTTCCTTCTTGTTAATACACATTTGTTCTTGTCTCCAATGATTTGATCTTCAAAATGATTCTTCTACACATACTTGGGAGTCTAAGGAACCCGTTCCAAAGCATCTTATTCATTAACTTGCATCTCCTTTTCCGTTTCTTCTTCTTTTTCTTCTTCTCTGCAAGGGGGTTCATGTGATTCATATCCTTCTATCAGTACTGAGCTTTGATGTGGTTCTTCATCCACTTTGACATTTACACTTTTAACTAACTTCTTTAGCCTCTTGTTGTAGCACCTATAAGCCCTACTCTTTGTGGAATATCCAATAAAGATTCCTTCATCTGATCTTCTATCAAACTTTCCCAAATTTTGTTCATCTCTCCTAATATATCACTTGCTTCCAAACACTCTAAAATATTTTACAGTAGGAGTTCTTCCATACCATAGTTCATATGGAGTCTTTAAATTCTTCACCTTTTCTTGTACTCTATTTTGTACATAAATTGCAATATGAATAGCTTCTCTCCAATATATATCTAGTATATTTGCTTCTTTTAACATTGTCCTTGTTGTTTCCTGAACTATCCTATTCTTTCTTTCCAGAACTCCATTCTACCAAGGAGTCTTAGGGACTGACAAATTCCTTTTTATTCCATGATCATCACAAAAGCAGTTAAACTCATTGGATGTGAACTCACCACCTCTATCAGACCTCAAGCACTTGATTTTCAAATTTATTTCATTTTCAACCAAAACTTTAAATGATTTAAACTTATCTAGAGCTTCTAATTTTTCTTTGAGAAAGGTTACCCAAGTCATTCTAGAGTAATCATCAATTAACAACATGAAATACCTGTCATTTTTGAAAACTTCATATTCTTGTGGGTCCACACAGATCTATATGTACCAACTCTAGGGGTATTATGGTAGAATACTCTTTGATTTTGAAATTCTTCCTTGTTTGCTCCCCAATTTGACATTCCTTGCAAATATTATTGATAGGCTTTGTAATTCTTGGAAGATCCCTCATAGCTTTAGTAGAGTTGATCCCCACAGGGCTATCAAAATTGATGTGACACATTATTCTATGCCATAGCCAAATTTCATTAACTTGAGTCATGAAACACATACCATTACCACCTTTGAGCTGATATATATTTCCTTTTGTCCTTGTTCCTGTAGAAATAAGAGTTCTGGAGTTCTTTTCTAATTTCACAGCCACCATCCTGAAACACAAGGTTATATCCTCTGCTACACATTTGTCCTACACTTAGAAGATTATGTCAAAGACCCTTGACATAAAGAACATCATCTGTATTTTTCCTGCCACCAAAACTAATCGAACCTTTTCCACAGATATTAGCAAATGCATCATCTCAAAACTTAACAAAACCTTCATCAAACTTATTAAGCTTCACAAACTTATTCTTATCACCTATCATATGATTTGAACACCCACTATAAATTAACCATTGGATCTCCTCTTCTCTTGCATGAAAAGTAATTATCAAAGCTCCTTTGATGTTGTGCCCTATTTCTAGAGTGATTTCCTTTATACATCTTTCAAGATTACTAGAATCCATTCTTGTTACCCTCTCATTTGTTGTCCTTGATGACAAATACACAAACTCTCTGTTGGCAAGAGACACTATATGGATTCATGGTTGTTGTCATTGATGGCAACAAAGGTCATCCCACATATCCGCAAGTCATGATGTGTCTCTACCGGAAGTCAGAATAAAGAATGTTGTGGTCCGGTGAACAAGAACAGAGCATGTGGCAAGGTCTGACAGATTGATCCGGATCTCTCAGAGGAAGTGTCTTGGTGCAGTGCAGATTTGGGGAAGTCAAGAGGACTACCTTGAGTGGTATATTCCAAGGATTTAGCCTCCGGTGATGGACAAGGAAAAAGATATGAATAGTTGAGTACCGGATTCCTGAGAGACAGTGAAAACAGAGGAAGAACTGACTGACAGAGTATCAGACTACTTTCCGGATGTGTTACTATTGATGATAGAGGTTGTGAAGGCATGAATCATGTTTGGCCGACATGATTAATGATACTACAAGTATATGCTTGATCCGCATTGCTTGGTGAGGAAGGATTCAGCCGACAGAACAAGAGTTTGTAAGAAACTAGACTGTTCCGGATGCCGACTAGAAAGGTGATGAAATTACTTATGCGGATATATATAGAGGATGGATTTAGTTGTGAAGGGGGTGATGGTGTGAAGATATATGCAAAGAAGTATAGAACAGAGCAGAAGTAGCAAGTAAGATCCGATATGTGAAAGGATAGCAGAATAAAGAATAGAGGAAAGATGAAGTGCAGCAGATCAGTGTACTGAGCCTAACCGGAACTGAACTCCAGCATATGCAGATGCTTCCAATTAGTTCAATACTGTGATTCTTATCACTTTGTAGACAGTGTGTCTTCTTGTAGGCAGTGGGCCTCTTGTGAGCAGTGTGCTCGGGCAGTGAGCCCTAATTGGCAAGTGCCATTTTTGTAAATTCCTATTCTTCTAACAAAGAATAATTTTTGGGTTAATCCCCCGTGGTTTTCTCCCTTAACAGGGTTTCCACGTCAAAAATTACTGTGTCATGTGTTTCTTATTTCATGGTAATGTTTTTGTGTTTGATTCAATGCTGCATTAATTAATAAGAAAGTTCAATAAGGGAAATAATTAGGATAACTGATTCACCCCCCCTCTCAGTTATCAACAATTGGTATCAGAGCTAAGTTCCTCCTAATAGAGCCTAACAGCTTGAGGAAGATCTGGGAACTCAAATGGATGCATATGGTTTAAGGGAGCAACTCAAGACTGCCCTTGAGGATCTTGAACAGTCAAATTCTGAAGTCAATGAATTAAAAGAAAGACTCAAACAGGCTGATGAATTCATGAGAGAATTAAAAGACAAATTAAGTCTCTCTATGAAAAAGAGAAAGGAGCTGCTCCAACAGTTGGCAAGACAAAGTGAAGAAAGCAATACAAATGAAGAATTGACTGAGCAAACCAAGTTATGTGAAAAGTTATCAAAAGAAGTCATTATGTTAAGACATGAAATGGAATCAGGAACTATAAAGTTTACTCAAGAGATTGAAGAAAAAAGAAAGGCTGAAGACAATCTAAGACAATCTCTTAAAGAAAAATCAGAAGAATGCCACCAGATGGACAGGATTATCAAACATCTTGAATCTGATCTTGAAGATGCCAAAGATAATGAAGAAAAACTTGAGGATCAAATTGCCTCTCTCAAAAGAGACCTTCAAACAGCAAATGAATATAAAGAGAAATTCAAGATAAGTTCTGCTCAACTTGAAGTTCTTCTTGGAAGTCAAAAGAGGACAGATGACAAGTATGGTTTGGGATATGAGAAAGGAGAAAGCTCCGGATCCGGTCAGAAGAATCTTGGATCAGAAAATCCAAGGAGCAGGCCTAGAAGACCTCTGGTAAGACAGCCAAATGCTCAAAGATATCCATCCTTCAATGGATACTGCCACAGCTGCAACCACTTTGGTCACAAAGCTAATCAGTGCAGAATGAGAATGAATCAGATTAATTCATCCTTCTCCGGACAGTGCTTCAACTGCAAAAGGTATGGGCACAAATCCCATGAATGCAGAATTATGCAAGTAAACAAATCATTCAAAGGTAGATGCTTTACATGCAATAGAGTAGGTCATATGGCTAATCAATGCAGATCAAGAGGATATCAGTCAAATATGCAAAGAAATGTTATTTGCCAAATCTGCAATAGGTCCGGTCATAATGCTAAAGTCTGCAGAAACAAGTATCAGGACAAAAGAGGTCCGGTGTATAATCAGAATCAAGACAAGGGTAAACAAAAGATGAATGCGGATGAAGTTAGGAATCAGATGAGCAAGATTTGGGTGAAGAAAAGTTCAGAGAATGTAGAGGTTGGATCCGCACCAGACTCTGGTGCTGATATTTCTTCCAGAAATTAAAAAGTGAGCTCAGGCTCAGGGGGAGACTCAAAGAAAATCCTATTCCCCCAGCCAAACAAGTGGTGCCGAATGTGGCACAAGATGCGGATTAAAGGGTTTGCAGATATGAGTCTTGAGATGCTTCAGTCAAGTTTTCAGAGGTCCGCATGGAGTCATTAAGAAGCTGTGATCGATCAAATAAGACCTGTTCAGGGAGATGCTCTGGTATGACAAAGGATTACAAAAAGGTTCGGAGAGATCCGGAAGTGCACTATCTTGTTCTGCGGATTGGACAGAGTGTTTGGGATGTTCTTGTAATATGTTACTTCGATTTATTCATGATTAAAAGATCCGGATGATATTCACAGATCAGGACTAATCCGGGATACTCCAAGCTATCCAGACAAGGCAAACCGGAATAATGTAGGTGAAGCATTTATTGCAGACAGATATTAGGGTTTGCGGAGCAATATAAGGGATTTCTCAAAAGTCATTTGCTCATTCTGCACTCAAGAAGAAGCGAATAGTGGAGCTCTGCAACAAGATTCATCAAGCACACCAAGGATCTCCTGCCGAAGTCATTGCAGAAAGAAATCAATCCAATCACTCCGTGCAAATCGAAGGCGCATAAGGTATTCTCCGTTTTTCATTACCTCACTGCAAATCTTTGAAGAATGGCTACTCCAAATATAGTTAAGATCTCTGATAGACCTCGCCCCTCATTCAAGAAACATCCTTATAAATCATTGGAGGTAGATCCACTAGGATCCTTCTCTAGTGTTCCTCATGGTGTATTGCATACGGAAGATATTAGGGTTTACATCCATGCGAATCTTGAAGACTTTGGAGAATCAAAACTGATGGATATCTATCACAAACAATTGATAGATGACTCCTTTGAGATCAAACCTCAGTATAAAGCCATCCAGGACAAACACTTTGCACAGTGCATTCATTTCCCCTGTTTTGAAGAAGATGAATGGGTCCGGTATGTACTAAGTAGAGTACATGACAACCTCCTATGGTTGAACAAGCCCTTCAAGATCACCAAGGACGCAATTAGGGCTGTAACCGGTCTGCACTCATCCGGTGGATTACCTGTTCTCAAATCTGTCAAAAATCAGACAGTCAGTGATGCAACCGGATCCAAGTTTGACAAGAGAGCTATGACAGTTGATGATATCATTGAACCGGATGTCAAATTTGCAGCTATAATAATTGGTTACAAAATCTATCACTCCAGTAGGGAAAATTTAGTACCGGGAACTGCAATCTACACAGCCTATCAGATGTTAAAGGAGAATGCAGACTATGACTTGTGCGAGCTTCTAGTAAACCAACTCTTTGAAAATCTGCAGAAGATTAAGAAGGACAAGAAAAACTCCTTCAAATATGGCAATCTGATCCTTTGTCTCTTCTTTTACTACATGAATGAGCTTCCCGGATCCAGTGGATGGATATGGCAGAATGACAGACCGGTTGACATTCAAATCAGAGACTATTTGCATGAACTTGGGGATGCAAAAGCAAGAAATACAGCTCTATGGGGTTACTTCAAGAACTTCCAAAGCATGATGCATGCAAGAGAAAGAATACCCCAATCCCTTGTTGAAAAATACAAAGACACAGTATGCTTCATGGTAGAAACAGATCAGTGTCTGATGGAGGCAGTGGAGCCAAGGACTGTCTGGATCATGCCTATGGGGTATGAAGTGGATGAACAGATAGTAGAGCTGCATGTTCAACACATGCTAAGCCAGCCCAAAGATCCTAAAGCAGAAAGGTTTGGAACCTTTGAGGAACTGAGTGTAAAGTTACATGTAGAACTCAGGGAACTGGAGATAAAGAGGAAGGTAAGAAAAGAAGTTGAGCATATTGCTCAAGGCCTAGGCATCTCAAAAGAGGCACTTGAAGCCAGCTGGGAAAAGAGGAGGAAGGCTGAGGAAGAAGAGAAAAGTAAAGAAAGTGTTCTGGTTGAAACTCCCACCCAGACCAGATCATCAAAAAGATCTGCACCTCCCTCAACCAAAAGTTCAAAACCGAAAGTCCAGGCATCCGGTAAAAGATCCAAGACAAAAGCCACAAGGGCTTATAAAAGCCAAAAGGATGAAGAGGAAACAGAGTCAGATGAGGGAGTAAAAGAAATAAAGAAGCAGAAGAAGAAAGGATCCGGTAAACCCTCCTCAGGACAAGACAAGGATGAAATGGCAGAGGTATCTGTTGAAAAGCCCACTCTGTCTCTAGAGAATGTAATCAAGTCAGTCACGGTGGATGGAAACCTTCAACCAATGACTGAATCTTATGATGACTTCAGTGAGGCTGACCAAAAGACTCTGCAGGAAGCCACAGTCAAATATCTGAACATATATAATAAGGCTTTCATTGAGATCATATCTCTTATTCCTAAAAGCCTAGAAAAGGAATTGGAAGTAAGAAAGAACAATGCTCATGCAAAAGATCTTGAGATCCGGGAGCAGATAGCTATTCAGCTATATCCTCAAATTGATCCCAAGACAATGAACATAATCTTCAAGGACTCCAAAGATGAGTTCAGAAGTAAAGCCAGGATGAATCAACTCATGCTTGGTGAGACTGACAAAGTGGCCCAAGAGACAGAAGAGATCCTCCGGAAGGCCTTCAAAAGGTTCAATCTTCCTGTTGTAGAGGACTTAGGTACAGAAACAGCTGAGGACTTGGAACCCTCTGCTCCAGAAGAAGTGGCCTATGAACAAGCTAGCATCTCTCCTCCAGTTTCCCCTACAGTCTCCAGATCCAAAGAAGAAGAGAAATTACAGGAGAAGGAAGCAGTGGTGAAAGACAAAGAGGTTGACAGTTCCAAGACTGCAGAAGAAAAGAAACATCTGTCTCCGGCAAGAGACACTGCACAAACTGTTCAACAATTTTTGAGCAAAGAAACTTTAGAGATTGATGAACCGGAGCTTCTAAAAGGCCCATTCGACTTTGACTCTCTCTCTCCGGTACAAACAATGAAGATAGCTTCATTTGCAAATGCCAAGGCAAATGAAAAACTCCTGAAGTCTCATATGGAAGACTGTGAGTTGATAGAGGCTGCTTCCGGAGTACTTGTAAAGATTATGCCATCAATCTAGATAGATCCGACAGCCTCCTCTTCTGGTAATCTAAAAACCTTAGTCAGCAGTGTTGATACACATTTTGATTCTCTAGAAAAATTAGCTGAAGAAAAGGTCTGGAAGGAATTTTTGGATAAAAGATTTTCAGAAGTATTAGAATTAATCTCTAAAGATAGGAAGATTGTGAGCATTGGAATAAAGAGCTTAGAGAATGCTCTTAAGGATGGCGGTGACATCTACAAATTTTGTATATCCTGGTCAAAGGCAACAGTAGCAATTGATAAGAAAATAAAAGAGGAACAGGACAAGCTACAAAGCTTATCTCAAAGTTTTGATCCTCTCTCTTCCTCCATAATAAATCAAGAATGTCAGACTATTGCAGTCTTGAATGAAATAAAGAATCTTGAGAAGGAAAGGAAGAACATCACTAACCGGATGGGAGAACTTAGATGGATTATAATCCCTAAGTTGGAAACTATGCATGAGGCCATCAGTGATGCTCAGACCACCGCCCAAACAAAAGATCCGACAGATCTCAAGCAGGCAGAAGCTTTTGCATTTTTGTTGAGTGGTCACATTTCAATTTTGGATAGAATGAAGCAAAGTTGGGCTACAGAAATGATCCAATTGCAGACATCCTTTGCAGACATTCTTCAGTATATGTGAGTATGTAAATATGCGGCTATGTATAGAAAATTTTTGAAAATTTTGGTGTGCGGACCCTACCCTTTGCCATTGATGTCAAAGGGGGAGTGAGGAGCAGTGAAAAATGAGGAATCCAACTAAGGGGGAGTTCCGGAAATTGTATATAAAGACAGAGCATCAGCAAAGGGGGAGCATAGTGAAAACACTTAGTCATTTTTCACTAAGTGTTGCCATCAATGCCAAAGGGGGAGATTGTTGGCAAGAGACACTATATGGATTCATGGTTGTTGTCATTGATGGCAACAAAGGTCATCCCACATATCCGCAAGTCATGATGTGTCTCTACCGGAAGTCAGAATAAAGAATGTTGTGGTCCGGTGAACAAGAACAGAGCATGTGGCAAGGTCCGACAGATTGATCCGGATCTCTCAGAGGAAGTGTCTTGGTGTAGTGCAGATTTGGGGAAGTCAAGAGGACTACCTTGAGTGGTATATTCCAAGGATTTAGCCTCCGGTGATGGACAAGGAAAAAGATATGAATAGTTGAGTACTGGATTCCTGAGAGACAGTGAAAACAGAGGAAGAACTGACTGACAGAGTATCAGACTACTTTCCGGATGTGTTACTATTGATGATAGAGGTTGTGAAGGCATGAATCATGTTTGGCCGACATGATTAATGATATCTACAAGTATATGCTTGATTCGCATTGCTTGGTGAGGAAGGATTCAGCCGACAGAACAAGAGTTTGTAAGAAACTAGACTGTTCCGGATGCCGACTAGAAAGGTGATGAAATTACTTATGCGGATATATATAGAGGATGGATTTAGTTGTGAAGGGGGTGATGGTGTGAAGATATATGCGAAGAAGTACAGAATAGAGCAGAAGTAGCAAGTAAGATCCGATATGTGAAAGGATAGTAGAATAAAGAACAGAGGAAAGATGAAGTGCAGCAGATCAGTGTACTAAGCCTAACCGGAACTGAACTCCAGCATATGCAGATGCTTCCAATCAGTTCAATACTGTGATTCTTATCACTTTGTAGACAGTGTGTCTTCTTGTAGGCAGTGGGCCTCTTGTGAGCAGTGTGCTCGGGCAGTGAGCCCTAATTGGCAAGTGCCATTTTTGTAAATTCCTATTCTTCTAACAAAGAATAATTTTTGGGTTAATCACCCCGTGGTTTTCTCCCTTAACAGGGTTTCCACGTCAAAAATTATTGTGTCATGTGTTTCTTATTTCATGGTAATGTTTTTGTGTTTGATTCAATGCTGCATTAATTAATAAGAAAGTTCAATAAGGGAAATAATTAGGATAACTGATTCACCCCCCCCCCTCTCAGTTATCAACACTCTCAGGTTTGTGTTGGTGATAAAATGACAGTTACATCATGACAGCTGGCATGACATCTAGCATATGCTATTGGTTTTTATGACAATGAGCTTGGACTATAAGATACTCATGATGGTTATATTGGTTGGTAGAGTTGATTTGGTATGTTGTAACAGTTGAGATCCTACCCTATCTTCCTATAGACTAAGTTCCATTGGTAAATTTGATATGTTTCATGTTGACACTGCTCATTGGTTGGGTTTGGCTCATGGTAATGTCCTTGATGACTCTCATGGTTCCTATCATGTTACAGATGACAATAGGTGCTATTGGTATGTGACAATTGACATGCTCTATGCAGTTGAATATGAACTTGATTCTGATAGTTCATATTTGATGATATGCTCTTACATGCTCTATGATAGTTGATATGTTCATTTGTTCATAGTTGTTCATATTTGATGTGGTCATGATCTCCTGTGGCATATGGCTATGATGATTTATCTCTTGTGTCATCATGGTTAAGGCACATTTGAAAACTCAAGGCATGAAAAGAGAACTTAATCATATTTCATCAGTTTAAGAAGGGAAGTTAGACCATATATTGGTCCTGAGTTTTGATTTGTATTTTTGATTAATGTAGAGATAAGTGGGTGGTCAATGCTTAAAGATGGTCATTATACAAGTCATAGTATTTGGTGCTCATTATACAAGTCTTAGCATTTGATGATTATGTTGAAATTTGTTGGCAATATCATTTTATGTGCAAGGGGGCATTTGATGGCAATAACTTCTGGTGTCTTGATTGACATTTACTTGGAAACCTGTTGAATGGATTGACAGGGCATTATGATTTTGAATATTTATAAAGGTTTTTATGGTCGACTTTATGAGTATATGATAAAGGTTATTATTGTTAGGCCTAGTGAACATGTGGTTTAGACCTGACATAATGATTTTGGCATGTAACGACACAAACTCTAAATGGTTACTCATTTTGTGAAATAAGCCAACTTAGGGTTTGGAAATGATTAAAGTTTCTTGAACAGACAAAAGAGAATTTTGTTGTTTTTGTTATCATTTTTCATTGAGGAAAAGAGCATGAGGAAGAGGTTAGGGTTTGTAGATGGTTGAGGAATTATGGTAATAGTTTGTTGAGCCAATGCTTAGCTACAGTCAACAGTTTGACTGAAGATTCTCGGGGTAATATCATTTACTTTGATTCTGTTTTGCATTTGCAAGGTTTTAATGTTGTAAAATTTTTTTAGCATGTGTGAGTCTTTCATAGTCAATTTTAATTATGGGGTTTTGTTGCCTAAATATTGCTTAAATCTTTTGTAACTGTCAGGTTCTACAATAATTTAGTTGTTATTTGTTAAAAGATTCAGGTATGGAGGTAGTTTACTTACAGTTTAGAGGCTGTGTATATTATTTAAGATATGTTGAAGGTTTTCATGCTGTGGTTAATGTGAAATAAGAAATTACTTGAGAATATTTGTGTTGATGCATATGTGAGAAGAATTTGGAAGAAATGGGGTAATATTGTTACATCTATGGTGTTACATGATATGGCTTTATTGTTTCTTTATCAGAAACATTTGTAAGGTTTATAGAGCACATTATTATAGTATAAATTGTTGTTTCATAGGTGTATACAAAAGGCTTATCCATTTGACCTAACCCTATAGTCTATCTATGGTGGCATTTATTGATTAACTCTAAAAGTTTTTTTTAAACTATTGTATTTGGAAAGGCATTATGAAAGGTCTTTATATTCTCAAAGTGGGTCAGTTTGACCACTCTTTCTTGATAGTTTTTGATTCGGTTTGAATCTACTTCAAATGGTTCATCTACTCATACAAGTTGTTTATTAAAAGAAACAAAAGGGCAGTGATAAAGTATAAAAGGGTATAAGATGAAAACCAATAGTTAGAATGTTGATGATGAGTGTCTTATTGAATTATCATTAAGTTTATATTAGAGGCTATTATATTGATTCTTGCATCTCAATTAATGAGACAGTTAGGGATTGGACTTTCGAGGAACAGAGTAACCCTCTGTGTTGATTTATTTGATTCATTGTATTGATCAAAATGCTAGTGAGGCACAAACAACCAATGAGGCACAAATAGCCAGTGAGACACAAACAACTAGTGAGGTACAAATATCCAGTGAGGCAGAAAAAACTAGTGAGGCATCTATATTTTCTAGTGAAACACATTTTAATTAAGCTAGTGAGGTATTTTCTAGAGTGGTTTTTCATCCCTAGAGGGTTTTCCACTCATCAAATCTCTATGTTATGGTCACTTTTTTTTTTTCATGAGTTTATGTTCATTGTTTCATAATTTAACTGTTGCATTTTTGACATGATGTTCATTATGAGACAGTACAAATGCACAATATATCTGATACTTATCTTTGTCCAACAAATAAGTAAAATTGTCTCTATTGTTTGTCATGATAAATTGTTCTGATGGTTCATCATAGTACACCAACAGTTGTTTTGTTCATTCATGTTCACAAGTTGATCTGTTAATGCACTATACTTCATAAATGAATGTTTTGTTTTCATCATACAAGAGTTGAAGTTTATGGTTGGTAAAAGTTTATTAATTGTTGCCAAAAACAAGTCTATTTTATGAGACGCTGATTCACCCCCCTCTCAATGTCTCTCATACTCCAACAAGTGGTATCAGAGCATAGGTTTCCTATAGAATTCTAATTGGCTTAGGTAGGTCCTGATAGTGGAGTACTATGGGAAAGTGTAGAAGAAATAGAGGAAAGAAGAATAGTGATCAAAAAGTTGTACAACAAGCCTTAGTCCAGTCAAGTAATGATCTGTTGCATATGTCACCCTTGAAAATTGACATAAAATGTGATAAAAGGAATAGTTCTGTAGTAGAAAATCTTGATAAAAAAGAAGATATCATTGTGAATGAAGGAGAACAAGAATTTGATGAAAGAAGAGATGTTTTTGTTGTTGAGACTAATGATGAAAATAGATAGGAGTTTGATCAAAATGATTGTGAAGTTGATGTTAAAGGAGAACTTTTCTATGCCCTCGATACAATCAAGCAACTTAGTAAAGAAAACAAGAGATTAAAAGGCTAGATTCAACAAGAGAAAGAATCCAAGGACAAGGTATGTTTAGATTTTGAAAAAGTTTCTTTATAGTTTGAAAATTCAAGAAATTAGATTGCAGAATTAAAGAGTCATGTTGATGAATTTGATAAATTGATTATCAGTCTAAAGACTGTAATTGAGGAAGCCAAAACAATAATAGATAATAAAAAATATGACCTTCAGGTAAAAAGAATTGAATGTATGAAATTAGAAACTGAAATTGTTAATCTAAGAAAAGATTATAAAGGTCTCAAGGCCCTGTCTAAGAAATATCAGGAATTTGAAGAGAGCACAAACAGGTTACATGAGATGCTGGGTGAACAAAAACAACATAGGGACACTACAAGACTTGGTTATGAAAAGGGATAGTATTCTAAAGTTAGAGAGACTCCAAGAAGGAAAATTGATCTACGTTATCATGATGTTGATCCTGAAGGCATAATGAACAATCAAAAGAGAAATCCAAGAAGGGTTGCTCTAGCAAGACAAGCTTATATGTATAGGTATAATTATTCATTTAATGATTATTGTTATACTTGTAATCATTTTGGACACAAAGCAGTTGATCGCAGAAGAAATCAATCTAATGTTGATCCAGTGTGTTACAAGTTCAATAATATTGGTCACATACAAAGAAAATGTAAAATGCATAGAATATATGATCCTACATGGAATCATAATATAAGTGATCAAAGGATGTCAAAAAGGTATTATCAGTCATTTGATTATGATTACAATATAGTTTGTTATTTGTTCAACTCTCTTGGTCACAAAGCACATAGTTGCAGAAAAGCATCACCTGGTTTGAAAAGTTGGAAAAGGAAAGAGGCTGAAAAAGTATGGAGGAAGAAAGAACTTGTAAAAGTTTGGAGATAAAAACAAGGTCAAGAGAAGATAAATCATAAACTTGTGCATTTTTCTCCAGTCACATCATCAGTTGCATAACATATGGCATGAATTTAGGGGGAGTTGTCCATGTCCTATCAATTATCCCCAAGAAGTTTCAAGAGGAGATTATTTGGTCTTGTTTTATTTATTATGTTTTAGGATCCATGCCTAATAATTTTTGCTAAGATGCTATTCATATCAGTTTTGTGAAATGAAGTTTATAATGGTGTTGATAACTATGTTGCTCTTTAGTGTATGTCAGTGATACAGATGATCAGTGGTACTTGATGTGTTCATTCTTGAACATTGTTGATGCTCTTTCTTCAGTAATTTTTTCTTATTGCTAATATGAAGGTTCAGTGGAATAGTACAATGAGATATCATTGGTCTTGGAAGTTAAATATCAAGGATCAAAATTTGTCACTACATGGTTGATTGTGTTTTATCCTCTCAGAGTGCCTCATGCATATGCTTTCATGCTTTGGGAGTTTGATTTATGATGTAACATGCTGAGATCTTAGGATAGGCTCATCTTCATGGGTTGATGTACTTTGCTTTCTACTATTGTGTGCCTAAATAGTTTTCTATCTGGTACTTAGGATCGTGAGAAGTTTTGAACCAATGTATTGCAACGCTCAATTTTCACTTTGGTATTTGATGATTGTTTATAGTGCAAGATATCTTTTGCATGATATCAGAAGGAATGTCTTCCTGATCACATTACCCTTTATCTTAGAAAAGAGACCTTTAATGGTTGGATTTATTTCTTGGTATCTCACCTGATAGTGCAGTTTTATACAATAAATTCTTTCTTTCTTTTATAGTAATGATCTGGTCAGCTTTCATCTTTTCTTACTTTGATGATTTTATAGTATCTTGGAAGTTTGTTAGACAACAGTGAAAGAGTTCTTTGGCATAGTGGTATATTCAGATGGTATTTTGATGCTTAATATTTGATCATTGATATAGTGTTTTTGATGTTGACAGTGGTGTTCTCTTAGATGACAGTTCTCCTATCTCTGGCATCTTCAATTGTTGTCCTTGCTTTGATAGATGCTCCTTTAAATGGTCATTTATGATACTGATAGTGCAGTTGTATTTTAGGCCATTCTAGATGTTTCTACATTATGGGACAGTCGTGGTATGCTTAATATTTTCTAATTATGCTTACATTTCTGTCATATGTTAGTCTTTGGTTTCTGATATCTCCTTGGGGCATTGTTATACTTTTTTTCTCCCTTTGTCTTTGATGACAAAAAGGGGGAGAGAGATTTGTGTTTTTCCATCAAGGACAAAGGGGGAGTTTGTTGATCTCTCAGTTGTTGTCCTTGATGACAAATACACAAACTCTCAAGTTTGTGTTGGTGATACATTGACAGTTGCATCATGACAGTTGGGATGGCATATGGCATATGCTATTGGTATTTTTGACAATGAGCTTGGACTATAAGATACTCATGATGGTTATATTGGTTGGTAGAGTTGATTTGGTATGTTGTAACAGTTGAGATCCTACTCTATCTTCCTATAGACTTAGTTCCATTAGTAAAGTTGATATGTTTCATGTTGACACTCCTCATTACTTGGGTTTGGTTCATGGTAATGTCCTTGATGACTCTCATGGTTCCTATCATGTTATAGATGATATTTGATGCTCTTGGTATGTGACAATTGACATGCTCTATGCAGTTGAATATGGACTTGATTCTGCCAGTTCATATTTGATGATATGCTCTTACATGCTCTATGATAGTTGATATGTTCATTTGTTCATATTTGATGTGCCCATGATCTCCTGTGGCATATGGCTCTGATGATTTATCTCTTGTGTCATGATGGTTAAGGCACATTCTGCATTCTATAGGTGCATTTGAAAACTCGAGGCATGGAAAGAGAACTTAATCATGTTTCAATGATTGTAGTTTAAAAAGGGAAGTTAGACCATATATTGGTCCTCAATTTTGTTTTGTAGTTTTGATTAATCTTGTGATATGTGGGTGGTCAATGATTAAAGATGGTCCTTATACAAGTTAGAGTATTTGGTGCTCATTATACAAGTCTTAGCATTTGATAATTATGTTGACATTTGATGGCAATATATTTTAGTGTCTTGATTGACATTTACTTGGAAACTTGTTGAATGGACCAACATGACATTATGATTTTGAATATTTATAAAGTTTTTTATGGTTGGCTTTATGAGTATGTGATAAAGGTTATTATTGTCAAGCCTAGTGAACATGTGGTTTAGACCTGACATAATGATTTTGGCATGTAACGACACAAACTCTAAATGGTTACTCATTTTGTGAATTTAGCCGACTTAGGGCTTAGAAATGAATGAAGCTTCTCAAACACACAAAAGAACATTTTGTTGTCTTTGTTATCATTTTTCATTAAGGAAAAGAGCATGAGGAAGAGGTTGGGGTTTGAATATGGTTGAGGAATTATGGTAACAGTTTGATGAGATAATGCTCAGCTACAGTCGACAGTTTGACATAAGATTCTTCAGGTAATATCATTTAGTTTGATTTTGTTTTGCATTTGCAAGGTTGTAATGCTGTTGATTTTGTTTAGCAGGTGTGAGTCTTTCATAGTTAGTTTTGATTAAGGGGTTTTGTTTCCTAAATATTGCTTAAATCTTTTGTAACTGTTGGGTTCTACAAAAATTTAGTTGTTGTTTGTTAAAAGATTCAGGTATGGAGGTAGTTTGCTTACAGTTCAGAGGTTGTGTACATTATTTAAGATATGTTAAAGGTTTTCATGATGTTGTTAATGTGAAAGAGGAAATTACTTGATAATATTTCTGTCGATGCATATGTGAGAATAATTTGGAAGAAAAAGGGTAATATTGTTACATCTATGGCATTACATGATATGGCTTTATTGTTTCTTTATCAGAGACATATGTAAGTTTTATAGAGCACATTCTTATAGTATACATTGTTGTTTGGTAGGTGTATACAAAAGGTTTATCCATTTGACCTAACCCTATGGTCTATCTATGGTGACATTTTTTGATTAACTCTAAAAAGTTTTTTTAAACTATTGTATTTGGAAAGGCATTATGAAAGGTCTTTATAGTCTCAAAGTGGGTCAATTTGACCACTCTTTCCTAAGAGTTATTGATTCAGTTTGAATCTACTTCAAATGGTTCATCTAATCATACAAGTTGTTTATTGAAAGAAACAAAAGGGCAGTGATAAAGTATGAATGGGTATACGATGAAAACAATCTATTAGAATGTTGATGATGAGTGTCTTATTGCATTATCATTAATTTTATATGATCAAAGGCTGTTATATTGATTCTTGGGTCTCAATTAATGAGACAGTCAGGGATTAGACTTTAGAGGAATAGAGTAACCCTCTGTATTGATTTATTTTATTCATTGTATTGATCAAAATGCTAGTGAGGCACAAATAGCCAGTGAGGCACAAACAACTAGTGAGGCACAAATGATCAGTGAGGCATCTATATTTTCTAGTGAAGGACATTTTAATTAATCTAGTGAGGTATTTTTTGGAGTGGTTTTTCATCCCTAGAGGGTTTTCCACTCATCAAATCTATGTGTTATGGTCACTTGTTTTGTTCATGAGTTTATGTTCATTGTTTCATAATTCAACTATTGCATATTTGGCATGATGTTCATTATGACATAGTACAAGTGCAAAATATATATAATACTTATCTCTGTCCAATAAAGAAATAAAACTGCCTCTATTGTTTGTCATCATAAATTGTTTTGATGGTTCATCATAGTACACCAATAGTTGTTTTGTTCATTCATGTCCACAATTTGATATGTTAATGCACTACAATTCATAAATGAATGTTCTATTTTCATTGTACAAGAGTTGAAGTTTATGGTTGGTAAAAGTTTATTAATTGTTGCCAAAAACAAGTCTATTTTATGAGACACTGATTCATCCCCCCTCTCAGTGTCTCTCGTACTCCAATAGTTCTAACATTCAAAGCCATGAATAAATTACTTTCATCATTCAGAGAGTCAGACTCATCATCAAATATGCTAGCATCCTCTTTAACATAATAACTCCTCTTGAATGATTTTCCTTTGTTATCCTTGTATTTGTCATTGAGATTTTGACTAGACATTTTGAAGCATAATGATCTATCTTTCCATAGTTAAGGCATTTGAAGGGTAACTTACCTCTGAATTTTCTAGAGCCCTTTTTCAATATGTTTACAAAATTTACTTCTATTTTATCAAAATCATCTGAATTTGATTCATCATTATTTTCTATTTTGCTAACCTTAAAAGTAGTCTCTTTTCTTGAGTCATCTTGACCAAATTCTCTTAATTCAAAAGTAGTTAAAGTACCAAACAATTCATCCCTAGTATAAGTATCCAAATTTTGAACTTCCTCAATAGCTGAAACTTTAGCACTATAAGATTTTGGAAGAGTTCTTAGTACATTCTTTACTACTTCACTTTCCTTCATCTTTTTACCAAGACCATTGATGCAGTTGACAACTTCATCCACTCTCTGCACGTAGATTGCAATATTTGTATCCTTTGACATCATTAGAGTTTCAAACTTGGCCTTGAAATTCTATATCTTTGCTTCATGACCTTGTCATTTCCTTCATAGATACTTTCCAGCATCTTCCAGATCTCATGAGTAGTTTTGTAGCTCATTACCTTCACTAATTAAAAATTAGAAAGACTATTCATAAGAACACTCCTTACCTTGCCATTGTTCTCATATTATTTAATCTCATCTTCATCCTTTGGACCATTAGCAGGTATAGTATATTTTTTTTCAACTCCCTTCCATATGCCATATCCTAATGAGACAAGAAATCTTTCCATCCTGGTCTTCCAAAAAGCATAATTTGTTCCATCAACCACTGGAACCTTAATACCTTTCCTGTGCACCATCTGGATCTACCACAAGTGGTTAAGCCTCTTCAGGGAACCTAGCTCTGATACCAATTGTTAGATGCATAGGACAACTAAGAGGACAAGGTGAATTAGTTGTACATTAAAATATTAAACCCTCAATGCTATTCCAAACACTTACTAAGCATTAGCAGAAAGTAAACATATAAAGCATCAATGTAAAAACATCCAATCACATTAGAACACCAGATTTATGTGGAAAGCCCAAGAAGGGAAAAACCACAGTGAGGATTAAGTCATATATATATGAATAGCAACACTAAATATAAATAGGCTCACTGCTAAGGGCTCACTACCTAGAAGAAAGGCTCATTGTCCATAAGAGAGAAGCATAGAAGAGGACCATTATAGAGAGATTCACTATCTCAATGCAATAGGAGAAATCCACCACTGCAACTTCTTGCTATCTGCAACCTTTGGCTCACTGCCTCTAGCAACATGAAGCAAACTAAAAATGTAGACACCTTTTGCTCACTACACTAAGGAGTCATAAGGATTTAAGCTCGCACTCAATTCATCACTATTGATTCACTTTTGAATCATCTTCTCTACTTACTCCACTTTAAACTTCATCTTTCATTTATACCATCCATGATCTAAGACATTCTTAATAACGTCGACCTTAATGAAATGTGTGCATCTCAAATGTGCAACACCAAACACTTGCACGGTGGAAAGAAGTGAAAGTGGACCATGATAAGGGTTAACTAGGACTCAAATCTGTATCACCATCTTGCTCATCACATCCACAATCCATGAAGTACCTCCACAAATAGCACTAGCAAGCCAAGTTGGCCAAACCTAAACTAACACTAGAAGAGACCACATACATGCCTTTCCAAGTCTAAAAACATAATGTGGACCATAGAGAGACACTCCACACCATCCACACATCTTTCCAAAATGTTTAGCATCATTAGAATCTTCTATAATACCATCGTGACCACATGAAAACTAAGAATGTCTTCATTCTGTACAACATGATACACTATTACTAAACTCCAATACAATAACTAAGTTTGCAAAGAAATACAACACTAGAAACTTCAATAAAAGGTAGATACAAACAATTTAAGCACATTCCTAGATCTGTAAAACAAGAAAACTTAATGTGGAGAAATGTGGAGAAATGTGGAGCAATCTCATTTCTCTCAGATAATCTTCTACACAGGAAAATACTCTGTCAAACGCATCTTCCACTGCCACACAATCCAAAACCTAAAACTCTAGATATAACACCTCTAAACACCTCTGATCAACACTTACAAACTATACAAGCATATTTTCAACTATGAAGAAATGTGAAGCATAATACTGAACATACCTCTGCCACATTACACACCTTTTTATTCAAATTTTCTCAAAAGAATTTAGAAACCAAGTGACTCATCTACTATAGGTTGACATTAATGATAACACCAGCAAGCTTCCAACACTCTCATGCTTTACTCTCCAACTTTTAGAACTCTTGTGGAATTCAACCTCCATAGAATCTATATAGATTTTGTGCACCCCTTATGGTTTGGTGTCATCCTCATTGGCTCTTGGAGGTTTTGGGTTTGTTTGGTGCTCATTGAGAACTCCCTCTATTTTTGGCATTTGAATCTATGTACACCATATTTGAGCTCTTGAGAATTTTCAACTCTCTCCTTCATTCAAGGTAGTAAGATTATTCCATTGTGTTGTTTAACTTTTTACATTTAAATCTATTTTGCGTTATATTGTTATTTTGTTGGTTTAGACCACCATTTTGTTGTGTTGCTTGGTGTAGATCACCATCTTGCATTTGTTTCGGTTGTAGACCACCACACTTGTATTGTTGTTGGGTATCTTATCCCCATAGACTAGGGTTAAACTACCTTAGTTTGTATTTCATGTGTCACTGCTCTAATCTCCTAGACACATATAGGGTAGGATCACACATTTATTTATTAATTTTCAATGTATTTCTCATGGAGGTAGATATATCTAAATCGAGGCTTGACTGAGGCAATCTCCTTAGCAACACAACTCCTCTTTTCTCTCCTTTTGCATATATTCCTTAGAATGAAAGATTATCAACTACATTGAGGTTTCGTTATCTCCTTCCTTCTCTTTATTACATCATATTTTATTTTATTTTCATAGTACAATTGCATTATTTTGGTATTATATGTTACTTGGAGATTGTTGGGTGTTTTCCTTGGATGTCCTTGTGCTGTATAGGTGTCCTGAGTTAGTACAAACCTGAGGATTTTTATTTTTTGCAACATTTAGGATGTCAGTGCTTAGCACAAATGTCCTAATGGCACGTTGTTATCAAGGGTAGTGAGCTCCTCCCCTTGGTGATAGGTTTATCTTTTCCGTTTCTTTCATCTTCTACAACTTATTTTTAATAATTCTATATAGAATATTTTATTTCTAGCATTCTCTTCTTCTTTCCTTCATTGTCAAGCATCTAGTCAAGTTGTTTTCTTTGATTGGAATGCATAGTGGTTCTATTAAGACCTAGAGTAGGATTTGTACATCGAAATCTTAGATAGCAAAACTTGAGTTTAGCATGAGTGAAGAACTCCCTTGATTGAAGACATTTGATTAAGGAGTAGTTTTTCCTACACTACATTTTGGTGTACCTAACATGTTTTCTCTTACTTCTTTTTTGTTTTTGTGTGTTGTGAATAGAAAACAAAACAATTTTTCCTTTTTTCATCACTTACCACTATGTGTTGTGAAGCATGAATGTAGTTTGTGAGCTTCACAACCCAATCTTTACATTCTCTATACATTGTGCATATGAGTCTATGAAATTATCCCATGGCATTTTTTGTGAATCCTATGACACCTATTTGTTCTACTCCTCACTTTACTCATTTCTCTTCCAAACAAGTTAACACCTCTAGTTCTTCTCCTACTTCTAGAATGGTGTTGATGACTACTTTTCATGATGGACAGCAAGCCTTTGATCATGAGGAAACACCTACTTATGTCCCACAAGAAAAAAACTAATGATCTAGATAATCACTTGGTTGATTGTCAAAAATTTATGAGTCATCAGGACATATCTTGTTCGTTTCTCCCTCTGGTTGATGCTATTCACACTATGCTAATTAATCATCCTAAAGGTATCACTTTCCTTCATGGGATTGCTCACATAGTACATAGTGATATGCTTCCATTGGAGATTTGTGTTTTGGGTGCTCAAGAATCTCAGTCCAACATTATTGGAAATCAGATCTCTCTTGCTCTACCTACTACAAGTGTTTAGACTTTCACTTCTCTTAAGATGGCTACCAATTCAACTTATTCTAGTAGTGCAAGATTTGGTTTATCTATTATTGTGATGAATCCTATTAATCAATATGGATTTGTTCCACCCTCGAGGCCCTTATAGTTCACTTTTCCTCCTGGTGCCTCTGAAGTTTCACAATCACTTTCAAAACCTCTTGCTTCTATTCTGCTTGCTCAATATGCACACACTATTGATCCTGTCATTAATCAACTATTGCAAAATATTTGTTTCCCACAATTGTAATAGCTTGCTATGATTTTCAGCTTCATGTCACAACCACATGTCCCTCCATGCTATAGGTCTAGCCCACTCTTGCTCCCTATCCTCGCTACACCATTTGCCCAAGGCTTTGAGGCACCGAGATTTGAGAAGTACATTGGTAAAGGTGACCCATAGACCCACATCTCTACCTTCACTACTTTATACAGTGATTTCTAGTTCAGGACACCTTGTTGGCAAAACATTTTTTGAAATCCTTAAAGGATACTACATTGGATTGGTTTTTCTCACTAACTGACCATTCAATTATTTCTTTTGAACAACTTGCTAATTAGTTCCTACAACACTTCCAAGGTAATATTAGAAGACATGTCACATTAACTGACCTTGTTCACTCTAGTTAAGGAAGTGGTGAGAAGGTAACTAACTTTATTTGTCATTATCAGTCTCTATTTTCATAGATACCCTATGCCCTTCCTAAACCTAATGTGCAAAGGGTTTTCATTGAAAACCTTTAGCCTCAGATTCAAGATAGGATTCTACTCATGAAATATTCCTCTTTCACTTATTTGTACACTGCACTACATGATTACCATCAATCACTAATCTAGTTTGAGGGATCCTCCTCACTAGATCTTTTTGTCCAATATGGTGCTTCTTCTTTGTTCTCTGGTTATAAGAAAAATAATTTTTTATATAAAAATAATTCATCAAATGTGATTAGGACAATAGCATCTAAAGCACATTCTCCTATTGCTTATCCCTCTCTGCTCCAAAGTCATCATGAAATCATAAATTCACTCCTTTAAAGGAGTCTCTCTATATCATCATGCAATAGCTCTTAAATATTAATTTAGTGCAACTCACCCTATCAGACCTCTTGACATAAGTAAGCCTTTTCTATCTTTGTTTAACCCAAAGGTCTTATGCCAATTCCATAGGGTACCTTGACACAACACTTAGCAATGCTTGCACCTTAAGTGTACCATTCAAGACCTCACTGATCAAAACATGATCTTCGTCACTTTTGAAAATGACAGGAAAAATATGTTATTGGCTCCCCCTAACTAACACTTGGAGATTTACACTAATCCTATGGCCAACAATTCTTCCAATTTTGTTGACCCCACTTCTCCTTCTATGGAACTAAAGTCGACCTCTAATGCTACCTCGATTTCTTCTTATTCAAAGATGATCATCATTGTGAACGTTCATTCTCGCCCCACTTGAGAATGTCTTATTCCTAAGTCCATTATCTTGTTCTCTTCTACTAATATCTTGGCTAATTTGTATTTGAAGGACCTCTCTAAATTTTTGCAGAGGTAAATGGGAAACTTGATTAAAGGTGTCCTCATTGATCATGTTTCCTTAACTTCAATGTTATTATTGAGGAATTTTTGTATGTTAATGAATTGTATAAAGAACATTTATGAGAAATATAATTTATTTATATGATGCCATGAAAGGATGTCTTATCCTACCTTAGGTTCAATTACCTTTTCTGTCTAGGTGCAACCCAAAACCCATGACATACATTTTTCTATCATCTCCACTTTGGATCACTTCCACTTGAAGTTGGGTGAACAATGGTTAATTTCTATGAAAGCAGTCCCCTTTGTGGTTCATCAATGCTTGAAATTTCCCCTTAATGGTATCATGCATACAATCTACCATAGAAGATTTACACTATTATCCATGCATAGAAATTTCTCTCTTGAGTAATTTTGTTCATCTCTGAATGGGCTGCTTTGAACTCACAATGAATTTATGTTTATTTCATATTAGAAGTTTAAAGCAAGTCAGATAGCATAGTTGTCTGCTAGCCATTCTTCCTTGTCCTGCATGGCTGCTACCTCTTTGGTGTCTTTATCCTCGGAGGCTGGTCCTATTCCTCTCTATGCCCCTTTGGTAGTGCAAGGAAAGTAGGTCCCATACAACGAAAACCTTCATGTTCACACACTCCTAGAATATACTTTGTAGTTCCACCTCTAGTTTTCATATATGAGACATCGAGGTCCACTTGGAGTACAACCTTAAGCATTGCACATTTTTGGACCTCCTCAAGCTTCGTTGGATGGTTTTTTTCCTACCACCTCCTCTATGGCATGGGGAAACCATCTGATGTTGAGTGATCCTCTTCCCCCTCCTCTCGTGGCTCCCTAACCTTTAGTGGTTTCTTATGTTCCTTCTACCTCTACGATGGCAAGGGGAGAGAAGCTAGTGTTTTGGGATCCCTCCTCTTCCTCTGTGGTCTCTCAACATTTAGATGTTCTTTTTGTCTCCCCACGTATCCCTATGATATTGGATGATGAAGAACTCATGTTGGAAGATCCCCCAAATCCTTTAGTAGAGTCCATGGTATGCACTAGGCAGAATCATCTTATGAGAGATCACAAGTATCTCCTTTGTCCTATGGACCATGCATGTGTTGTTGATGTCTAGCCTCCTCCTTCTAAGGATCCTTCTCCAGTGTAGCCACCTTCTTCTGTTGTCTCTTTTTCGGCCTCCCAACTCTCTGCTTCTCAGCCCATGTCACTTCCATCCTTGAAACCTACTTCTCCTCCATAGTTGGATCTAGATGAACGCCACCCCCCAAGGATACAAGTAGTCTTGGCTCCTTCCATGGAGGATCTCATCCTTTAGTCTGTTCCTGATATTCCACCATTTCCCACACCTTTGGACCTGCCCAATGTCAGTTTCCTTCCTAGTACCAATCTTACCACTCTTGTCCCTTTTTAGTACACCCACCATGCCATCTTCCCTGATGTCCTTTGCCTTGCAACCATCGACATAGATATCTCACACCTACAGTCAAAGTACAAACCAGAGCATTACCCCACCTTTCCATTCCATAAGCCCAAGTGCACACCACCTTTCACATCACCTCTTATCCCTTCTTCATCATCTCTTCCATCTATGGAGGATGTCCCTCCACTCACAATTGATAGTGCTCATCCTATGGCTAATAGCATTGATGAACCATAGTTAGTATTTTATGTTGATAGTGACAACAACTCTCATGATTTTTGTCCTGAAGAGTGAATCATGGAGTCCACCCCTGATGTCTCCTCATTGTCTATGATTTTCACACAATCACTAAAAATTGATGTTCGTAGTGCTCCTTAGGATCCTACTCCTAATAGTGATCCCCCACACTTGGTTTAAGGAGAGTTTGCTAGTACTCCTCTTGTTGTGGTCCCGCTATTAGCTCTTCATCTATCCCCCTATGCTTAACAAGATTAGGACCAAGATGATTTGATGACGCTTGAGCCTTGAGGGTAGTACCTTCATTTCACCTATTTTTGTGTGTTTTCTTGTTTTATTATGATATTTACACTATGAACTTATTTTATGTGGTTAGTTTTGCCTAGAGGACCAACGAGCCCTTGTTGACACGTCAATATAGAGGAACAACTCTATTGTAATATTGTTCTAGTTGTCCCTAATTTCTTCTGTATGTCATCTTTTTGTTGATTGTTGTGGCATCATGGGGATGGTACAAAGTGTTGGAAGATTTAGCTTCCTTTCATGTTGACCCAAAATTTTAAACTTTTTATATTTATTTGTCTTTTTTTACCCTTATTCCTTTGTACTCATAGTTCTACGTGCTTGGGGAACAATGATGACTCATTAAGTTGTCCCTTATTGATTACCCTTATTTATGCATAATGACCCCAGAGGATGTAGATCACTTATTATTTTTTGTGTTGTTGCTTTTTTTTATGTGGTAGTTGATAACATTTCTTTGTGTCATGCCTAAAGCATCACCTTTGTTGTCTCTTTTTGGGGGCAAACCTCTTTTTCATTTTCAAGAAGTAGCCTTGAGAACATATCTATTTATATAGGTTTCTTCAAACTCTCTTACCCTTTTATCCCTTAAATTAATTGCATACTGATGCTTTATGCAATCATTTTAAGGTGGGAACATAATTTCTTGCTTTACACTTTTTTTGCACACACCATGTGGATAGCTCACTCTTGGCACCATTTTCTATAGTTGTATTTTTGTAGCTTGTGATCCTAAGTAGACACACTTGCATGCCCTGACCACGCTCTTCAACTACTCCTTTGGAACTCATTGCGAGTCACCTAACAACACATTTTTCTAGTCCTAGTGGCCCATAAGTGTTTATTACGGTTCCCACCTCTTTTAGTGTGATATCCCTAGAACCATACTTGGCATCTTTCTAGCAATCATAGTGTGCTAGAAATGCCCCTTTTCTTTGTTTTTTGTTTTTCTTGTGTGTGTGTGTGTGTGTTGTGTGTTGGTTTGTTTTAGATGGTAGTAGATGGTGTATTAGATTATATGATTTGTTAAATAGTGATGTTTGGGCAAAACCATATTTAATCTAATCTTTTTAGGATGATATATATATGTGATTCTAACATTGTCTCTTGTGTAGGTTTATTGTCTAATATTGGGGTTCTATAGGTTCTTAGCCTAGGGGCTCCATACCTCTACTCCAAGAATCGTCTCCATCCTCTACAATATCCATATTTAGAGGTATAACATATTATGTTATTTTTCTTTCTACTTTAGCTTACATATTCACATAGTTGCATAGGCATGCTAAAGTGGGGACTAAATGTAATATCAAAAATTACTACCCTTGCAATTTCACGCTACATTTGGAAACTATTTTGGTTTTTGTGTCTCCTTTATGAATCCTAGGCTTATGTTTGTTTCATTCTTGGCTTCTTTTCCTCAATTTCTTTAAATTATATTTTAATGGTTGGTGATTCTCTTGATGTGGAGAAGATTCATTAGGTTTTAAGGTAGATTCACTCAGATGCTAGAACTTAGTGTGGATGTCTGCATGTCGTGTTGGCATCCCATGAACATGAAACAGTCAATAAACTATTCTGGGACATGTTGATGTTGGAAATAGTCCAAACAACTGAGAGGGGGGTGAATCAATTGTCCCTAAACTTTAACCTTTTTTAAACTTTTTAAATCTTCTTTCTATTCAGATTAATGATGAAAAAAATTAAGCATAAATTAAGACATGAGCAAAAACAACATGAAGACACAAGACCAAAATTTTGACATCAAAAACCTGATTAAGGGAAAAACCATGGTGGGGGTTAAGCCACAAAAATGTGTACCCTATTAAAAGTACTTAAGAAAATAGAAGGCACATGCCTTCGGGTGCACTGCCCAGAGCTCACTACTCAAGAAGAGGCTCACTACCTATAAGAAATTATGATTTACATAGAGATAATGAACTAAGAAATAGCATCTACATTCATGCCTGAATCAGTCCCTTTGAAGGCTCAAAAAGTTTTGCTCCTATCTTCAAATTCTTCTTCACTAACTCTTCACTCTATACTTCCTTCGCTTCTCTTCTTCTCTGCTCTACTTTTTGATCCTTTCTTCGAATTTAACTCTTTTTTTCAAGGATGCTTTTCAACAACTCTTCAACAAGTATTTATATGCTTTATCAACCTTGGAATGATCAACAAGGTCGGCTAAACTTGACACGGATCATTACACTATCAACCAAACACAACTGAGACTTGAATCTTCCTCTACAACCATGCCACACTTCATAAAATGCTCTTAGGTCATCTGCAACATGCCATGAACATCGGGTCAGCCAAAACTGGGAAGAACATCAACCTCAAAGAAGAAATATTCAATCAACAAGCTCAAACTTCAATGTGGACCTCTAAAATAGTAGTCACATGATCCAAAGACCTCCATAAGCACATTGAAATCACCAATAACATTCACTCTAAAACAAATTACCAAAATCATTTGTATCTTCCTTCGAAACCTCAATAACACTATCTACCATGACTGTCAAACTAGAAAGATAGCTTGTGTACCTCCAAACCATGAACCTCTCAAGTTGATGATACACACTGATTTCTCAAACATGCCTTTAGATCTGCAGACCATAATATTTCATTGCAGAGCAATCCAGACCAACTTACTATCACACTATCTATTCTAAATACTGCAAAATCCAATTCTACTTAGATGGCCATAACTTCTTCAAATCTTCATGAAGACTTCTCAAATCTTAACTGGAGCAACCTCTGACAATCCTCTATATAGCCATATGGTCTGTATGCATTGATTGTCATCAATTTTCTCAATATCTTCAACAGTTTAGTCTTCTATACAGACATCAAAATAGGATACAGTTGACACCAATGGCAACAAGGATATGTTGACATCAATGACAACACCACTTAGGCACATATTTGCAACAATCTCCCCCTTTGTCATTGATGGAAACATATGATGTGAAAAACTAAATTTGACCATCAAGACAAGAATTCTCCCCCTTTCTCTTCTCACTTCTGCAACTACTTTCTTTACTACTCCCCCTTACATCAGCAACTAGTTTTTCACATGACTTCTCTCCCCCTTTGACATCAATGGCAAAGGGCATATATTTTCTATCTTTTCTCCCTTTTTACTTTAGACTGATCCCAAATTTACATACTGACTACTCCCCCTTTGAGTAGTACCTCCTTAACATCAATCCGAATCACAAGATATGAATGTGAATTCCACCAGACTGATGCACCTTAGTGCATCTTAGTTCTAATCAAGAGGGGGTAATAACCCCTAACTTTTCTTTGAGATACTCAAAAGTATCATTGGGAAGAGGCTTAGTGAAGATATCTACAATCTGATCTTTGGAAGACATAAACTCCAACTTGAGTTCATTCTCATTAACTTTCTCTCTTAAGAAATAAAACTTGATAGATATATGTTTTGTCTTTGAGTGCAATACTAGATTCTTTGAAATACTTATAGCACTTGAATTATCACAAAAAATTATGACTGGCTCCTCAAACACAATTCTAATGTCCTTCAACATTTACTTCATCCATAGAACTTGAGAACAATTATTTGTTGCTACTATATACTCTGCCTCTACAGTAGACAGAGAAATTGCCTCTTTCTTTTTTCTCATCCAAGAGACAAATCTTCTTCCCAAGAAGAATGCACCACCACTAGTACTTTTTCTATCATCCACATCTCCTACCCAATCAACATCTGTATATGCATGAAGAGTGACGTCATTGTCCTTTGGATACCATTGTCAATAATCAATTATCCCCTTAAGATTTCTAAAAATTCTTTTGACTGCCACAACATGGGATTCTTTTGGATCAATTTGAAATCTGGGAACAAGTCCAACTGCATTCATGATGTCAGGTCTGGTCTGAGTCAGATAAAGTAATCCTTCAATCATTGATCTATACCTTTTCTAATTTGCCTTGGGGGAGTCATCATCTTTTCTTAACTTACATCCAGTTACCATAGGTGTACCTACTGGCTTTGAATCTTCCATTCCAAACTTCTTTAACAATTCTTTCACATACTTGGATTGAGATATGAAGATACCTTTATCTATTTGAACAATTTGTAGACCTAGGAAGAAATTCATCTCACCAAACATTGACATCTCAAACTCACTTTTCATTTGATCATAAAATGCTTTGCACATGCATTTATTTCCACAAAAAATGATATCATCAACAAAGACCTCAACAATTAGAATGTCCTCATGATTTATCTTAAAGTACAGATTACTATTAGTAGTACCTTTGCTAAATCCTAGCTTAAGAAAATGCTTATTCAATCTCACATACCAAGCTCTTGAAGCTTGCTTGAGTCCATACAAGGCTTTTTTTAGTCTACAAACCATATCTCCCTAATTAGACAACTGAAATCCTTCCGATTGTTCAATGTAGACCTCTTCCTCCAAATCTCTATTTAGAAATGTTGATTTGACATCCATCTAATAAACTTTAAAATCTTTGAAAGAAGCAAAAGCAAGAAATAATCTGACTGCCTCTATCCTTGCCACCAGAGCAAAAGTTTCTTTAAAAGCAATTCCTTCCACTTGAGAATAACCTTTACATACCAACCTTGCCTTGTTTCTTACAACCTCACCATCTTCATTCAGTTTATTCTGGAAGACCCATTTAGTTCCAATCACATTTTTGTCCTCAGGTCTAGCAACAAGATCCCAAGTGTGATTCTTTTCAATTTGCATCAATTCTTCTTCCATTGCCTCAACCTAGTTTTCATCATTGCAAGCTTCATTTACTGATTTAGGTTCAATCTTTAAAGTCAAACAAATCTCTTCTTGATCTTCACAACTCTTCTCCTAGTTTGAACACCTCTATTTTTATCTCTTATGATTTGTTCTTCAAGATGATTCATTCTTACATACCTGGCATTTTGGGAATTGTTTGAACTTTTATTTCTTGAATGTGTTCCTCATCTTCTTTACTAATATCTTGAGTTACTGGAGTTACCGGATCAATCTAAATCTAGGTTTGGATTTGAACTTGTCTTCCTTGACTTTGACTTTCATCTTGGTCATCTAAATCATATCCGCAGTACCTGGAATGTCTTTCTTTGCTTTCATCAACTTTAACATTAGCACTTTTAACAATCTTTTTCAACCTTTTGTTGAAGCACTAGTAAGTCTTACTTTGAGTTGAGTATCCCAAAAATATTCCTTCATCACTTCTTACCTCAAACTTGCCTAAATCCTCATCTCTTTTGATATAGCATTTACTACCAAAAAATCTAAAATATCTCACAATAGGAGGATGACCAAACAACAGTTCATAAGGAGTCTTACCAGAATTTCCTTTGATCTGCACTTGGTTAAGAGTGTAGACAGCAGTACTCACAGCTTCCCTCCAATAAATTTGAGGAACATTTGTTTCCATCATCATGGTCCTGGCAGCTTCTTGAATTGTCCGGTTCTTCCTTTCCACAACTTCATTTTGCTGAGGAGTCCTAGGAATAGATAACTATAATTTTATTCCATGCTTTTCACAGAAAGCATCAAACTCACCGGAAGTGAATTCTCCACCTCTGTTAGATCTTAGATACTTCAATTTCCCACCAATCTCATTTTCAACCATTATCTTGAACACCTTAAACTTATCAAGAGCTTCTAATTTTTCTGTTAAGAAAGCTACCCACATCATTCGAGAGTAATCATCAATCAACAACATGAAATATATATCTCCTTGCACACTCCTAATTCTAGCAGGACCACAGAGATCAGTATGTACCAATTCCAATCTTCCACTTGAACCTTGTTCCTTACTTTTGTATGAAATTTTGTTTTGTTTACCCAATTGAGATTCTCTACATATGCTATCAGGTTTCACAAGTCTTGGAAGATCTCTTACAGCTTGAATGGAACTTATTTTGACAATGTTATCAAAATTTACATGAAACATCCTCCTATGCCATAACCAACTTTGATCTCTCTGAGCAATCAAACAACTTTTGCCAGAACTACTTAAATGAAAGATCTTACCTCTAGTTTGAGTACTAGATGCAATTTCAATTCTGGATCTCTCCAAGATTTTGCATTTTCCATCCTTGAATCAAAGATCATAGCCCTTGTCAACTAACTGTCCAACACTGAGAAGATTATGTTTCAGTCCTTCCACATACAAAACATCATTGGTGCAATTCTTACCATTAAAAGAGATGGATCCTTTTCCACGGATTCTACTAGCTAAGTTGTCTCCAAATTTTAGAAGCCCATCTTCATATTTTTCAAAACTCAGAAACTTACTCTTGTCACCAGTCATATGATGAGAACATCCACTATCAATCACCTATTCATCCTTTTCAACAACTTGAGCATCCAAGGCATTTTCCACATTTGCATAGTGAGCAGATTCAGTAGACATTGGATCTTCTTCTTTAATAGCAATGAACACCCAATCACCTTCTCCATGATCAGATTCATCATCTGTGACTCCTTCGGCTTCTTGGACATAGTAGAAACTCTTATGACTTTTGTATCTGTTAAGGCTTGATTTTGAAAACCTCTCTGGACACCTTGAGGTAAAATGACTAATCTTATTACAAGTGAAACATTTGAGTGGAAACTTTCCTTCATACTTACTGGATCCTTTTGGCATCCATTTTGAAATGAGAGCTTCAAGATTTGTAGTCTCAATTTCATTATTTTCAAGACCCTTCCTTGTCTTGATAAGTCTATTTTCTCTTCTTCAAGAACTTTCACTTGGATCATATCTTTGTTTTCCATACACACTGGCCTTGAATGCAGATTCAGACTTAGGGAGAGAACCACCAAACTCACTCATTTCAAATGATGAAAGCTTACCAACTAACTAATCCCTTGTGATTTTTGTTACTGTCCTGATTTCTTCAATGGTTGCAGCCTTGTGTTTGTAAGCTATAGGTAAGGATCTAAGCACTTTGGCAACAATTTTTCATTCATCCAATACTCCACCTACATTTCTGATACTAGTCACAATTTGCATGTAGGAAGTAATGTTTTCATCTTCACTCATTACCAATCTTTCATATTTACCCTTTAGGCTTTGTATGGTGCAGGAGCACCCAATCCATAGTGGCCTCCATAAGGTATTAACTGTTCCAGTTTATTTTGATGTTTCCAATAAGGTCTTATAAGACCATTTAATGTAATAAGGTTTGTTTGACCAACGCATGTTGAGTTAGTTGTATCTAGGTTTCTATTGTAAGTCCCTAGGACACTTGTTGATCTGTAAGCACAAGGTTGTTAGACAGTTAGTCAGTTGTGATCTCCTAGCTGCTTGGATTTGTCTCCTAGCTGCTTGGAGTCAATTCAGTACTACGCATGGTGAGTAGATAAATACACAAGATCAGATCGATTGTGGTCATGATAGATAGTACAGTAATCAGTTGTGAAGTTGCATTGTGCAATTGTGAGAACAACACATCTGTATACATTTCTAAAAGCATAAATAACAAGGTCCTAGTTTGTGTTGTGCAACTTTTTGTTATTCAATCTCATTATGTTTTCCTCTGTATAAATTGATTTGCTATTTGGGATTGTGATGGATCGTTAATCCATTCCACCGGTTAGATTTCTTTGAAATCAGTGGAATACCTGTATATATCAATTTGTGCTTTCATTTTGCGTTTTCTGTTTGTCCATTTCATGCTTGCAGGATCATGTATGGGATGCATTGACTAGATCCTAGCATTGTCATGTGCTAGGTTGGCAGGGTGAAGATCTATGTGATTGTTGAGGAAACAGGTCTATGAAGTTATAGGATTTGCAGAAGTTCAAATTGGCGAAGATTTGCGTTGTTTCACTGAGCATGCATTTTGTGTGTATATTGCAAATGCATATCAGATATCCATTTTGTGTGTATATCATAGCAGTCTGTTGAGTGTGTATGTCGCAAAGCATATCGAAAAGCATTGAGGTGTTGTATGTCAAGATTGTAAACATACATTGCAAGTATACATTGTGTGCATATATCTCTAAGGTATGTCAAGTTCATTTTCGTAGTTGTAAGTCATGAGTATCCCGTAAAGGGTTATCAAGATTGTATGTAGTGAACATACAGTGTGAATGTGCAAGTGTATTGACATACAAAGGAGAGAGAAAATTGAAGTTTCCAATCGGCATACAAGGAAGTCAACGGTTTGGTCAAACCCATCAAATGCATATCTGAATTGTATGTTGTGAATGTACATTGCAAATGTACATCAGGTTTATATACAAAGGGGGTCAATGGTCAAATGTATATTTGGCGAAGCATGTTCTAGTTGTATGTTGAGAACATACATTGGGTAAAAGTGTTGGTCAAATGCATGCTATGAATGCATGTCCCGAATGCACATTCAGTTGTATGTTTCAAATGTATATTGATCATATACATTGTGCCGATACATTGTATTAGATGCAAGAGGCAACTGGCAGTAGCGGTGAAGGAAACTGACGATCACAGGTCAATTGAAGTATATACAAGCTATTTTCTATTGGTGTATCGACCGAATGCTAGGAGGGTCCACTGACAGTCAGTATCTCACCAAAGTCGATGCATATTGCGAATGCATATGCATATTCTAAATGCACATTGGGTAATGTATCTTGTGGAAGATACAAAGTTGAAGACATACATCGGAGAGAGTTGTGATGTTGGAATAACAACTTTGAGGATTACCGATAGCATATGGTCTTGCCGATAGGCAAGTAAAGTGTAGACATACAAAGGGAAATGTAGGTCAGGGTGTTTGGCTCTGCATCATAGTGGTATCAGAGCTCAGCAAAAGGTTTGGGCTATTGTGTGTTGATTCTGTCCCTGAGAAGGCAGAAGTAGAAGGATTGAGAGGTTGACAAGATGCCTTCAAAAGGTAATGGTACTACCAGAGAGTTGCAGGAGATGAAGGAAAAACATGCTAAAGAGATGAGGAAGATGAAAGAGCTTGCAGAAGCACTTCAAGCCAGGCTTGCAGCCTTGGAGACAAACAAAAAATGAGAAATGGAAGATAGTGAATCAGAAAAAGAAGATGATGGTGAAGAATTTGAAGAAGTAGATGAAGATTTGAATCTTGAAGATCAGAGATTTGCAAAACTTTTAAGGGCAGTTCAGAATGATAAACCTAAGGTAAAGATTAATGTTCCCAGGTACACTAGAAGTTTAAATGAGGAAGAGTTGCTTGATTGGATTACTGCATTAGATAATCATTTTGAATGTGAGGAAGTTCCTGAGGAGTAGAAAGTAAATATTGCAAAGACAAAATTGGGAGTTCATGCTTTGGTATGGTGGGATTATGTACAATCCAAGAAGAGAAAGCAAGGTAAGTAAAAGATTTCTTCATGGGACAATATGGTAGCAAGGATCAAAGGTAAATTTTTACCCAAGGATTATGAAGTTCAAATGTTTAAGAAGCTTCAATTTTTAAGGCAAAAGGAAATGGATGTGAAGGCATATACTAAGGAATTTTGTAAATTGAGTATGAGGTCTAGTCATCATGAGAATGAGGTTGAAAAGGTTGCTAGATATTTGGCTGGTTTGAGATTGAACATACAAGATGAGTTAGTTTTGGCTAACCCTAGGAGTGTAGAAGATTGTTATCAAATGGCAATCAGGATTGAGGAAAAGATGAAAAGGAGACAGGATAAGTCCATGAGAGGAAAAGGCAGCAATATAAAGGGGAGAGGATTAGCCCCTGCAACAAGGCAAACCAATGAGGACCAAGAAGAGACTGGTAAAGGACAAGAGCAGTCTGATTTCAGAGGTGGATGGAAAGGCACAAGAGGTAGATTTGTAGGTGGTAGAGGATACCGGTGTTCACAGATCATGTGATGCACATACAAGCTTTTTGTTTTGCCAATAGTGAAGAAGTCGGTATGAGGTATGTGATCGAAGGAAAGTCATTTTGACCAGTCGATGGTGTATGGTCTTGCCGATAGGCGGGAGGTGCAAGTATATACATCAGAGAATGCATGTTAGGTGAAGTATAGACATAAAATGGGAAATGTATGTTAGGGTTTCCGTTGGCTCTGCATCATAGTTGATTCTGATGTTTTCACTGGGAGATGTTATCATTGTAATGAAATTGGTCACACAACATTCAAATGCCCAGAAAGACAAGGCTCATCATCAAGAGGTGATAGGAAGAATGACAAGAGGGTTCAATTTGTGCAAGAAGAGAAAGTAGATGAAAGTGTTAACTCTCTAATGGGAAGTGCAGCCCCAGCTGAAGATGGAGAATCATTGATGCTGAGGAGAACAATCTTGAAGACATCCAAGGAGATGATACAAAGGAGAACACTTTTCAGGACCAAATGCAAAACCAAAGGTAAACTATGCAAGGTAGTAATAGACTCTAGTTCAACAGATAATATGGTATCTCCAGAAATGGTGGATAAACTGAAGCTGGAAAGGATTCCATATCAAAATCCTTACAAAGCATCTTGGGTATGTGATAATCAATCACTTTTGGTATATGAACAAGCATATGTTGATTTTTAGATTGGAGAATATCAAGATAGGGTTTTATGTGACATATTTCCCATGGAATGTTGTCACCTAATTTGGGGTAGGCCATGGCAATTCGATAGGAGAGAATTGTATGATGGATATGCTAACACATACACCATCAAGAAGGATGGGAGAAATTTTGTGATGACACCATTGCAGGAGGATGCTGAAGCAAAGAAGGCAGCCAAGATCATTTTGGTGGGTAAGAAAGAGTTTGTGAAGCTCAATGAAGAAGACATAAAGAAAGTTGAAGATACCTTAGGGCATGGAGTTGCTAAGGATCAAAGTTTGAAGGCAATTTCAGTTTTAGCTGATGGAGGTCAGATGGATTAGTAGCAGGTCAAAGAGCAGGTTTACAAGTAGCCACAAGTTGATTGGAAAGACAAGGATGTTATCATAGTAGGTACAATTATTTGTCCTCTAGAACCAACAAGAGTTGAAAGGCAAACATATTCTGCCATAGCAACAGTACCAGAAGCATTAGCCAAGGCAGGTGTTCAGGCAGAGATGACACTAAGAAAGAATGGCATGAGTATAGCCTACAATGCTAGGCATGAGTTTTTGACTCCATGGAAGTAGGTTGTAGTCCAGAGATCATGGGGAAGATATAGGACAATAGAGTATACAACTGGAGCAAGACAAACACCTAACTCATGTGGCATGAGTACTTTTCGCAGTGGGGTGTATGGTGCAGGAGTACCCAATCCACAGTGGCCTCCATAAGGCATTACCATTCTAGTTTATTTTGATGTTTCCAATAAGGTCCTATAAGACCATTTAATGTAATAACTTTGTTTGACCAATGCATGTTGAGTTAGTTGTATCTAGGTTTCTGTTGTAAGTCCCTAGGACACTTGTCAATCTGTAAGCACAAGGTTGTTAGATAGTTTAGTCAGTTGTGATCTCCCAGCCCTTGGATTTGTTTCCCAGCTGCTTGGAGTCAACTCAGTACTACGCATGGTAAGTAGATAAATACCCAAGATCAGATCGATTGTGGTCATGATAGATAGTAGAGTAATCAGTTGTGAAGTTGTGCTGTGCAATTGTGAGAACAAAGCATCTGTATACATTTCTGAAAGCATAAATAACAAGGTCCTGGTTTGTGTTGTGCAACTTTCTATTATTCGATCTCATTAGGTTTCCTCTGTATAAATCAATTTGTTGTTTTGGGATCGAGATGGATCATTAATAAATTCCACTGGTTAGATTTATTCGAAATCGGTGGAATGGCTGTATATATCGATTTGTGCTTTCATTTTGTGTTTTCTGTTTATCCATTTCATGCTTGCAGGATCATGTATAAGATGCATTGACCAGATCCTAGCATTGTCATGTGCTAGGTTGGTAGGGTGAAGATCTGTGTTAGGTTGGTGAAGTCTAAGATCTATGTGATTGTTGAGGAAACAGATCTGTGAAGTCACAGGATTTGCAGAAGTTCAAATTGGCGAAGATTTACATTGTTTCACTAAGCATGCATTTTGTGTGTATATCACAAATGCATGTCAGATATACATTCCATGTGTATATCATAGCAGTCCTATTGAGTGTGTATGTTGCAAAGCATATCGAGAAGCATTGAAGTGTTGTATGTCAAGATTGTAAACATACATTGCGAGTATACATTCTGTGCGTATATCGCCAAGGTATGTCGTGTTCATTTTCGTAGTTGTAAGTTGTGAGTATTCCACAAACGGGTTATCGATATTGTATGTAGTGAACAGAAACAGTGTGAATGTGCAAGTGTATCGGCATATAAAGGAGAGAGAAAATTGAAGTTTTCGATCGGCATACAAGGAAGTCAACAGTTTGGTCAAACCCATCAAATGCATACATGAATTGTATGTTGTGAATGTACATCAGGTTTATATACAAAGGGGGTCAATGGTCAAATGCATATTTGGTGAAGCATGTTCCAGTTGTATGTTGAGAACATACGTTGGGTAAAAGTGTTGGTCGAATGCATGTCCCGAATGCACATTCGGTTGTATGTTTCGAATGTATATTGAGCATATACATTGCACAGATACATTGTATCAGATGCAAGAGGTGACCGATAGTAGCAGTGAAGGAAACTGACGATCACGGGTCAATTGAAGTGTATACAAGCTATTTCTATCAATGTATCGGTCGGATACTAGGAGGGTCCGCTGATAGTCAGTATCTCACCAAAGTTGATGCATATTGCGAATGCATATGCATAGTCTGAATGTACATTGGGTAATGTATCTTATGATAGATACAAAGTTGAAGACATACATCGAAGAGGGTTGTGATGTCGGAATAACAACTTCAAGGGTTGCCGATAGCATATGGTCTTGCCGATAGGCAAGTAAAGTGTAGACATACAATGGAAATGTAGGTCAGGGTGTTTGGCTTTGCATCATTGTAGCTTGGCCTATTTAACATTTTTCACCTTCATACAGATCTCTATTTAATCTAGATTTCATGAGCAGTTTTTAAATCAAGGATATTTGGCAATTCGGTATCAGACAGGGCACTCAATAATGCTTCTTTGGCTCGAGTGTTGTGTTCAACATCTCTGAGTTCATCTATATTTGAAGGTCCATTCTTTAGAATCTTATACACATTCTTGGTTATTGACTAAAAGACATCACCCATACATTCCAGATGACACTGCATGCATACCTTCCAGAGGGAGTAATTTGTTCCATCAAATCTTGCACTTTCCTTCTTGTAAAATGGCATCTTGGATCTCCTCAAGCAGTCAAGCTTCTTTTAGAGGTACTTGGCTCTGATACCAATTGTTGGAAATAGGCCAGACAACTGAGAGGGGGGGTGAATCACTTGTCCCTAAACTTTAACCTTTTTAAATCTTCTTTATATTTAGATTAATGATGAAAATATTTAAGCATAAATCAACACATGAGTAGAAAAAACATGAACACACAACACTAGAATTTTGATGTGTAAAACCTAGTTAAGGGAAAAAACCACGGTGGGGGTTAACCCACAAAAATGCTTACGCTATTAAAAGTACTTCAGAAAATAGAAGGCACATGGTTCGGGTGCATTACCCAGAGCTGACTACTCAAGAAGAGGCTCACTGCCTATAAGAAATTATGATTTACACATAGATAATGAACTGAGAAAGAGCATCTACATTGATGCCTAAATCAGTCCCTTTGAAGGCTCAAAAACATCTCCTCTTATCTTCAAATTCTTCTTCACTGACACTTCACTCTATACTTCCTTCTCTCCTCTTCTTCTCTACTCTACTTTTTGATCCTTTCTTCAGATTTAACTCTTTTATTCATGGATGCTTTCCAACAACTCTTGAACAAGTATTTATATGCTTCATCAACCTTGGAATGATCAACAAGGTCGGCTAAACTTGACGCAAATCATTACACTGTCAGCCAAACACAACTGAGACTTGAATCTTCCTCTACAACCATGCCACGCTTCATAAAATGCTCTTAGATCATTTGCAACATGCTAGGAACATCTGGTCAGCCAAGACTAGGAAGAACATCAACCACAAAGAAGAAATCTTCAATCAACAAGCTCAAACTTCAACACAAACTCCAACATAGTAGCCACATGATCCAGAGACCTCCATAAGAACATTGAAATCACTAATAAAATTCACTCTAAACCACTCAGGAGGATGATACACACTAATTTCCCAAACATGCCTTCAGATCCACAAACCATAATATTTCACTGCAGAGCAATCTGGACCAACTTACTATCACACTGTCTCTTCTGAATACTACAAAATCTGGTTCTACTCAGATGGCCATAACTTCTTCAAATCTTCATGCGGACTTCTCAAATCTTAATTGGAGTAACCTCTGACAATCCTCTACACAACCATATGGTCTGCATGCATTGATTCTCATTAATTTTCTCAATATCCTCAATAGTCTGGTCTTCTATATAGACAACAAAATTAGGATATAGTTGACACCAATGGCAACAAGGATGTGTTGACATCAATGACAACACCACTTAGGCACATATTTGCAATAGTTGAATCATTTCCTGAGGCTGCTCAAATTTTAGAAACACCTCCTTGACCATCAAGCATCTCTTTGCATTCTATTTTAAAGGATTCTACCCTTTTGGTGGGGTTTCTTGGATTTTGAATGGATTCACTCATTATTCATTCTCAAGCTTTCATAATTTCTCATGCTCTACTCTACAACTTTTATAACTCTTGGTGAATTCAATCTCCATATCAAGTATATAGCCTTTTTTGTACCCTGTATAGTTTAGGTGGACCATCTTCATTGGCTCTTGGAGGCTTTAGGTTGTTTGGTGCTCATTGAGAACTCCCTCTTTTGCTAGGGTTTGAAGTTGTACACCATATTTGAGATCTTAAGAGTTTGTAGCTTTCTTTCCTTCATTCAAGCTAGCAAGATGGTTCCACTATGTTGTTTAATGTTTTAAATTAAATCTATTTTGTATTATATTATTATTTGATTGGTGTAGACCGCTATTTTGTTGTGTTGCATGGTGTAGAGCACCAACTTGCATTTGTTTTGGGTGTAGACCACCACACTTGTATTGTTTTAGGTATCTTATCCCCATAGAATAGGGAATCTACCTTAGTTTACATTTCTTTTATCACTACTCTAATCTCATAGACACACATAGGTTAGGAGCACACACTTATTTATTACTTTCAATCATCTATTTCAATCTCTTACTTATGGAGGTAGAATACTAAAACTAGGGACTGAGTAAAGCAAGCTCCTTAGTAGCACAACCCCTCTTTTCTCTTCCTTTTGTAGATATTCCCATAGTGAAAGCTTGCCAACTGTATGAAGGTTTTGTTATATTCTTCCTTCTATTCCTTACATCATATTTTATTTCATTTCCACAGTATAATTGCATTATTTTGGTATTCTATGCTACTAGAGACTGTTGGGTGTTTTCCTTAGCTATCCTTGTGCTGTGTAGGTGTCCTGGGTTCATACAAAATTGAGATTTTTTTTTTTTGCAACATTTAGGACACTACACTTAACATTGATGTCCCTATGGTGCACTATCATCTAAGGAAGTGACTCCTCCCCTCAGTGATAGGTTCCTCTTTTCTCTCTCTTTCAACTTCTGCAACTTATTTTTCATAATTATGTATACAATCTTTTATTTCCAGCAAATTCTATTCTTCTTTCCTTCACTGTCAAGCATCTAGTCTAGTTGTTTTCTTTGATTAGAACATGTAATGGTTTTGTTAAGACCTAGAGTAGGTTTCATAGATCTAAACCTTAGATAGTAGTACCTGAGTATAGTGTGAGTAAAGAACTCCCTTGCTTGAAGAAATAAGATAAGGAGTAGTTTTTTTCCTACACTACAATCCCATTGCACAAGTGGTTAATAAAAAATATCTTGAACCAACTCTCCTTTTTATCCCTTTTGTAATACATTGGTGTAGACCACCACCTTTATTATCCCAATCCACAAGCTAGGCTAATGTCCTCCTTGTAGACCAAGGAGGTGCTCCTAGTGCATTTTGTCATTGCATCCTAGCTCCTAGACACACTTAGGATAGGTGCATTCATATTTTCTAAATATCTTTATCATTTGACTAATTGAGCAGGTCGAAAGACCTGAGTAGGGGCTTGATCATTCATAGCAAGCTCCTTAGAAGTCCCAATCTTATTTTCTTCTCTTATAAATAGGTATCTAGAAAGAGTTCAACTGCATCGAGGTTTGTTTATGTTTTCATGTCCCTTTTGTAGGATCTAATTGTCTCATTTCGTTTATAATTTATCTTCATCATAAAGATGTTGGGCAACATGGTCAAGAGACACTATTGACATGTTGGAGATTTGATGTTGTGATTGATGGAAACAACCAGATATGATTGGAAATAGTTCTTGAGACAGGTTATACATAGTATTTTTGGTCGCGAAAAAATACCTAATAAAATTGACTAAGTGTTGATAGTTAACTAAGGCAGTACAGTGATTTACTAGTACTCCTCTATAGATGAAGATTTTTATGCGCAGTTTTGGTCTGCTACACATAGTTATTGCACAATGCTATATTCCAAGTTTCATGTCTTGAAAATCTCTGGAAGCATTACTGTGAATTTCCTAAGTTCGGGTAAACAAAGTTCAGTCAGGAATAGTGCGGAACACTTGAGTATTTCGGTTTGCATTCCATCAGTATTGATTATTTCGATGTACAGTTTGGAGGTGTTGTAAACACATATGAGAAGTATCTAATTCTAGATCTACAAAGTCTGGAGTTTACTAGAAGATCATCTACAAGTTTCCAAGTATCAGCACTTAGTTTTACAATTGTTTCACAAAGACCGAGACAATTGTTCTTAGATCTGCATCTTTCCACACAAGAATATCAGACTTACGGTAATGAATGTATGATTGGTGATGCATAATGAATGTTTGTTATGAATTTTGGAGTCTAGTTTGGTCCACATTAGAAGTTGTGATATCATAAACAACATGGTTAAGAGTATACTTAAGAATGAATCCGACACTCAGTTGAATCAATGTGTGGTAAAGATATTTTGTTTAAATCATCATCCTAAGTGACTCGATGTGCGGTAAAGATTCTTGAATGATTTTATGGGTTCACATTGTTGATTGTGTAAAGGATCAAGCTAATAAGGTATAATTTTTGTGTACACGTTTCATATCTGACATGTCGACCTAGGTCTGAGTAAAATCTTGTTGCAGATATATATACTTGATAAATTTTGATGTTGGAGTAATGTGTGGATGTGAATGTAGTGCAAAGTTATTGTGTATGTGATTCTTGTGATCCAAAAAGTATATTAAGGGTGCAAAAATGTAAAGAACAGAGCATATGTGAACATGGCAAAGAAAAGAAGCAAACATAATGAAGACTTTTGAATCTGTATATTAAGCTATCAATGGAACTATATTCTAGCATATTGTAGATGCATTTGTAATAGTTCTTTCTTAGCAATGAGTCACCATTTCTCTATCTTCTTTTCTTTACAGTAGTGAGCCTATTGCAGTGAGCACTTCTTTGGATAGTCAGTCCATGGAAGTGAGCCCTAAGATAGTGAGCCTTTTTGTAATCTAGTTTTGATTTTATAATATATTGTTGAGCTAACACTCACCATGGTTTTTCCATTTTTTGGGTATTCAATGTAAAAATCCCAGTGTCTATGTGTTATGACTTTATTACTGCTCTTCTTATGTTTATTTTTCTTTCATGTTATTGAATTCAGTAAATGGATTAAAGAACATGTGAAGGAATAGTTTTATAGAATACTAATTCACCCCACCTCTCAATATTCCTTGTGTTCAACAATTAGTATTAGAGCAAGGTTCCTTGGAAGAAGCATAACAACTTAAGGAAGATCTAAGAAAGTGGAACACATGGAAGATAGAAGATATAATACTCTAGGTAGTGTCACAATTGATGATTGCACATATGCCATTAATGAAGAACTAAAAATTACTCTTGAATATCTTAATAAGTATGAAGCATATATCTGGGATTTGAAAGGAGAATGCCAAAGAAGCTGATGAATGCATCTTGAAGCTAAGAGACCAAGTCAAGAGATCAAAGGAAAGGAGCAAGAGCTAAGTGAACAATTGAAAGCTGCAAATGAAACCCTAAGTACTTTATCAATGTTGGTTAAAGAAAAAGAAGAAATTGGGTAGCAGTTAAATCAACACTTTGAAAGACAAGTCTGAAGAATGTGAAAATTTGACAAAAGATGTTGTGCTTCTGAGTATGATCTAGAAGTAGCTAATAGCTATAAAGAAAAGTTCAAACTAAGTTTTGCAAAGCTTGATAAGTTGATTAACAACCATAAAAGTCTAGATGACAAGCAATGTTTGGTTTTGAAAGGGGAGAAAGTTCTAAATCAGGACAGCTATGATGCAGGAGCATTCCTAGTTCAACAGCAATCTTGTATCAACCAAAAACATTTGCATTTCATTTTGTTTGTAGTTCAATTTGTTTCTTTTCAATTTCCAATTCAATTTAGTAGTTCAGTCAGAAGCAGTTTATATTTTTTGGTCTAGTTGCATTTCAATCCTTGTGGAGCTTAGACTTAGCATCTACATTCATTCATCTACATCATATCTAAGAATTCAGAGATCCACACATCATTACCAGAAAGATATCACTATCATAAGATTGAATATTTTCTCATACAGAGCATCCTGATAATCACAGACAACTAGCTGAAGGAGAAACCTGCAGAAGCATTTCCTGATCTGTGAAGCCTAATGACACATCAATCAATGATCTTTGGTTTGTCGATGACCCTCCCTAAAGATCCATACTTCATTCCATTCATTTTCTGGAGGTGTTCTATGTATTTAGGTCCAACCTATCTATGTTCATCACATTAAAGCCCTTCATTGGAGTTTGTGTCCTTCTTTGGATGATATGGAGGAATCTATTGTTTCGGAGATAATATATATTGATGTAATAGATCCCTAGGAAAATAGTAATTCATATAGTGATATTTGATAGTTGGATTTTGTGCAAAGGAGCTTTAAAGCTATATCTTGTGCATATTCTGATATTCTGAGATTAGGCCTTTGAGCCTTAGTTGTAAGCCCACATCTTGCCAGCCAATCTGTCTTTGAATTCTATGATATACTGAATGATTGAATATGCATTTCTTCCATTTTTTTGTGTTGCTTCAATTGTGTTTACTCTTGCTGCACAGTCTAGATAGTTCATTCTGTGAACCCTCCTACTATGAGTGTACCAAGTGGTATCAGAGAGAAAGTAGAATCTTTGGGAGTGAATTGAGCGAAGTTGGTGAGGGAATTATGTAAGATCTTGTTATGGACAGATTGTTGAATTGAGGTAGGTTACCTATGTTGCAATAGATCGCTGATTGTGAGGCAGTTGTCACCTTGTAGCCTGATCACTGAACTTGAAGCAATTTGCACTTGATCCTAGGAGGAATGCACTGAGGAGAGTTGCTGCTATTGGAACAATGGCTAGAAGAATGGATGACATGATGGAGATGATGAGAACAATTTTAATTTTTTTGCATGTTGTTGAAGAAGATAGGCGAAGAGGATTGACACCGAGACCTAATGTTGAAAGCGATGATGAAGAACAATTTCAATCTGTTGAACAAACTGGCGAAACCCTAGGAGGTGATGAAGAAGAAGAATCAAATCAAGTAAAGATGTTGAGAGCTATTTCAAAGATTGGAAAGAGACCTAGAGTCAATGTGTCAAACTATACTGGTAATTTGAACCCTGAAGAGTTGATTGACTAGATAAATGACATGGAAGAGTACTTTGAATATGAGGAAATTGAAGACCTGGAGAAGGTGAAATTTGCAAAGACAAAATTGAAGGGACGTGCTACTATATGGTGGAAGGAAGTTTAGTTGGAAAGAAATAGAAAAGGAAAGAAAAGACTACAAAGTGGGACCAGATGGTGACAAAGTTGAATAATCAATTTATAGCTGCTAACTATGAGTTGAATTGTTGGAAAGATTGCAAAACCTGAGCTAAAAGGAGAAATCTGTGAAGGAGTACACTGAAGACTTTCAAAAGTTGATCATAAGGATAGGACATAGTAAAGCAAACAAGGAGAAAGTGGCTAGATGCATCAATGGACTAAGATTGAACATTCAAGAGGAACTAAGCTTGGTAAGGATGACATCTTTGGAGGAAGCATATTAGTTTGCCTTGAAAGTTGAAGAGAAGTTGAATAAGAGGCATGATCAAAGACAAAGAGGTAGAGGAGGGTAAATTTTAGAGAGGTAGGACTTATTCTGGAGGAGATAGATCATATCTGGAGAAAAATAAGTTTGACAACCCATTTAAGAAGGATAACAGAGATAACAATGCTTACCAGAGATATGACAAAAATTTCTACCAGAGAGGAAACCCTAGTGCATACCGGAATGAAGGATACATAAGAGAAGGAAGAGGATTTCATAAGAGAACATTAAAAGGTACTTGTTTCAAGTGTGGAGGTGAAGGAAATAAAACATTTGAATGTAATCAGGGTAGTACAAGTAAGGAGGACAGAAATAGTGGAAGAGCAGCCTATGTTGAAGAAGAACCTGTTGAACTAAGTGACCCCTATTCGGTTAGAAAACCTACAAAGGGAGAATCACTTGTGATGAGGAGAGAACTATTTCAAATAGAGACAAATGAGGGAACCACCGTAGAGGAAGAGTCTATTCAGAACTAGATGTAAATCGGGAGGTAAGTGTTGTAAAGTTGTGATTAATAGTGGTAGTTTAGATAACCTAGTTTTAGAGGAGATTGGTGACTAAGATGAAGTTGGAAAGATTGAAACACCCCAAGCCCTATTAGATAGCATGGATTAAGGATGATCATAAGGTATTGGTGAGTGAACAATGTTTGGTGAAATTTCTATTGGATCTTATCATGATGAAGTCTTGTGTGATATTATGCCTATGGATGTTTGTCATATCTTGTTTGGTAGAACTTGGCAGTATGATAGAAAGCTATACATGATGGGAGAAAGAATACATATACTATATAGGAAATGGAAAGATAATTACCTTGATCCCTTTGGAGGATGATCCTAAGAGTGAAGTATGTGGGAATGCTAGAGTCTGTTTGGTAGATGGAAGAAAATTTCTGGATGGTTTGAGACATGAGAATATGTGTTATGCCTTTGATTCCTAAGAAGCCTAAAACATTAAAGAAGGAGAGTGAAGAGACACAACTAGAGGGAGATAAGAGAGTTGTTGACAAAGTATGAAGACATCATATCAAACAATGTCCCTGAAGGATTACCACCTATAAGGAGCATTAGTCATCACATGGATCTTATACCGGGAGCAAGTTTGCCTAACAAAGCAACACATAGAATGACATTGATAGAGAATGAAGAATTGAATAGATAGATACAGGAGCTACTAAGGAAAGGTTTGAATAGAGAAAGCTTGAGCCCTTATGTAGTACTTGCAGTGTTGGCACCGAAGAAGGATGGAGAATGGAGGAATGTGTACTGACTCTAGAGCAATAAACAAGATCACAGTTAAGTATAGATTTCCTTTACCTAGGATGGATGATATCATGGATTGTTTGAATGGAGCAAGATATTTAACAAAGATAGACTTGAAGAGTGGATACCATAAGATCAGAATTAGAGAAGGTGATGAATGGAAGACTGCTTTCAAAACAAATGAAGGTTTGTATGAGTGGTTAGTGATGCCTTTTGGATTGACAAATGCATAGAGTACTTTCATGAGATTGATGAATGAAGTTCTGAAGAAATTCTTGGGTAAGTTTTTTATTGTGTACTTGGATGATATCTGATTTTTAGTAAGACAAAAGAGGAACATTTGTGGCATATTACACAAGTTTTTGAAGAGAATGAGAGAAGAGAAATTGTTGATAAAGATCAAGAAATGTAGTTTTATGAAAGAAGAACTAGTGCATTTGGGATTTGTGATTTCTGTGGAAGGATTGAAGATGGACCTTGAGAAAGTGAAAGCAATTATTGAATGGCCTACACCGAAGAGCATTGGAGAGGTTAGATCATTCATGGATTGGCTAGTTTCCTACCAAAAGTTCATTAGAAATTTTAGTTCAGTTTGTAACCCTATGACAGAGACAATGAGAGGTGAGAGAAAATATTTTAAATGGACATCAAGAGCAGATAAAAGTTTTGAATTGTTGAAGCAGAAGGTCTCAAAACAACCTATTTTGGCATTACCGGATTTCAATAAGGTATTTCAAGTTGATTGTGATGTAAGTGGAAGTGTAATTGGAGCAATGTTATGTCAAGAAGGTAGACCATTAGCATATTTTAGTGAGAAGTTGAATGATGCAAGGAGAAGATATTTAGTTTATGATAAGGAGTTTCTTTGCCATAATTCAAGCCTTGAAGAAATGGATACATTACTTGTTTTCCTAAGGAGTTTGTGTTGTATATAGATCATCAAGCTTTGTAATATTTGAATAGTCAAGGTAAGTTGAATCAGAGACATATGAGATGGGTAGAGTTCATATAGAGTTATACTTTTGTGTTTGAAGCATAGGAGTGGAAAATCAAACAAAGTTGTTGATGCCTTAAGTAGAAGAAGAAACTTGTTGATAGAGATGGGAGTTGAAGTGTTGGGTTTTGATGAATTGAGGAACATGTATGAAGGAGACAATGAATTTGCAGAACCTTGGAAAGCATGTAAGGACCTATTGTGATAGATATGAGTAAGTGGTTGGACTATTTCATTCAAGAAGAAACGTTGTTCAAAGGAAATCAATTGTGCATACCTAGAAGTTCAATGAGAGATAATTTGATCAAGGAGAAACATAGTGGTGGATTGGTAGGACACTTTGGCATTGATAAGACAATGGCTTTGGTGAGTGGAAACTACTTTTGGCCTTAGATACATAAGGATGTTTGAGATTTGTGCAGAGTTGTAGAGTTTGTCAAGTTGCAAAAGGAAGTGGTCAGAACACTGGAATGTATAAACCTTTGACAGTACCAGAGAGGACCTTGGGAAGGACATAAGCATAGATTTTGTTATGGGATTGACAGACATAGAGAGGACATGATTCAATATTTGTAGTGGTTGATAGATTTTAAAGATGGCTCATTCCATACCTTGTAAGAAGGCAATTGATGAAGTGCATGTAGCTGACCTATTTTTCAAAGAGATTGTGAGATTGCATGGATTATCTAGGAGTTATAGTTTTAGACAAAGATACAAAATTTGTTGGATACTTTTGGACAACACTTTGGAAGAAGATGAAGACAGATTTGAAGTTTAGTTCAAATTTTCACCCACAGACTGATGGATAGTATAGGTAGTAAATAGGAGTTTGGGGAAACTTGTTGAGATGTTTGGTTGGAGAGAAGATAGGAAAGTTGGGATTTGATTCTTTCCCAGCAGATTGTGCATATAATAATTTAGTAAATAGGCATACTGAAAGAACACCTTTTGAGATTGTGACCAGAGTGAATCCTAGAGGAGTAGTAGAATTAAGACATATCAGCATGGAAGAAAGAGAAGTGCAAAAGCAGAAGAATTTGCAGATCATATGAAGACAGTGCATAATCAAGTGAAGAAGCATTTGGAGGACATGAACAGTAAGTATAAGGAAAAGGTAGATGAGAAGATAAGACATAAGGAATTTGAAGAGGGGAGATGAAGTGATGGTGTATTTGCGAATGGAAAGATTTCTAGTTGGGACTATATAGGGGAAAATTGGATTTGTTAATATTTTAATTTTTAGATGTTTAAATTTGCCTCTCCACTAAACATTGTAAGAATCTAGGGTTGAGTGGCGAGCACTATCATACCCTAGGTCACTTTCAGATGTAGGAAAATTTGGATGAGGGAATTAATTATCAATTTTTCCTTCTCTTTTGTCTAATTGACCATGAAAACCCTAATTATGCAAATATGACAACAAATTAATGAATCATGGAAAAAGCTCTTGCAGATAGGAGTAAAATACTGAATTACAAAGTACCTATTTTTGGGGTTCTGAAGAAGAATAGTTGGGGACACTAGAGCAGGCACCAAGTCCAAGGTACCTTCTTTTTCAGGGAATCTGGACCTCCTTCTGACACTGATCAGCTCTATAACTTCTATTTTCTAGGATCTATTTATGAAGGACACTGGAGTGAGCACCTAAGTCCTGGAAGTGCTCCTTTGTCTAACTTTTCTTCTAGATCATGAATCCCTGATGCCTGTCAAGCCTTCTTGTAACTCCACTTTTTCTGGATGCGACACCTGTAGCCTGCAATCATGAGACTTGGTTTGGGGATTGTGGTGTTTAGAGGCTTGCTCAGTCAAACATCGGAGGACACTTAAGTCTCCAAACACTGTTGTCAGATAAAGAGGGCATGCCCTTGTGAGGTAGAGGCCAAAAACCAAGGAATCAATGATAAAAACACAATGATATGCCACCTTGTAGTGAAGCTCTCATGGAGGAAGATGCTCTTCATGCCATGAGGAGATTAATGCTCAAATCTATAGATATCAACACACAAAACATACAAGTCTACTCTTGCAACATAATAGAAGCCTTGAATCACAATTGCTCTCTAATTGAAAACTCTTGATCATCTCTAGTTTACAAATGAATGCCTACACATGCTTATATATGCATCTACAAGCACTCCCACCAAGAAATTTGAAATTTAAACTTACCATGTCGACAAAGGGACCTAATAACTGTCACTAACTAACACTCAGAAATTAGGGCTGCCCCAAAATAGGGCAGGACAAGGGTGTGGGCACCCAAGTCCTCTTCTATTTTGGGTAGGGTACAACTCAAGGGGTCCACCTAGGTCCAACTTGCCATGAAACCTAGGTCTCATTCCATTGGGATGCCAAAATATGAACTAAAATGTCCTAAATGCAAGTAAAGACTAAGGAGCTAAACCTTATGAGGGAAAAGCCCCTAATGGGACATTTTTTGATGTTACATTTAGCCCCCACTTTAATGTATGTATAAATGCAAGGCCAATACATGCATTAAAGTAAGGTCACAAACACAACAAACACACCAAGCACAGAGAAGACACACTAATCACATGGAAAACAATAACAGGCACATAAAACATGGAGAAGATAGCTACAGTCACGTAGAACACAAAGCAGACAGTCAATGCATAGAAGACACATTAATGCATGGAAGACATCAATCATATCTTTTCTTTTCTTTTTCTTATATGTATGAAATGAAAATGCAAGTACTGGAAAGTAAACAAACATCCCATAATACATGATGCACTACCATGGAGTGCAAGTCTTTGTATATATGGGCCAACATAGACGTAAGACATGCAAAACCTCCCAAAAATGTAGGAAGCACTACCCAAGAGCGCTGGTCTCTACATATGGGGCAACAAATGTGCTACACAAAACAAGCAAGCCAAAACACACACACTTGAAGACAGGGAGAAAACGTGGCAGACAAGCGATGGAGTGTTCCCTATTTCTAGGATCATCACCATCTCAGGCACATTACAAGCACACACCAACGATTGGGCTTCACCACAACAATCACTGAAAAAACACTTAAGGGTTGAGTTAGTCACAAAACCATTCCCCACCTCCGTAGAGGACTTCTAAAAATGTTAGGATGCTGCAGTCTGCTCTGAGAAATACACTATCCCTGCCTCCACAGAGGGCTTAAGAAAAAGGATATGCTCGATATCCTACCTTTATAGAGGGCTTAAGAAAAAGGATATGCTTGATATCCCACCTCTGTAGACGGCTTACATGATTGATTGATTGATTGCAAACAAACTCAGGATGCATGATACACTACTCTGGGGTTCAAGTCTTTGCATCTAAGGTTAAACACATTGCTAGAATCTATAAAAGACAACTTACCTTATATGCCCCAACCTTAAGGTGATTGATATCATGCATCGATATCAAGCACTTTAAGGTAGGAAGAAAACACACAATAGAACACCGACTTTCATAAAGCCCATGCCCCTCAGAGGTGACATGTACTTTATGATCACCAAATGTTCCCACAAACACATCCCTGGAAGAAACATGTTAGTGTCTACAAAATCATGATAAACATCAACATCAATGCATATGATTAACCACACAAAGAGCCAAGGTTATCCAACAAATTTAGAATTCAAGGATAACTGTGGGGCTATATCACGAAGATCTCTGAATTGACTACCACCAAGGCTATATTCAAAGGAAAACAAAGGTACATAGAGCAGCAGTATTGTTAAGGTTTGTAAATGCAATAGAAACATCATCAAATTCACTATGCATAAAGCATGAGTGCTTCCACTAGCCAAGCATCAAATAAAATATACAACCCCATCATCATATTAGGAACTAAGTCCATTTTTTTGATTGCTCTCGAAAGGGACACTAGGTCCGCATTAGTAGAAATGTTTGTCATCATCCGCCCGCTAGGTGGAAACACTAGACAAAGGGAAACAATAAATAAGAGAGGAGAAACAAGTGTCTTAGGGACAATTATGTAGGAGGGTGCCCCCAAGTCACCAACCAGGATGCTATGTCCATAATACACAACACACAACAATGAAATCAAAGATAGAGGCAATTTAGAAGAATGATGATATGTACAAATAGAGGAAGGTCACAATAGAGGTAGTCTCCTAGTATCCCACACCTTACGGGTGAGTTTGAGGTCATTCTAGGAGGCCTAAACAACATATAGCACATCATGGGGGAAGCATATCATGAGAGAGATAAAGGGCTATAGATACTTACCTGTAGTGTCTTCATGATAAGTCTTATAATCAAGTAAATCATCATCCTCCCACTCCCTAATGTTAGAGTAGGGTGGGATATAAGGTATCATAGCCCAATTCATGTCGTGTTCATCATGTTGTTTATTGTTAGGATCCTGTTTGTTTGGTTGAACATTAGGATAAATGTTTTCTTGTTGAGAGGCAAGGTAATCTCGTCGTCTTCTCCTCCCTTTTCCATGTTTACGTTGTTGTATTTTATGACTTAGTTTTTGTAACATAGGGATTTGTTTTGTTATGGTTTTTTTTGTCGTAGAGGAGGAAGCACCAAGATCAAAGATCCTTTGTCTAGGTGGAATGTTTTCTTTCTGAAGCTTACTATCGTACTTATTCTCTATCCTCTTAGTGATGTCCAAATGACTTGAATATTCAAACAAAGGAGGGACATTAAAGGTCTTCTCTTCTTTAGTGAAATCCAAGGTGTGTGAACAATCTACTAAAGGAAGAAGGTTGGTGGGAGGATCCATAGAGGTAGGAATTTGATTATTATTAAATGAATGCTTATTTTCTACCCACAGAATGTTCCTTGTTAAAGGAAGCTCTTCATTCACTAATGCTTCATCTTGGCCAGGGAGAGCAGTGGAATTACTAAAGCTATCCCTAGTCTTCTCATCTGAGTATTCAATTATAGGGTAAGTAGGATAACCTATGGGATCATCATCAGCTTTTTCCTTGCTATTCATGGAGAAGAACTCTGTTAATCTTTCTAATATCATAGGATGTTCACTCATGAGGGTTAAAAATTGGTCAAAATCAAGGTTTTTGATAAATACATGCGAATATACCATTGAAAAATGACATGAAGGTGCCATTTCAATGTAATATCACATTTTGAAAATCATTTTCAACTTCATGTGAAAGTCAAGTGTAAAACTATATGCAAAAAATGATCTTAAAATGCTTGATTTTTTTGTACTTTTTCAATGCAAGTGAATGAAACAAAGGATGTGGTAAGGATTTTGATTAAGGGAAGAAATTTATACAGCAACAAGCTACTTCTCAACACACTTTTGATGCAAATCCAAGATAATGTCAGTCAAATTATAGTGAAAATATGTCAAAATAGGCACTTTTTTCACCAAAATTCAATGCAAAAGGGCATAAAAAAGGGTGTTGTGAGGAAGATGATGATGGAAAGAAAATAATATCAGTAATAATATCCAATTTGTGCAAGAATACCCAACACAACATGCTTTTAGTGCCACTTAAGGTAAAACCCTAGTGAAAATATAGCAAAAATAGGCTATTTTTCACGGTTTTTCAACTCCAAGACCTAGCAAAAGAGGTGTTGAAAGGATTTTTAGAAGGGAAAGAAAATAATATAAATAATATCAGTCACCTAAATCCATAAAATTAATCACAACACACTTGGAGTGCAAACTAGGTCAAACCCTAAGGCAAAAATAGCTAAAATGTGTAGTTTTTCACCAAATTTTCACTACAAGAGCCTTTTAAAAGGGCATTGTGAATATTTTTATGAGGGAAAGAAAATCATTACCTTGATAATAGAAAAATAATACCAAAATTACTTTCACAAAACACCTATGGTGCAAGTTTATAAAGTTGATAAGGGCAAATTTAGTGAAAACCGTTGTTTTTGAAGCCCTAGGTTTGAGATATTGGGACAAAATGCTATGTGATTATTTTGAAGTCTTATTTTTTATGGAAATTACATACTCTAAAATATTAAAATTATTTTCAATCTTGAACATGCAAAATACCCATGTAAATTTAATGAAAATGCATCAAAATTGCTAGTTTTTTGTTGAAATTTTCTATGCAAAATTGCAAATATTTTAAATGTAAATGTAAATTCACACTAAAATGAAAGACTAAAGACAAATGTAAATTTTAATGAGCCTCTAAAATCAGTAGAAAAATCTGATAAAAGATTTTGCCTACTAACCCTAGATTTTGGAATTACTAGGTTATAAAAAATTATCAAATTTTCCACAAAACCCTAGCAATTAAATGATGAAAATGTGTAGCAAGATTTTGAATTTTTGAATTTTTCTATATTTTATATAAGATCTGATGCAAAAATCATGAATTAAGAAAATTTAGGAAGAATTGATGCAATTTAGTAAGCCCAACAATGCAATTTTTTGTATTTTTCCAAATTTTCAATTTTTTTTTGAATTTTTCTCTATGCAATAAAATAAGTGACTAAATGAATGAATGAAATCAATCCAAATCTGAAGAAAAAAACTCAGCAAGTTGCAATTTAATTCCAAAAACATGGGTTCACTAAAATGTTTAGGGAAAAAATAGATTTGTTAATATTTTAGTTTTTAGATGTTGAAATCTACCTCTCCACTAAACATTGAAGGATCTAGGATTGAATGGCAAGCACTATCATAGCCTAGGTCACTTTTAGATTTAAGAAAATTTGATTAGGGAATTAATTATCAATTTTTCCTTCTCTTATGTCCAATTGACCATTAAAGCCCTAATTATGCAAATACAAGAACAAATTAATGAATTACAGAAAAAGCTATTGTAGACAGAAGTAAAATACTGAATTACAGAGTATCTATTTTTGGGGTTCCAAAGCAAAATAGTCAGGGACACTAGATTGGGTGCCCAAGTCTAAGGTACCTACTTTTTCAGGGAATCTGGACCTCCTTCCAACACTGATCAGCCCTGTAACTTCTATTTTCTAGGATTTGTCTATAGAGGACACTAGAGTGAGTGCCCAAGTCTTGGAAGTGCTCCTTTGTCTAACTTTTTTTCAGATCCTAAATACTCGATGCCTGCCAAGCCTTCGTGTAACTCCACTTTTTCCAGATGCGACACTTGTAACCTGTAATCACAAGACTTGGTTTGGGGGTTGTGGTGTTTAGAGGCTTGCCTCAGTCAAACCCCAAAGGACACTTAAGTCTCTGAACACTATTGTCAGATAAAGAGGGCATGCCTTTGTGAGGCAGAGGCCAAAAACCAAAGGAATCAATGATAAAAACACAATGATATGTCACCTTGTAGTGAAGCTCTCATGGAGGAAGATGCTCTTTATGCCATGAGGAGATTGATGCTCAAATCTGTAGATATCAACACACAAAACATACAAGTCTACTCTTGCAACACAATAGAAGCCTTGAATCACAATTGCTATCTAATTAAAATCTCTTGATCATCTCTAGTTTACAAATGAATGTCTTCACATGCTTATATATATGCATCTACAAGTACTTCCACCAAGAAATTTGAAATTCAATCTTATTGTGTCAGCAAAGGGACCTAATAACGGTCACTAACCGACACCCAAAAATTAGGGCTGCCCCAAAATAGGGCAGGACTAGGGCACGGGTGCCCAAGTCCTGCCCCCTATATTGGGCAGGGTACAGCTCAAGGGGTCCACCTAGGTCCAACTTGCCATGAAACCTAGGTCTCATTCCATCGGGATGCCAAAATATGAACTAAAATGTTTG